>CM064899.1:1661000-1923500 GCA_030347415.2 Decapterus maruadsi
GTCTTCTCCTCCTGGCTCCCATACATAGACAATACAGTTCTGATACATCATCAATACACTTGTACCTTGTGCTGCTTCTCTTATTAAACATGCAGACTTTTATTCTTGCTGTGTTTTTTTAAATAAGTTGCCCTCGGCTCCCAGTTTACTTTGTCTCTGCTGATTCTTCTTAATTAAATTTCTTCCCTCTGCATGATGATAATTAACACAGAATTGAATTCTGTTTCCCAATTAAAAAGTGCCAAACTCTTTAACCGTCTCCGTGTCTCTGCAGTACTGGTACGAGGGCGACGAGGCCGGAGACCTCCCCGTGGACTTCTCTATCGTCTGGGACGGAGACTTCTTCATCGACAAACCTGCGTCTATGAAAGGTAAGAATCTGCTCCTCTTCCTCATCATCATCATCATCATCATCATCAGTCAACACAGACCTGATGTCTATATGAAATCTTGCATGATATGATCTTGATCTTGATATGATTTTGCATGAATTGCAATAAAATGAAAATTTTACAGTGTATGTTTCATGTTAAACTTATATTCATGATTTATGATCAACAAAACTGATTGTGTGTTGTTGTTGTTGTTGTGGTGATGGTCAGCTCTGCTGTATAAGTGCGAGGCTCAGCGCTCCAGCTGCGGCCAGTGTCTCAAAGCTCCCGCCGCCTTCGAGTGCGGCTGGTGCACGGAAACCAGGAAGTGCCTCCTGCACCAGCACTGCCCCTCCCCCGAGCAGAACTGGATGCACCACGGCCGACACAACCTGCGCTGCAGCCACCCGCGCATCTCCAAGGTCAGGGGTCCCATCTGTGTGTGTCTGTGTGTGTGTGTGTGTGTGATCCTGCTGCTCTCTGTCCAGTCCGGTGTGTCATCAAAGACCTGTTGGTCGTCTCCCCCCACAGATTAACCCTCTGACGGGGCCGCGGGAGGGGGGCACGCGGGTGACCATCGAAGGGGAGAACCTGGGTCTGCAGGTGAAGGAGATCGCTCACGTCCAGGTGGCGGGGGTTCGCTGCAACCCCGTCCCCTTACAGTACATCAGCGCTGAGAGGTCAGTGTGTGTCAGTGTGTGTGTCAGCGTGTGTGGCGGCAGACGGCATGAGCGCCGCATTCTGAACATCTGATATCACTCGTCGTAACTGCTGCCATTAAAGGGATAGTTCAACATTTAGTCAAATTGGTCCATCACCATAACCCCTATAGTCATAGCAGTAGGTTCGTTACCTTTAATTGTCGGTGCAAGCTATTTTTAGAACGGCGGAGCAGAGCCGTGAGCTGCTCAGAGCTATGGAGGTTAAGGGAATTTTCTTGTGTACCTTTGATTCCAGCCTAGAGGGGGCCTTTCTAACTGACCTGTAGGTCATAAGGAGCTGTGTTCAGCCGCCCAGGCGCTACACTGCAAAAACTCAAAATCAAGCAAAGAATATTTGTCTTATTTCTTGTCAAAATGTCTCATTTCTAGTCAAAACTAATCTTATCACCTAAAAATCAACTAGTTTTCAGAGGGAAATTACATGTTTCAAACTAATTTTCACTTGAAATGTAGGAAAATCTGCCAATGGGGACGCTTTTTTCATCAACAGATCTCTGTATTTCCCTCTGAAAACAAGGGTCTGGGACTGGTCGTTAGGCAATTATTTCAGAAGCGGGCCTTGTAAAAAAATCCTTGCATGTGATTGGATAAACCACTTGCCAACTTGTCGGAAGAAGAGCGAAAACATCCTTGCCACCAATAAATGTCTTTAAAACAGTTCTTGTCGTCTTTAAAATAATTAGTTTGATGATTCGACAAAACAGTTGAAATAGCAGAATCAATCCTAGCGCACGACTCCTCACTGCACCGACAAATAAAGGTAACGATCCTGATTGTTCATTATTTTTTGACTATAGGGGTTATGGTGATGGGACAATTTGACTAAATGTTGAACTATCCCTTTAATCATTTGCAATAGGGAATTTTCTTGTGTACCTTTGATTCCAGCCTAGAGGAGGCCTTTCTAACTGACCTGCAGGTCATCACATATGGAACCGTGTTCAGCCTTGTGCAAGAATCCTTGTACTTTCTTTTTATGTGTGCATAAATAAATACTTCCAATGTGTATCTGAGGGCGTGGGATGTTCTGACTCTTCCAATGTGCAGCTGAGGGCGTGGGATGTTCTGACTCTTCCTGTGTGTGTGTGTGTGCAGGATCGTGTGCGACATGGCCGAGGCTCTGCTCCCTCACTCCCCAGGCGGTCCCGTGGAGCTCTGCATCGGCGTCTGCAGCGCCGAGTACCGGACCCTCTCCACCCAGACGTACTCCTTCGTGGTGAGTGTCTGTGTTTCCATGGACTCGGTAACCAGGTTACTGTCAGCGTTACCTCCAGCTGCTGTAACGTCATGTCCCTGTATCCACCCAGCTGCGTCTGTAATTGGCTTCTTCTACGTGAGAGGGACGAAGACAGAGAGCGTGTCGGTGTGACAGCAGCACCGAGGGATGAGAGGACAGATTATTACAGGCTGATTAGACTGAGGCTCGTAGGAGGAAGTAAACAAGCTGTTATTACTGCTTTGTCAACGCCGCCGTCGACAGGATTTCACTTGTTTCTCTCCCCGTAGAACCTGATCACATAGAGACGCTGCTGGAAGTAACATTAGAACAATGTCAAACCCTTCGATCTGCTGCTGCTAACGGACTGGAAACACTAGATTCTTCTGTACAAAGTTTATTTCACTTCAGTTCTCAGGACAGGAGAGACACCAGGGACCAGGAAAGACCAGCGTCGGCCTGGACTGGAGCGCCTGTTGGCTTTAATTACACAGGCTATAAAAAGAAGTGGGCGTGGCCTCTGTGACATCACACACAGGCTCCCAGGAGTAACGGATTACATGTAACGCTGAAGACATGTTTAAATGTTTGACAGGCATCAAGATTAAACTTAAGAAAAAAGATATAATTCTCACTTATGATGAAAAAAATTAAGGGAAAGGAATTGTCTTTTTATTTTACAAGGAAAATATTATATTCACAAATGTAAGTGGTTATCCAAAAAAACTAATTTTTATGAGTTTAAAATAGAAAGATATTACATGCAGTTAGTGGTGAATATGTGAAAACATGAAAGACAGAAAAGCTATAAAAACCTTGGAATATTATAAATTATTACAAATAACCATATGATTTAATAAGACCTATAATATATAATATAATAATTATCCCTTTCAATGTATATATGTATATATTTTTTGTTTTTATGTTCATTGTATGTTTATTGTTTGTACTTTGTATGTGTTTAAATAAAAATAAAAATAAAAAAGGATTACATGTAACGCTGTTACGTAATTGCAAACAAGGTCCCAATAACCCACTGGTTATTCACATCATTATTCAGAAACAAGAATGCATAATTCACAATGAATAAGCCATAATTAGGACTTAATATCAGGAAAAATCTTAATTCATGGTGCAATAGAGGTAGAATAAGGCTATGTAGAATAAGGTGTTAATGCGTGCTTAAAGGGATAGTTCACCCAAAATTGATATTTCACTCATTATCTCCTCCCCCTCATGTGGACTAAGGGCTGGGAGAAGTTTCAGAGGCTGAGTTACAGGGTCTCGGCGTAGCAGTGCATGTCCATGTAACGGTTGCTAATGGACACCATGCTGCTCGTCTGTAATATCTGTCTTGTATTGAAGCCCCGAAATGTGAAATCGATGCTCCTCTTTCCAGTTCGTCCAAATTTGACGAACCGGGAAGAAGAGCTTCGAGGAGCTTCCGCTGTAAACAAGCTTGAAATATGGACTTATTTAATTTTTTCGGGACAATTTCGCATTTCGAGGTTTCAATACAAGACGGACATTACAGACGAGCAGCATGGTGTCCATCTGCAACCGTTACATGGACATGCACTGCTACGCCGAGACCCTGTAACTCAGAGAAGACACGGAGGATCTGACTCATTTTTGGGTGAACTATTCCTTTAGTTTGATCAAATGTAAACTGGTGAGTTACATAAAGAATTCACTAGTGGCCGTTAGAGGAACTACAATTTTTGGTGCTTCAGTGCATTTTTCAGAGAGTAATCCTCTTCCTCCTCTTCCTCTTCCTCCTCTTCCTCCTCTTCCTCCTCCTCTTCCTCCTCTTCCTCCTCTTCCTCCTCTTCCTCCTCTTCCTCCTCTTCCTCCTCCTCTTCCTCCTCTTCCTCCTCCTCCTCCTCTTCCTCCTCTTCCTCCTCTTCCTCCTCCTCTTCCTCCTCTTCCTCCTCTTCCTCCTCCAGAGCCCCAGTTTCAGTCGTGTTCGTCCAGAGAAGGGTCCCGTCTCCGGGGGAACCAGGCTGACGGTGACGGGTCGCCATCTGGACGCCGGCAGCACCGTCACCGTCTTCATCGACAAGGAGGAGTGTTTGTTCGTCAAGTCAGTTTGGATCCAATCGCTGCAGTCGATCAGTTTGATTCAGATATTGTTTAGGAATGAAGATGTGTAACGTACCCCCCCCCTCCTCCTCCTCCTCCCCTCTGCCAGACGGACCAATCGGGAAATAATCTGCATCACCCCCGCCTCGGTGTCAGGATCTGGCCCCGCCCCCATCCGCCTGATGATTGACAGGGCTGAGGTGACGAGTTCAGAGACCAAGTACGTCTACACGGAGGACCCGACCATCACCAGCATCGAGCCCAACTGGACCATCCTCAAGTAAACACTCACACATCCAGCCCTCCCCAGGACTGATCAATCAGTCACAGTATTGATCTCTAACCCGTGTGTGTGTTTGTGTGTCTGTTTGTGTGTGTGTTTGTGTGTGTGTTTGTGTGCACAGTGGCAGCACGCCGATCACAGTGACAGGAACCAACCTGCTGACGATCCAGGAGCCGAAAGTCAGAGCCAAGTACGGAGGAGTGGAGACAAACAACGTAAGAACTGGAACACCTGGTCCTGGTCTCACCTGGTCTCACCTGGTCCTGGTCACACCTGGTCTCACCTGGTCCTGGTCTCACCTGGTCCTGGTCTCACATGGTCCTGGTCTCACCTGGTCCTGGTCTCACCTGGTCCTGGTCACACCTGGTCCTGGTCTCACCTGGTCCTGGTCTCACCTGGTCCTGGTCTCACCTGGTCCTGGTCTCACCTGGTCTCACCTGGTCCTGGTCTCACCTGGTCCTGGTCTCACATGGTCCTGGTCTCACCTGGTCCTGGTCTCACCTGGTCCTGATCACACCTGGTCCTGGTCTCACCTGGTCCTGATCACACCTGGTCTCACCTGGTCCTGGTCTCACCTGGTCCTGATCACACCTGGTCCTGGTCTCACCTGGTCCTGGTCTCACCTGGTCCTGATCACACCTGGTCTCACCTGGTCCTGGTCTCACCTGGTCCTGATCACACCTGGTCCTGGTCTCACCTGGTCCTGGTCTCACCTGGTCCTGATCACACCTGGTCCTGGTCTCACCTGGTCCTGGTCTCACCTGGTCCTGGTCTCACCTGGTCCTGGTCTCACCTGGTCCTGATCACACCTGGTCTCACCTGGTCCTGGTCTCACCTGGTCCTGGTCTCACCTGGTCCTGATCACACCTGGTCCTGGTCTCACCTGGTCCTGGTCACACCTGGTCCTGATCACACCTGGTCCTGGTCTCACCTGGTCCTGGTCTCACCTGGTCCTGGTCTCACCTGGTCCTGGTCTCACCTGGTCCTGATCACACCTGGTCCTGATCACACCTGGTCCTGGTCTCACCTGGTCCTGGTCTCACCTGGTCCTGGTCTCACCTGGTCCTGGTCACACCTGGTCCTGATCACACCTGGTCCTGGTCTCACCTGGTCCTGGTCTCACCTGGTCCTGATCACACCTGGTCCTGGTCTCACCTGGTCTCACCTGGTCCTGGTCTCACCTGGTCCTGGTCTCACATGGTCCTGGTCTCACCTGGTCCTGGTCTCACCTGGTCCTGGTCTCACCTGGTCCTGGTCTCACCTGGTCCTGGTCTCACCTGGTCCTGATCACACCTGGTCCTGATCACACCTGGTCCTGGTCTCACCTGGTCCTGATCACACCTGGTCCTGATCACACCTGGTCCTGGTCTCACCTGGTCCTGGTCTCACCTGGTCCTGATCACACCTGGTCCTGGTCTCACCTGGTCCTGGTCTCACCTGGTCCTGGTCACACCTGGTCCTGGTCTCACCTGGTCCTGGTCTCACCTGGTCCTGGTCTCACCTGGTCCTGATGACACCTGGTCCTGGTCTCACCTGGTCCTGATGACACCTGGTCCTGGTCTCACCTGGTCCTGGTCTCACCTGGTCCTGATCACACCTGGTCCTGATCACACCTGGTCCTGGTCTCACCTGGTCCTGGTCTCACCTGGTCCTGGTCACACCTGGTCCTGGTCTCACCTGGTCCTGGTCTCACCTGGTCCTGGTCTCACCTGGTCCTGATCACACCTGGTCCTGGTCTCACCTGGTCCTGATCACACCTGGTCCTGGTCTCACCTGGTCCTGGTCTCACCTGGTCCTGGTCTCACCTGGTCCTGATCACACCTGGTCCTGGTCTCACCTGGTCCTGATCACACCTGGTCCTGGTCTCACCTGGTCCTGGTCTCACCTGGTCCTGGTCTCACCTGGTCCTGGTCACACCTGGTCCTGGTCTCACCTGGTCTCACCTGGTCCTGGTCTCACCTGGTCTCACCTGGTCCTGGTCTCACCTGGTCCTGGTCACACCTGGTCCTGATCACACCTGGTCCTGATCACACCTGGTCCTGGTCTCACCTGGTCCTGATCACACCTGGTCCTGATCACACCTGGTCCTGGTCTCACCTGGTCCTGATCACACCTGGTCCTGATCACACCTGGTCCTGGTCTCACCTGGTCCTGGTCTCACCTGGTCCTGGTCACACCTGGTCCTGATCACACCTGTCTTCTCTTCCCTCCAGTTCTGTTCCGTGGTCAACGACAGCACCATGACGTGTATGGCACCTGGTCTGGTTTACAGTAAACCCAACCCACCAGAGGGGGCGCTGCGGCCCGACGAGTTCGGCTTCATATTTGACCAGGTACACACACACGAACACATGAACATACGGCCCAGTAATATGTTGTTATAAGTGTATAATCGCTATTATACACATTATAATATAAAGTTGGTTTGGACTTCGTAGCCTTATAATCATTCTTTTATATAAACATATAGCAAGAGTCTTGCTTTAGAGAGCATCGCCATGTTTGTACGGAAAATGTGTTTTCCCCCATTTTACAGTAACTGGTTTTATAAGTGTTAATTTACCCTGAGTTTTATGACAGAATTAAAGTTTGCTGTTTGGACTCCAGAATAGAATAGAATAGAATAGATAAATTTATTGTCTGCCCCAAAGGGTGGCAGAAATTTTTCTTCGTCAGGGCTCATCACTTGCATACACTCAATAAGATCAAAATAAAAATACCATATCAGAATAAAAACATAATTCGCAATAAAAACACCATATTTATTTTTATTTCTCCTTGTATCAGTTTCTCATAAAAACTAAACATGACTTTGTTGAAGGTTTCTTCCAGTTACAGTCAAGCATGTTTTTTTCTCTTGTTGTTGGCAACCCTGACATGGCGAGTTGTGATGTAAACGCTCTCGTCCCTCCCAGGTGTCTTCACTGCTGGTTCTGAACTCCACTCCCTTCATGCACTACCCCAACCCGACCTTTGACCCCCTGGGGAACTCTGGGATCCTGGAGGTCAAACCGGGGTCACCCATCATCCTCAAGGTGAGAGGAAACACAAAACACACAGGAGGTTCAGAAGATGGGGCTCTGCCTTAAAGGGATAGTTCAACATTTTGCCAAATTGGCCCATTGCCATAATCCCTGTAGTCAAATTCATGTAAAACCTCTGATGCACGTTGCCTTCAGGGACAGTTTTTCATCATCAGTCTCTGTATTTCCCTCTACAACAACTCTGTGTGGTAACATTGTGTTATTATCTCATAGTGTGGTGAATGTGCAGGTCACAACTTGTCCACCAGAGCGTTGTGGAGTTGTTGGATTGTGTATTTGATGAGTTTGATGAAGGAAACCAAGAAATGTAATGCATTTTAATCATTGTAGTGCTCAAGTCATCTGCCCCAGAGACTACGGTTGAAAATGAGCCAACTTGGCTAAACCAGAATGTTTACAGAAATGTTTATTAATGTGCATTGTCTCTGTATATTTAAACCAATAAACTAAACTAAACTAAATCCCATGATCCTCCGTAGCGTAGCTCTGAGCAGCTCGCCGCTCTGCTCCGCCATTCTAAAAATAGCTTGCACCGACAAATAAACCTACTGCTATGACTATAGGGATTATGGCAATGGGTGAATTTGCCAAAATGTTGAACTATCCCTTTATTGAGATTGAGATGGTATTTCTACATGGTGTGTGTTTGTGTGCAGGGGAAGAACCTGATCCCCCCCGCCCCCGGGAACAACCGTCTCAACTACACGGTGCTGATTGGAGAGTCACCCTGCCTGTTGACGGTGTCAGAGAACCAGCTGCTCTGTGATTCGCCAGATCTCACAGGGGAGCAGAGAGTCATGGTGAGTGACGACAGCCTTAGCCCCGCCTCCTTTTCTTCTTTTTAACCACACACACATCATGGAGAGACCACATTCACAAGTGTTTCTTAAAAGCATCTCTACATGTATTACAGTCATTCTTTTCTTTTCTTTTTTAAATTCCAACACAAACACGAACACAACTCCTTCTACTTAATGAGACACTGATGAGGTCATCACCTGATGAGGTCATCACCTGAACCACATCTGGTTTTATAGAAGATTATAAAAACCACTGCTGGGATTAAATATTGACATTATCCCACAAAAACTAATTCATAAACTCTTCCTCAGTTCAAATATTCTTGCTGTTCTTTAGGAATAAATATCAACATGTTTTCTTTGCATTATTATTATTATGGGGACGGGACTTGATAAGCTTTGGCTTCTCCCGCTTTCCCTTTCGGTCATGTGTATTGTATTATTGAACTAAGATGAAGTGTGATGATGATGATCAATTGACATGCCCGAAATGAACTAAATAAATAAATAAATAATTTAAGGTCTGAAAAGACTTGATATTTCTGTTATTTAGACGAGTTTAATCATTAGCCAATAAAAGCTCTAAATGACAATTTTTTTTTTTTGTTGTTGCAATTTTGGGAGAAATGTTGTCGGTAGTTGATAGAATAAAAAAAAAAAAAGTTATTTAATCGGACTCAAACACATGCCTATAAATAGTAAAACCAGAGACACTGTTCATTTTGGGAGTGGTCTCTTAATTTTTTCCATGCCTGTAGGTAGTAAAAGGAGAATAAAGGAGTAGGAGGGCACTTATTGAAAAGAAAGAAATGGAAGGAAATGAGGAGTGGAGAAAGGAAAATGAAACAAGGAGAGAAAGAGACAAAGAAAGTAAAGACAGGCAATAAAGAATGATTGAAATGAAGGAAAAGAGGAAGAAATGAGAGGAGGAGAGGGAAGGAAGATTAGAGGTCATGGAGGGAAAGAAAGAAAAACATGGATAAGAGGGTTGATGGGACATGGAGTGGTGGAGAAAGGGAGGGGTGGCAAAAGAGAAAAAAGAAAATGAAGAAAAAGCTGTGAGAGGAGGAGGAGGAGGAGGAAAGGAAGAAAGGAATGAAAAATGGGTTGAGAAAAAAGCGGAAGGAGGAGGGGGGGGAGTGGGAGGTCTTTATAAAGGTGAAAGTCATTAAGTGCAGCCGGAGGGAGTCATGGGTAATTGTCTGATATCACACATCAGAGGAACACACACACACACACACACACTGGTGTTCAAAGTGAAGTCGGTATCAATGAGCAGCTTTTCCTACAAGACAAACTATTGATACATTATTAAAAGTGATGATTATTAATCGATCGGGGTGATGATGTAAGAGCTTCCTCTGTCTCATCAGCTCCTCTTTTATTCATATCAACAGTTTTATAATCGATGCTCAACCTGCAGACAGGAAGCGCTTCAATAAAACATTCATAC
This sequence comes from Decapterus maruadsi, assembly GCA_030347415.2. Classification (NCBI taxonomy): domain Eukaryota; kingdom Metazoa; phylum Chordata; class Actinopteri; order Carangiformes; family Carangidae; genus Decapterus; species Decapterus maruadsi. Next base: position 1,670,975 of record CM064899.1, read on the forward strand.
AACTAAAGACTATTAATATAACAGTTAATATGAAAGAAAGTAAGTATGTGCGTTCGTAGTCACTGTGTGTGTGTGTGTGTGTGTCCGGATTCTGACATTCAAAATAAAACACTTTCTTGGCGGAAATGGCGGAAATTATGTGAAAAGGTCACATGTCCAGACAGTGAAGGTTTAATGGTACAGTTAGTGTAGTTATGTGAGCACGGTGTGGCCTGTTCTTCGCCCCTCCTCGCTGCTCCGTTACCCACAAACTGATGGAGGTCCACCGTCGTCGAGGCATCGCCAGCCTCTTAACTGTGTCTCAGAGGAGAGGAGGGGAGAGGAGGCGAGAGGAGAAGGAGCCGAGGAGTCTGGAGGCTCCCGGTGGAGCTGCCAATCAGGAACCTTTTACGTCTTATTCTGACTTAATTGAATATTTTGGCAGAACACTGAGCTGTATTTCATTTCCAGTAAACCATACTCTCAGTCTTTGTGTTTAGGGTTGAGCATAATATGAAATGTGTGGCTCGTGGGAATAAAGTGTATGTTCTTGGTGATTTGACGTGGATCCATACGACTGTGTAGTGGTTGTACAGTATTTGACACCAGTGGTTCTCAAAGGTTTTTACATCATGGGCCCCTAAAGTGACACAAATTAGACCACGGACCCCCATTGGACCAAATGTAGAAGTAAACACCAGAAATACACAAATATTTGTTCTGAGACTGAAGAACATCACTTTTTTATACTTTTAAATTAGGGCCAATGGCCAATGAATTTTTGGAAATATTATAGAGAAATTTCTGGGGGAAAAATGGTCCAATTTCTCCAAAAACATTTAAACATCTCTAGGAAGAAGTGGTAAAAATTCTCCCCAAAAAAAAGTTTAAAAAAAAAAAAAAAAGTAAAAATTTTCTCCAAAAAAAGTGGTAAAACTTCTCGTAAAAAAAAATTCAAAATAAAAATAAAAAAGTAAACATTTTATAGAAAAAAGTAGTAAAATTAAAAGAAAAAAAAATCTAGAAAAAAGTGATAAAATTTCAAGAAATAAATTGGGGACCCCCTTCAGATGTCTCAAGGACCCCAGACCCCCCGTTGAGAACCAGTGGTTCTCAACGGGGGGGTTACAGGTTTTTACATCCAGGACCCCTAAATTGAAAAAACAAATTAGTGGTAAAAAAACGGATTTTTTTTCTAAAGGGAAAAATGAATAATAAAAAAAAGGACAAAAATTTCTTGAAGCAAATGCCAGAAATAAAAAACTTAATTTTTTTTTCTAAAGGAAAAAATAAATGATAAAAAAAGTGGTAAAAATTTCTTAAGAAAAACTAATAATAAAAAAATTACTTAATTTTTTTCTAAAAATGAATAATTTAAATATTTTTTTCTAGAAAAAGTGGTAAAAAAAAGTTCAGAAGAAAAAAATGAATAATAAAAATATGTTCCAAATTAAAAAATTTCCAGAGAAAAAGTGGTAAAAAGAAATTCTAAAAAGAAAAAAGTTTTTTTTTATTCTAGAAAAAGTGGTAGAAAATTTTTTTTTCTAAAGGGAAAAATGAATAATAAAAAAAAGTGGTAAAAATTTCTTTATTTTTTTTTCTAAAGGGAAAAAAAAAAGTGGTAAAAATTTCTCAAATTCTAGAAAAAAGTGGTAAAATTTCAAGTTAAACTTGGGGACCCCCTTAAACCCTCTCAAGGACCCCTGGGGGTCCCTGGACCCCACGTTGAGAACCACACACCTGGACCACAATGGAAATTTTAAAAACGCTGTTATTGTCTCTCTGCAGATCCTGGTTGGCGGTCTGGAGTACTCCCCGGGTACGCTCCATATCTACTCCGACAGCGCCCTGACGCTCCCCGCCATCATCGGCATCGGTGCGGGCGGGGGCGTCCTGCTCATCGCCATCATCGCCGTCCTCATCGCCTACAAGAGGAAGACCCGCGACGCCGACCGCACCCTGAAACGCCTGCAGCTGCAGATGGACAACCTGGAGAGCCGGGTGGCGCTAGAGTGCAAGGAGGGTGAGTGGGATCAGAGCATTTGTTCATTTTGTCTGATGTTTACACACAACTACTAGTTGATCACAAAGGCTGCCTGTTTAGTCTAGTCTAGTCTATGACAAATAATGTAAACATTTTATTATAAGTACACACTATTAATATCACAAGAGTTAGAAATGTTGCACTGTTAGTAAAAATAAGAGAATTAACTTCTATATATACATCTGGCTTTAAGAAGCAGAGAGAGACTTCATGTCCCAGAGCTTGTCCCTCTACTTCACTATGTAAGCTGGTGAATGTCAGTGGACTTCAAATACCCTGTCGAGAGATATATAAAATGTACTTGATGTAGGAAGTAAAGTTCAGGTTTCCTAATAAGTGTAATCAAAGCAGAACAGTGCAGCTCTTATTTTGAAGCATCTCACATCCTGGCCCTGAAGTGCTGATGTCCAGCTATCAGACGGATCGGGTTCACAGCAGTCAGCAGTGTTGGGAGACCGTTCATTCAATCATGGATTCAGGACACTCGGTACTTGAGTAAATGTACTTAGTTACTTTTAACGGAGCGGTCCTAACTGCGTTGTCGGTCCCTCCCTTGCAGCCTTTGCAGAGCTGCAGACCGACATCCAGGAACTGACCAACGACATGGACGGAGTCAAGATCCCCTTCCTGGAGTATCGCACCTACACCATGAGAGTCATGTTCCCAGGGATCGAGGAGCATCCGGTCCTCAAAGAGCTGGACGTACGTCACAACACAACACAACACAGACCCAACAGTCAGTCTGCACACAGACCAGGGAGGCTACAGACGCTCCATGCAAAGATCCAGAGCCGCTGTAAAAAACAGTAACTTTCAGTGTGAGGCAGAACAACTCTCCACAGTGTCTGCTTCGTCCAGGCCTCCATGCAGCTTTAATTAAGTGAACCCAGCAGGAAGCTCTGAGCCACTGAGCCTCTGTTCTCAGCATCCGCAGCCATGAATTAGATTTTCTCGGATCCTAATGACTAGGTGTAGAAGTAGATTAGTCCCTGGTTGGAGGGATTTCCACGAATTTGATGAGAAATGGCAGAAAAAGTATCTTTGTGTGAAGCTCCGTTCTCGGTGGACCACCGGGAACTCCAGAGGTTTCTCCTCTTCATCCACTGAATCTTATTGTTTTTTATTTATTATTATCTCCAAAAATGTTTGATCCTTGTCCTTGTTTAGCTTTATTGAAGTTAGAATGAAAATGAGAGTTGGGCAACACGTCAATATTTGCAGTGAAAAGAATGACACTCCAATTATGTTTCTTTGAGTGGTTGATAATCATCCTCTAACGTTTTGGATGCAATTTATCCACCATTCTTTTATCCAATATTTGAGCACAAGGATAAAATGAACAATATGAATTTTCATCATCCAGAGATAATGGTCACCTGAGAGTGTAAATTTAATCTAGAAATATGTGCATGACCTGTGAGTTTTCACGTTGGTTCAATCTAAAACAGACATTTCTCATTTATTTCATCCCTGTTAAATCCCAGTGGATGAGCCATGTGACAGTAATAATGAATTAAATTAGATTAACAGACAAAACGGGAAAAACTCAGGAAACAGATTCAGCAAATTAAAGGGTTTTATTCACAATAATGAACATAATATTGTATAACACTGTGGCAACTAATAAAGATTCTTACATTACCAGAGGCTATGATATATCAACAGAGAATAAAACACTGATGATTAGGATGTTATTTGCAACTGAAGATGAATGTAAAGTGTAACTGGATATTGAAATTAAACTCTTGATTTGAGAAGCTTAAAAATAAATAGAAACTCCACTCTTAGAATTAAAAATCATTCAAAATATGTTGTTTGTTGTAATAATTAATGTACTTAAAGGGATACGGCAACATTTTTTTCCGTGTCTTGCCTCACTCCTGAGTCCATGACCAGCAGATAGACTCCATCCTTTCCACTGTGCGTGCAGTAACCATGGAGATAGAGCCGTATCGCCTGTAATTAGCTTAGCTCAAACACTGGAAGTGTATGGGTAGTGTTAGCCTTAGCTTAGCTCAAACACTGGAAGTGTATGGGTAGTGTTAGCCTTAGCTTAGCTCAAACACTGTAAGTGTATGGGTAGTGTTAGCCTTAGCTTAGCTCAAACACTGGAAGTGTATGGGTAGTGTTAGCCTTAGCTTAGCTCAAACACTGGAAGTGTATGGGTAGTGTTAGCCTTAGCTTAGCTCAAACACTGGAAGTGTATGGGTAGTGTTAGCCTTAGCTTAGCTCAAACACTGTAAGTGTATGGGTAGTGTTAGCCTTAGCTTAGCTCAAACACTGGAAGTGTATGGGTAGTGTTAGCCTTAGCTTAGCTCAAACACTGGAAGTGTATGGGTAGTGTTAGCCTGCCTCCACCTAAAGTAGCTAATTAGCTTAGCTCAAACACTGGAAGTGTATGGGTAGTGTTAGCCTGCCTCCTACCTGTGCTGAAATTAGCATAAACTCTGTAAATATATCACTTTATCAACATTTCTAACATGTTTAGGTGAGAAAGTATCCGTTTAGATCAGCAGTGTGTCGTTAATTTGCCTAAATATCAGCTGTTTACTATTTTGTTCAGACAAATTCGGCGCTACTCAAGCTAGCTGTTGTGACCAACATACTTCCTGTTACTTTCACAAAATAAAACACCCGTTGCCCTTTACATACAGAAGTGCTTTTACTTTGAAACAGGAAGCTAACCTTCCCTCGATGTAGCTAGCTTGAACCAAAATAAACCGTCTTTGGAGGCAGGCTAACACTACCCATACACTTCCAGTGTTTGAGCTAAGCTAATTACAGGCGATGTGGCTCTATCTCCCTTGTTCCTGCACGCACAGTGGAAAGGATGGATCTGCTGGTCATGGACTCAGGAGTGAGGCAAGACATGAAAAAAAAATGTTGGCGTATCCCTTTAACACCTCATATGGCTTTCATAAGCAACATTATGCTTATATTGGATCAATTCTGAAATGATAATGGTGATATACAGTATACTGGTGTTAATATAAAGTGTGTGTGTGTGTTTCAGTCTCCAGCTAACGTGGAGAAGGCTCTGCGTCTCTTCAGTCAGCTGCTGAACAACAAGATGTTCCTCCTCACCTTCATCCACACTCTGGAGGCTCAGAGGTCGTTCTCCATGAGGGACCGAGGGAACGTGGCCTCGCTGTTGATGGCCGCTCTGCAGGTACCTCATTAATACATTAACACATGGATAACTATCATTCTAACAGTTGTCATTAGATGATCTATGTGCCAATACTGTTCATTCATTTGAGGCTTTCATTTGTGCTAATATACATCTATAACTTAGCACATTGGTTAATAACTGTGTCTCCTCAGGGCCGGATGGAGTACGCCACCGTGGTGTTGAAGCAGCTGCTGGCCGACCTGATCGAGAAGAACCTGGAGAACAGGAACCATCCCAAACTGCTGCTGAGGAGGTCAGTGCTGCTGCACCGTCAGCTCCTCCATGGAAACAAAACTCTCTTTACCTGTGTCTTGGATTGTGGCTCATGCAGCCGAGCTGACCTTTGACCTCTGTGTGTTCAGGACGGAGTCGGTTGCTGAGAAGATGCTGACCAACTGGTTCACCTTCCTGCTGCATCGATTCCTCAAGGTGATCTGTCACATGTTTTCTTTCTGTCCTTTCTTTTCCTTTCTCTTTCCCTTCTCTTCTCCTCTTGGTCCTGCTCCTTCCTTCCTTCCTTTTCACCTTCCTTCACTCAGTCCATCCTAACCTCTGCCTCTTCACTCTGACTTTGACCAATCACATCACAGCTGCAGCTGATTTATTCATGAAAATGATGTGGATTGGTGAAATCCGCTGCTGATGAGTGTTCAGGATTCAAGTGGGCTCATTCAGTGGTTCTAAAACTTTTTTACATCAAGGACCCTAAGGCCCCGTTTACACGAAGACGCTTGCGAGTAAAGACGATAAAATATTTTATCGGAAGTGCCTTTCGTTTATACGGTGACGGCCCCCATTGAAGACAAAAATCTCAAACCACCCCTGAAAGTTTTATCCAGGACCATTAAACAGGCCAAGACGCAAAACTGGCTCAGATCTGCTGTTGCTGCTATCTCTGTTGATGGACATTGCACCCCTAAACCGGGCTCTTTTCATATCAGCAATGGGATTATCGCTCATTATTCATAAATAATATCCTACTGCACAACTGATAATATTGTAGCAACCCCGCAGTAATGTTCTTGTTATGATTAAGTTGTGTGACTTTGACTGACTGTGAATGTGAGAATGGGCAGGTATAGGGTGGTTGGATGAGAAACTGAGGGGCAGTGTGAGGAAGACAGCTGTGTGTGTCTGTGTGTAGGTGAGTGAGGGAGGAGCAGAGGAGGAAAAAAGGGCTGTCATAAGTTAGTGTTATTTGATTAAATTTCGGGTTAAAAATCAAATAAAAGTTTAAATAAAATAAAAATTTTGAAAATTCATGATAGAAATACCCACAGACACACAGCTGAGGGGCCGAGGCGCGGCACGGAGAAAATTGGGTGCTCAACCTGCTCTGTGGGTGCCCCCGGAGCAACGGAATCGGCGGTGGCCGCAATAAAATGTACAAGAATGTTTCTTTCAAATGTACAGAATAAACATACATTGGCGAGCAGAGGAAGAATTCATTACCAATGGATTTGTACACACTTTTTCGTATGCAAAGATTTCCTCCCGAGAAAGACGGGAAATAAAAAGTGAAAAACTTTTGTCTTCTGTTCACAAAAAGCCTCAAATTGATACAAATTAGACCACGGACCCCCATTGGACCAAATTTTGAAGCAAACACCAGAAATACACATATATTTACTAAATATACGGTAGGCTACATTCAAATTAGGTGTGGAAAGATTGTAGAGAAATTTCTGGAAAAAGGTGTTGTTGTTTTTTAATTCTAGAAAAAAAAATTAAATTTGGTAAAATTTCTTAAAAAGTTCTAAAATTTCTCCAAAAAAAATTTTTTTTTAAAAACATTCTAGAAGAAATTGGTAAAATTTCTCCAAAAAAAATCTAGAAAAAGTGGTCAAATTTCTCCAAAAAAAGTACAAGAAAAACGTGGTTAAATTTCTAAGAAAAAAAAAATGAAAAAAAAAAATAGAAAATTCTAGAAATAAAGTGGTAAGATTTCTCAACAAAAGTGGTCAAATTCCTCAAAAAAAGTTTTTAAAACATTCTAGAAGAAACTAACTTAAAAAGTTAGAAAATTCTAGAAAAAAATGGTAAAATTTCAAGAAAAAGTTATGGAACCCCTTGAACCCTCTCAAGGACCCCCAGGGATCCTTGAGAGGGTTCAGAGAAGGTAGAGAACCATTGTACTAATTAATATCCCTCTGTCTGTCTCTCTGTCTGTCCCTCCGTCCGTCTGACTCTCCGTCCGTCCGTCCGTCCATCAGGAGTGTGCTGGTGAGCCCCTCTTCATGCTCTACTGCGCCATCAAGCAGCAGATGGAGAAAGGACCCATTGACGCCATCACAGGAGAAGCTCGCTACTCTCTGAGTGAAGACAAGCTCATCAGACAGCAGATCGACTACAAGCAGCTGGTAACACACACACACACACACACAGTTACACTAGCATTACATCACACTGACAGGTTCAGCTCTGCACACACCAGGTTTCACTCTGTGCTCCAGAGTTAAAGGTTATTCCTGATGGCGAGCCCCCCCCCCCCCCCCCCCCCTCCAGCCCCAGACAGACGACATGTAGGAACATGATGATGTTAAAATCATATGAGCTTCTAGACTAAACTACAGTCAAGTAAAAACTGTGAGGAAGGATCTGAATGTGACCAGGGTTCAGTGTTATTATCAGCAGCTAATGATGGAGCCGACTGACACAGCAGCGCGTGTGTGTGTGTGTGTGTGTGTGTGACTGTGTGTGACTGTGTGTTTTCATCAAATGAATGTTTGTATTATTGCAAATTTCTTTTTGTGTGAGGACGACATAATGTGTTTTTCCATTTCTGTGCGAGTGCGTGAGCAGCGTGGTTAAAAATATCCAATTTAACAGCCGGTTGATAACGATGTTTTCCTCACTGTGGCAACAATGTGGCAAACACACACACACACACACACAATAAAGTTTGTTGCAGACAGATGACTCTACCCCCCCCTCTCTCTCCCTCCCAGACTCTGATGTGTATTCCTCCGGAGGGCGAGGCGGGGACGGAGGTGCCGGTGAAGGTGTTGAACTGTGACACGGTGACTCAGGTCAAAGACAAACTGCTGGACGCCGTCTACAAAGGAATCCCGTTCTCACAGAGGCCGCAGGCCGACGACATGGACCTCGGTAACTCTTAACATTATAGTAGAATATGTGATTAAATTAAATTACTTTTTGTTCGTTTTTTAATCTATTCATCTGTCCGGTTATTCATCCATCTATTTCTTAAAGGGATAGTGTCATGTTTTTAAAGTGTGGTTGTATGATCTACAAATAGCCCATAAGTACTTTAATTGCAGTAGAAGACTCTCTGTTAGCAACGCCAGCCCATAATAGCCCTGCCCAGAGATTTACAGTACAACATACATTGTTGTGAATGGACCCAAAGAAATAAATAAATTGAAAAAAAATACACAGTTCCATTGTTGGATATAATATAATTTTTGCAGGAAAAACACAGTTTTTATTTGGACCTAACCAACTCACGTATCCCTCCGCCCAGGGTTAGCGCCCACCAATCAGCAGTTGGTTAGCTCCAAATAAAAACTGTGTTTTTCCTGCACTTTGAAGGACTGGAAAAAATTATATTATATCCAACAATGGAACTGTGGGGTTTTTTTTCAGGTAAAACCTCTTTTAGGCCGTGAAAATAGGCCGTTTCTTTGGGTCCATTCACAACAATGTATGTTGTAAATCTATTTGTAGATCATACAACCACACTTTAAAAACATGATACTGTCCCTTTAACGCTTACTGAATATCCAGTCGGAACAGAAGAATCTGTTCATCCACAGCGACCTCAACATCTGTCTCAAAACCACTGTCACTGTGTTCTGTGTAACAGGAATGACAACAAACCCAAACACTGGGTAACTGTGTGTGTGTGTGTGTGTCTGTGTGTCTGTGTGTGTGTGTGTGTGTGTGTGTGTGTGTGTGTGTGTGTGTGTGTGTGTGTGTGTCTGTGTGTGTGTGTGTGTTTTCTCAGAGTGGCGTCAGGGTCGACTGACCAGGATCATCCTGCAAGATGAAGATGTGACAACAAAGATAGAGAGCGACTGGAAGAGACTGAACACGCTGGCACACTACCAGGTAGAATTTACTGCTGTCACAGAGTCTGATTCCTGCAGGCTGGAAGTAGAGAGACAGTATCCAGTATACATCACAGTAGATTTGTTCATATTAAAGGGATAGTTCACCCAAAACTGAAATTGCACTCATATCATTATCTCCTCCCCCTCATGTGGACTAAGGGCTGGGAGAAGTTTCAGATCCTGGTCCTGGACCCTGGTTCTCCCAATCCAACAACTCCACAACGCTCTGGTGGACAAGTTGTGACCTGCACATTCACCACGCTATGAGATAATAACACAACGTTACCACACAGAGTTGTTTTAGAGGGAAATACAGAGACTGTTGATGAACAACTGTCCCTGAAGGCAACGTGCATCAGAGGTTTTACATGAATTTCCCTCTAAAACAACTCTGTGTGGTAACGTTGTGTTATTATCTCATAGCGTGGTGAATGTGCAGGTCACAACTTGTCCACCAGAGCGTTGTGGAGTTGTTAGATTGTGTATTTGATGAGTTTGATGAGAGAAACCAAGAAATCCCATGAGCCTCCGTAGCGTAGCTCTGAGCAGCTCACGGCTCTGCTCCGCCGTTCTAAAAACAGCTTGCACTGACAATTAAAGCTAACGAACCTACTGCTAAAACTATAGTGGCACTTTGCCAAAATGTTGAACTATCCCTTTAAAGGTGTCAGATTACTAACGAGGTGTTCACGTCCAGCTGTATAAACCATTTTAAAACATTTTGCTTTGTCATCGGAGCCTCCTGACGGGAGCGGTCTGAATCTTCTCCTTCAGTGCTCACTATTATTGTCCACAAGTATTTTTTTCTGAAATACAGTTGATTTTCATTTTGCCTACGAGTCTCAGAGGAGAAAATGAACTCAGATTGCACCCAGACTCCACCAGTCGTCTCCTGTGAGTCTGCGTGTTGCTGCAGCTCCAGACTCACAGCGAGGATCCGGGGCTGAGGAGGACCAGCAGCCTCCGGATCGCTTCCCACAGCGAGGCATGTGGAGCGCATCCAGATCGTGGACGGGATAAGAATCGACTGAGCCGGCTCACTGCATGGATAATTAGTCAGCTGACTGATGGAGCGATTGGCTTATTGACTGACTGACTGACTGACTGATTGATTGATTGATTGATTGATGTGCTTCTCTGCGTTGCCAGGTAACAGACGGCTCTCTAGTGGCGCTGGTCCAGAAGCAGGTTTCTGCCTACAACATCGCCAACTCCTTCACCTTCACCAGATCACTGAGCAGATACGGTACAGCACACACACACACACACACACACACACACACACACACTCTTATCTCATCACTAATCAGAGCAGTAACTCATCACTGTCTCTTCCAGGGATGTGATTTTTCCGGATTTTTCCGGAAATCCGGATTTTTAGACATGAAAATGCGACCCTTGTAAATCATGCAAATCCGCTTTTTTTTGAGAGAGGAGGGGGTGGGGGGTCGGACCCTCGGACCGCCGGTCGGCCATTATCCACCATTTAACCCACAGCCATAGGTTTTGATGTTGACCATAGAGCTGCTAACAAACATAGTGGCGGTACTTTCTCCAAAATTTTGAACTTTTTCCTTTAAAGGTGTAGTGTTTGTCGGAGCGGCGTGGTTGCACGTGACAGCTGTATGACGTTAAAGTGTGTTTACTTTTACGGACGGGAGCAGTTATCTTCTCTGTCTTCAGTGCTCATATTCTTGTCACAGTATTTTGTCTGGGTTGGACCGTCCATGCGCATTTTAGTAGAAGCCCAACAGAACGGGGAGAGATCCGAGGGACAGAGAGAGACACAGCAACAGGTGTGTGCGTGCATCGTCTCCTGTGTGCTACCTGCTGTAAAGGGGGCTCTCCAGCCACAGCTCCCCACTAGACTGAGTTCAGTTTAAGTTAACAACAAAGTTTAAGTTTTAACACTCCAGCCATTCTTGCCATTAGCCTACAAGTCAGCTATTATTATATATATCTGTTTTTTAAAAATGTATTATTGTTTACTTATTTACTTTCTACAAAAATATTAGACATGTACCACACATCTGGCTGGAAGGTCTCAATGGTTCAAGTGGTTCAACTTTTATTTCCCATATTAAAATAGAGCTACGTTTGTTTTCCTTTTAAATAAGTTCAATAGCCTATCAAGTGGTAATTCCACCTGCCACAACTGGCTCTCTGTCTCTCTGGTCTCTCTCGCTGTCAGACACATTTTGAATGATCAAAATGATGAAAATTATGTCACTGTAATAATATCTGCACCTATTGTTTGACATGATGCTGTTTTGAGTTTCTCCTTAAATTAATTGTTTTCTGTTTGATACTTTTAATAATGGTAATGGCTGTACTGTGGCCGTGTCGCGCTATGGGTCCGTATAATTTCCTGCTTTTTTGTCCTTGGCGAATCACATCCCTGCTCTTCGTCTTCAGAGTCATTACTCCGAACATCCAGCAGTCCTGACAGCCTGAGGTCCAGAGCTCCGATGATCACCCCGGACCAGGAGACAGGTAATAGTAGCAGTATACAACTAGTAGTAGTAGCAGTAGTAGTAGTAGTAGTAGTAGTAGTAGCAGTAGTAGTAGTAGTAGTAGAGGAGAGCAGGGGGCTCCATGTGACCAGATGTGTCCCCCAGCAGTCTAATCCTATAGCTTCGTAGCTATAAAATGGTTCAGAGCTACCTGATGACCTTTTTTTTTTCTTCTTTTTTTTTTTAAACTTTATTTAAGTATTTCAAACATTACAAATTCCAATACTCCATAGTCAGAACAATGACCATGGACAGTACAAGGAGTCAGGCATCAAGAAAATATAAACATCTTATATAACATAAAGTGAATCAAGTGCAAATGTCTTTACACAGATACCATAAATAAAATAAGTAAAATGAAAATAAATAAAAGGAAGAACGAAAAAGGCAGATCATGTTATATTTCTCCAAAGAAGTCTTCAATTGTATTAGCAGTGAGTATACATTTTTTGTCATCAATTTTTTTTATACATTCAAAGTAATTCTTAAAATCAATTTCAAATACAGGAAAGAAAGGTCGACCTTTAGAAAATTTGGTTTGCTACCTGATGATCTCCAAAAGGCATAAAGTTACAGGTGACACATTGCCTTTACACTTTAAACTTTAAATTTTACATTTAGCTAGTTTAGTTTAGTTTATTGTTTGCACTTAATATAATATCATAAACAAGGAGTACATAATATAAATGAAAAAAAAGAAAGAAAAGGAAATACAATGCTCAAAATCACAATGATACAGTGCTGGAGAGGTTATCGAGAACCTCACCATAAATAAATAAATGAAATGAAATATTTTCATAATGACAGAAAAGCAGAGGGTTTGTTCACGCTGCAGAGTCAGTAGCTTGTAGCCCCCCCGTTCACATGGACAGAAGCTGTTGCACGCCACTGTTGTTCTGGAGCCAAATAATAAAACTATCCAGCGAGTCGGGATTTCAAGGCTCTTACTTGTACTTGACCTTTCACAGTCTGGTATTTCCAGCCTGAGTCTGAGAGCTGCTCCTCTGTTCATGTGTGTTTCAGGAACTAAACTGTGGCACCTGGTGAAGAATCATGAGCACAGCGACCAGAGAGAAGGAGACAGAGGCAGCAAGATGGTTTCTGAGATCTACTTGACCAGACTGCTGGCTACCAAGGTAACGCACACACACACACACAAACACAGGCTACGCAGGTTAATTTTTATATCTTGTGTACTTATTTATTCAACTTCCTGCCATGTCTTGGTCCTGTCGCCACCATCAGGGGACGCTGCAGAAGTTTGTGGACGACCTGTTTGAGACGGTGTTCAGCACCGCCCACCGCGGCTCTGCGCTCCCATTGGCTATCAAGTACATGTTTGACTTCCTGGACGAGCAGGCGGACAAACGACAGATCAGCGACCCGGACGTCCGACACACCTGGAAGAGCAACTGGTGAGAGGAACCACAGTAAAGGCTGCAGGACCGGACTGGACCGGCTCAGACAGAGAGAGGCTTCGTTCCATTTCACTGGACAATTTGTGACGCGCACGTCACGTCACGTCAAAGTGCCAGATTTAGCTCGAAGCTCGATTCCATCCATAGTCCTCACATTAAAGACACACAGACACACCACACAAAGAGATAACAGTAGGAAGCTACAGCTCTGGGGAAAAAAGAGACCACTTTAAAGCTTTACAGAAAAGAAAATTGAATTTGAGCCACTCTGGGTCATAAATTAGTGTAAAAACTCATCTATCAGACGATGGAGGACAAACTTCGTAAAATTCTATTTTTGAGTAAATCCAGGATGAAAGTGTGGTTGTTTTTTTTCACATTAGATAATACAGGCACACGGATTCTACGTCAGCCTGTACACGATTCATCAGCCACTGATATTGGATCTGTCATCCGTCATTCAAACGTCTAAACACACACCCAGAGCTCGGACTCGCCCCAAGCTTTGAATATCCCGCCGCTCGATAACGACCAATCAAATCTGTTTTCCTCACTCGGGTAAAGTCGTGTTGCAGCTCGTGACAACTCGGCGCGACAAACGGGACAAATGGCCATTTCTGTACAGCTTTAAATACCAACACAAACACAACTCCTTCTACTTAATGAGACACTGATGAGGTCATCACCTGATGAGGTCATCACCTGATGATGTCATCACCTGAACCACATCTGGCTTTATATTAAAAACATTGACATCATAAACTCTTCCTGAGTTCAAATATTCTGACTGTGTTGTTTAGGAATAAATATCAACATGTTTTCTTTGCATTATTATTATTATTCAAGGTCTGAAAAGACTTGATATTTCTGTTATTTAGACTAGTTTAGTCTATAGTTTTTTCAATTTGAAAAATGAAAAAGACTCTAAATGACTAAAATGCTCATTCAATTTTGCTCCTGAAATGCCTTGTAGCATAGTCCACACACTAAATTGACATGTTAATTATTCAAAAAAGACGATTTTTGGTTTAGGGGGTCTTTAATCATTAGCCAATAAAATCTCTAAATGACCATTCTTTAAGCTGTTTGAACTAATCTGATGTTTCCTGTGTGTGTGCGTGTGTGTGCGTGTGTGTGTGTGTGTGCGTGCACAGCCTTCCTCTTCGGTTCTGGGTCAACGTCATTAAAAATCCTCAGTTTGTGTTCGACATCCATAAGAGCAGCATCACTGACGCGTGTCTGTCGGTGGTGGCTCAGACCTTCATGGACTCCTGCTCCACGTCCGAACACAGACTCGGCAAAGACTCCCCGTCCAACAAGCTGCTCTACGCGAAAGACATCCCCAACTACAAGAGCTGGGTGGAGCGGTACGCTTTCATTTCATTACATTTACATATATATATATATATACAGTATATACTAGATGTGATGTGATGACGCCTCATCCAGATCAATGACAGAATCTGTAAAATAAATCAATGACAGTCCAGGTGTCAGAGAAACTCTACTGTTACTCATCATAAAAACAGAGGCAAGACAATTACACCAGCAAATGTTTATTCAAATGTTTGTATACCGCGATGTAATATGACATTTATCTTATTAATTAGTGCTGACGACTTATAAGGCAATTGCCTGTTAAAAAAAATGACACAATTAGTATCAGAGACTTGGGTAATTATCTGGATAAATTAACCGTAAAACAACACATTAACTTGTTGATACAGTTATTAAAGTGTGAGATTATACACAACTCTGTGTGTGTGTGTGTGTGTGTGTGTGTGTGTGTGTGTGTGTGTGTGTGTGCGTCCCCTGCAGGTATTACAGGGATATTGCGAAGATGCCCAGCATCAGCGATCAGGACATGGACGCTTATCTGGTGGAGCAGTCCCGTCTCCATGGCAACGAGTTCAACACACTGAGTGCACTCAGCGAGCTCTACTTCTACATCAACAAGTACAAGGAAGAGGTGAGAAGTTACAGTCACCTCTGATACACACATCAGTCTGTTTCACCTGTTGGTCCTGACGGATGACGGCAGCACAACAGCAGCACTGAGCCTCTGTTAAAGGGATAGTTCAACATTTTGGCAAACTGGCCCATCACCATAATCCCTATAGTCATAGCAGTAGGTTTGTTACCTTTAATTGTCAGTGCAAACTGTTTTTAGAATGGCGGAGCAGAGCCGTGAGCTGCTCAGAGCTACGCTACGGAGGCTCATGGGATTTCTTGGTTTCCCTCATCAAACTCATCAAATACACAATCCAACAACTCCACAACGCTCTGGTGGACAAGTTGTGACCTGCACATTCACCACGCTATGAGATAATAACGTTACCAGACAGAGTTGTTTTAGAGGGAAATTCATGCAAAACCTCTGATGCACGTTGCCTTCAGTCACAGTTTTTCAGCAAGCAGTCTCTGCATTTACCTCTAAAACAACTCTGTGTTAACGTTGTGTTATTATCTCATAAGCGTGGTGAATGTGCAGGTCACAACTTGTCCACCGACAAATAAAGTGTATTTGATGAGTTTGATGAGGGAAACCCACTGCTATGACTATAGGGGTTATGGTGATGGGCCGATTTGCTAAAATTTTGAACTATCCCTTTAAAGCTCCTTGTGCCGTGCCGTCCGACAGTTTGTTTGTTTTCACCGTTCTCCAGCTGCATCTGCCGTTCACCTTGGACTCCATGTGAACGCAGCATCACTCGAAGCCCAGACATTTATAAACAGTCTCATTATCTCTGCAACAACTTCTTTCCATTTCTTGTTGAACACTCGTTGGCACCAGAGTCTGACGTGTAACTTCCTCGCTCCCGGAAGCCACACCACAGTTACATTTTCGTTTTAATCGATGGGATTCCTTTAGCTCACGCTGCTGGAGAACAGCTGGAGCCTCTGGATGTGGAGAGCACCCCTCCCCAGTTGTTCACGCCGGTCCTCAGTGATCCTGTCTTCTGTGTAGCTGCTGCTCTAATCTCCTGTGTCTCTCATCTGCAGATCCTGACGGCGTTGGACCGGGACGGTTACTGTCGCAAACACAAACTGAGGCACAAACTGGAGCAAGCCATCAACCTGATGTCTGGGAGCAGCTGAGAGGAGGGGAAGGACACGTGGGCTGATGGACCGATGGACTGATGGATCGTTGGGGGAGGGGGAGGGGGGGAGTAAGAACTGGGGAGGGGTAAGATAGGGCATTTTGTTTTTCTGAACTGTTGAACAGTCAGCTGATCTGCTCCGTGTTGGACTGAAGCGACAGCCGCAGCTCTGGCCCTTAAGCAATCAATCCATCAGTAATTTATTTGTCAGTTGATTGATTGATTGATTGATTGATTGGTTTGAAGACTGGCTGGCTGGCTGGGACCCCAACTACCTCCATCTGGTGGGTTTTGGGGGGAAAAACAGTTTCCAAACCGATTTGGATACATTTGCAACGTGACTTCGATATGGGATGGAGTCATTCGGGGCAAAAAGAACAAACCTAGATGCATCTGACGGTTTGGATTTGGACTTCAATATTACTGCAGGTGTATGCAGGTGTGGCTGTGGAAAAACCTGGATACTCCGCGGAAGACTGTCAGGTTTCACCAAACTAGGGATTTGACATTTGGAACTGTCTGGACGCGAGGTTGAACGGCCAAAGGTTGAGTCAAATTTACATCAAAAATACAGAGCTACTGACCTTAGAGTCACAACAGACTTGACCTTCAAAACCTCATGGTGGACCTGACGAATCTGGGCTGGATACGGGAAGATGGAGCGGAGCCTTACCCCGGAAGTCTGAGGCCTTCTACTGATGTCGTTACCTTGGACTCTTTGTCCTCAACTTGAAATCCATAGCCTTGTCTGGAGCGATCCGGATTCACTGTATGGAGACCAGGTCCAAGCTTTGAGGAAGGAACCATCAAAGTCAAGATCTCATTTGGAATATCTGAAGAATTTGTAAGGAAGTAAAGAAACTCATGCCCCAAAAACTAAACTTTAAATTGATGCGGAATCCTGGTAGAACTTTGACTTGACCTTGGACTGTTCGGCCTCGTCAGGATCTAGAAGGTTCGAAGTTGCTGATTTAAATAACCACTCAATGTTTTTCTCTGGACAATCACTCTACCACAGCACACTGAGCCCGATGCCTACCAACCGACCAGTACCTGTGTCCATACCCCGTCCTTTCCTCCCCACATCTTCTTTTTCCCATCTTCAAAACTCAAGAATTTCACCCTCTACGTTTTCGGTATTCCCTCTCCTTTGTTCTCCTTTTTCCTTTTCCTTGTTAAGTTTTCACCCCAATTTTTTTTTATTTCTCCTCTCCCTCAACCCTTGCCCCATCATTGGCCAGTCACGCTGGCCTCTGGCCGTCCTATTGGCCAGGAAGACTCTTTAGTAATGTACTGCCCGACCAATCAAGACTGTGGAATTCACCAGAATCGTGAAGAATTAGAAGTAGAATTGAATAGAAACAAATAACAGATTTACGTTTTGAATACATTCCAGCACAGACACACAGGCAAGGTCTGTACGTGAGCGAAGAACTTCAGAAAGTAGACCGATCTGCATTTTTCAGGACCAGAACCGCCTGGAGAACAGGGTTCTGGATTCAGCACCAGTCGATAGACTTTGACGCTGGTTGGTTGCAGATTGCTTTATCGGACCTTGCACATACACCCACATACAGCCATGCTTTACAGCGCCATGCTAACCGTGCCCAGGGGGAAATACTGTGCAGAGCTACAAGCCCAGTGCCATGTAAAGACCGGACCGGATCACGTCAGAACTGGACCGGACTCGGACCAAACCCGGATTAAAAAAACCCAAACCCAAAATGGAGTTTTAACCGGAACCGGACTTAAGAACTCTTAAGACTTGTGGCCATAATTGTAAACAACAAAAAAAGAAAGATAATCATAATAATGATGATAAAGTATAAAAGTTAAAAAAGAATACAAAAAGAAAGGAAAAAAAGAAATATTGAAATGTTAACATGTAATAAGAACTTTGTGGATGTGACAGTTTGGATTTTACGGAACGGAACTTGTATAAAGCTGAACATTATGCTACATCGGAGTCTGGAGGACGAGAGAGAGAGATGGATCAGGCCACGACCAAACCAAACTGGATCAAACCAGATTCATCCGGACTGAACCAGCGCGTTGAAGGAGCTGGACTTTAAACCTCTGCTCTCGGTGTCGAAGGATGGAAAAAACCAACTGGACGTTTTTGGTACTTTTTCTGCCAAAGTGTGTGTTTGAACGCGGCGGCGGCGGCGTTGCGTGCTGACGGAGGGTCGGCCTGCAGAGGTCGGGGTGGTGTTGGAAGGGGTTAAATTGTTGCATGTTTGCTTCGGATGGCGTCTTTGTTTTGTACATCCTACAGATGAACGAGGGGCGCTTTCACACTGCCGGCTCAGTCTCAGTTATTACAACTTCAAAAATGTGAGAATACGATCAGGTGCAGACGGAGGAAGTCGTAGCTCCGCGTGCAGCCTGCGGTCCGCCGCGCCCGACTCCAACATTAGCACCCAAATGATTTGATTCTTCTGGGAAACAAATGCACAGACAGACTTCGGACCAACTGTAACTATGAACCAACTGAACCCAGTGTGCAACGCTCATACTTTGTAAGAATGAAGGTTAAATGTCAGGTTAAGAACTTTCTAACGTGGCGATGCTGCACCCCTCGTCCCACCATGCACCTCTCTTCTCTGTGGAAGAACATTTACACTCTGCACACCTGGATCACACCCTATATATCCACACTAGGTCCATTGGACAGGACTAATCTGACACTAAAGCTAGTTTCTGCTCATGAAGGCAGTTTGAGTCCCGTTTGTCTCACATCGACAGCTCCTCCGTTCAAAGCTTTGTTTCAGCTCAGAACCCGTCGCCTCGCTGCAGTAACTTATCAAAAATGTGAATTCGATCACAGGTTAACTGCGATTGATTGTCTACCTGCAGCGAGGCTGATTTCCATGCAACCCCATAATAAACCACAGCAAACCATGCATGCAGACAGGAGCTCAGGATTCCCATTTGTTCAGGTTAATGGCAATAACTAAAAAAAAAAAAACATCCCCTATAGCTCGTCCCGTGAACAATACATTAAAAACAACTGGTTTCAAAAAACAACTAAAAATCACCCACACTTAAAAACATTGAAGACTTTAAAGAAGTTGCGTGCATGGTTTGTAGCAGAGAGAGAAGCAGCAGGTGTCGAGGAAATGTTCTACCACAGTGAAGCGTCTCTTCTGGCTCCGTGCGACGCCATAAAGCTCTCAAGCACCTTTTCTTTTCTTTCCAGATGTTGTTTCACTGTTTGAATATTTGGGGCCAAAAGGACCCGAGTGAGGATGAGGAGGATGAGGAGGAAGAGGAGGAGGAAGAGGAGGAAGAGGAGGAAGAGGAGGAAGGGTCCTGATAAAAGACTGCCTTTTAGATGATTACTTCTAGAACAGGGAGGGAAGCCACTACCGAACCAAGACCACTGTTCATCCAACCTGTGTGCGTGTGCATGTGCGTGTGTGTGTGTGTGTGTGATCATGTCGCTGCTGCTGCTGCTGCTATGGGAACTCAAACATTAACCCTTTGATCATATCTGCAGCTCAGTGGAAAATCTTTTTCTTTACTGTTGCATAGTTCAACCCTCCTGTCGTCCTTATGGGTCATATTGACCCAATCTGTTCCCTCCATCCTTCCTTCCTTCTTTCCATAATCCTTATTCCCTTCCTCCCTTTCCTTACTCCCTGTTCCTTACTTCCTTCCTCTTTTGATCCATTTGACCTGATCTGTTCCCTCCCTCCATCTTTATTTCCTTCCTTTCCCCTTCCTTCCTTCATTCCTCCCCTTTGTCCCTACTTTCTTCCTCTTTTAACCCAACAAACCCAATCTGTTCCCTCCCTCCATCTTTATTTCTTTTCTTCCTTCTTTCCTCCCATCTTTCCGTTTGTCCTTCCTTCCTTCCTTCCTTCCTTCCTTCCTTCCTTCCTTCCTTCCTTCCTTCCTTCCTTCCTTCCTTCCTTCCTTCCTTCCTTCCCTTCGTCCTTCCTTCTTCTTCCTTCCTCTTTTGAATTGTCCTGGTCTGTTCCCTCCCTCCATCTTTCCTTCCTTCCTTTTCCCTTCCTTCTTTCCTTCCGTCTTTCCCTTCATCCTTCCTTCCTTCCTTGATCCAGGAGGACAAGAGGAGGGATAGATCAACTATTCCAAAATATTATCTACTTTCGAAATTAAATACATCATGAAAATAAAATACAATAACAAAATTTCAAAAAAACATTGGCCACGTTACAAACTCACATTCTTCAAAATTTGAGCATTTCCTCATGATTTTTGGTGAGAATTTCCCCTTCTGTTGGTTTGATGAGACAGTGGTTCAGAGGAGGAGAGCAGTCTGTCAACACGCTGAGGATGAGGAGGGAGGAGGGAGGAGGTGGAAACCCCCACTGCATGCTGAAAAGGAGCAGGAGGAGGAGGAGACATTACTATTCCAGTGCACAGGGGGAAGACGAGGGTCTTATCATGCAGAAGTGTGACGAAGAGGAGGAAAACCTGATGTTCTTCAAACACAGAAAAGAGAAACGTAAGAGTAGTACACAGGAGGATCAAGATGAAAAGAAGGTCAGCTTCCCTTTTTGTATGCTAAAGTGAAAGGATGCAGGAGGAAGAGGAGGAGGAGGAGGAGGGATGGGAGGGAACGCCACTGGAATACTGAAAGCAAGAGAGAGGGAGAATACTGATCAGGGAGAAAAAGAGGGAGACAACATCATCCATCAAACCAACCAAGGAAGGAAAGATCTGGGAGAGGAGGAGGAAGAGTCCAGATCCAGGAATACCGTCGGAATAAAGATGAATATCCCAGTCTGGATCATAGAATTAATGACATCAAGAATTACAATGATATAAACAATGAACATCATCATCACTAAATTAAATTAAAAATTAAAGCCACTTAAAGGATAATTACCATTTTTTTTACAATCTGGACCGTATTTTTAGCATAAAATCCGATCAGATAACTTTGGTGTCATTACAAGTCATTAGGTTAGGTTAGCTGTTATCAACATCCGGGGTCTGTAGGTTGACCTCTGACCTCTGACCTGGATGATGTCATCTCTGTAGGTTGACCTGCTGACCTCTGACCTGGATGATGTCATCTCTGTAGGTTGACCTGCTGACCTCTGACCTGGATGATGTCATCAGAGGAAGCTGTGGAAGCTGAACTTCATCCAGCTGCTCATTTTGTTCTGACAAGTCAGAAACACACAGAAACGGACCATAGCATTAGCGGTAGCAACAAGCCGCGCCATGCAGCGCTCAGAGATGACATCATCATCATTGGAACGACTTGTAATGACAGCAAAGTTATCTGGGGAGGAAATGATCGTATTTTATGCTAGAAATAAGGTCCAGATTGTAAAAAAAATGGTAATTATCCTTTAACACTAAAAAATGAAGAATGTGTTTGTCGTAAACACAATCGGTTCCCGGTTGTGTTTACACTGTAGCAGCAGCAGCAGCAGCAGTGTGTGTTTGAGTGCTTGTTTCAGTGCACACACAATGTGCACACACATTAACATCACATCTATCCCCTAAACACACACACACACACACACATGCACATGCACATGAAGAGGCCAGTGGGAGGGCCTGGTGTAATTCCTGGAACACTGGAACAGCAAAAAAAAAAACAGAGATTGGATTGATACCTTGTTTTTCAGTGTCTGTCCAACCGCCCACACACAATCTCTCTCTCTCACACACACACACACACACACACACGGACAGATGGCTCAGAGTTTTTAACATTCTCCAGCAGTGAGATATTTATTGATTATTTTTGTCTTTATTTTTCTTTTAATTTATTTTCTATGATGAGTTATATTTATTGTGGGAGGATGTACGTGACTTAATTATCTTGTACAGAATTAAAGAGAGAGACGAGCTCAACATCAGACTGTCACTGCACACACACACACACACACACACACACACACACATTATCATACATGTCATAGGCCGAACGTACGGGATTGGAAGCGACCGTTTGCCATCAAAACTTATGAGTCATTTCTCCTTTTTTTTTTCACTTGCTTGTGTTAAAATGTTTTGTTTTCTGCTTCAGGTTCATTCTGAAACATTTCAAATGGGCCGATCTTTAGCGGTCGTTTCCTTTAGCAGTCGTTTCCTGTCCCGTCCGTGGTCGTCGAACCCATTGATTTGTCAGTTTCCTGCGTTCAGCGAGCAGTCGGAGCGGTTGTACAAATCTTTCTCGACTCTTAACCCAGACGATGTTTTACAGTCAGAGTTGGAAGGAGCAGGGAGAGGAACAGCAGGGAAACAGGGCTCTGCCATTGAAAACCAATGGGTCGAATCTGTCTGGGGTTTTTTTTATAAATAGCGGTCAATTTCATGTGATAAAAGCCACGATGATATTCACAGTGGATTTCATTTTGGATTTGCATCCTATTTCAAATCAATCATCATGATGGTGTCAACATCACAGTCGCCTTTTGAATTAGTAACCCAGCTGAAACCAGTTATACACCATGATTGTCCATAATAATCAGTAGGACAGGATATCAGTTATATTCCCATTTTATTTCCAATGATTGTAAATCAACCGTCCTTTTCGTTGAAGTGAGAAATGTGCAACTATCATTAATAATCAATGGAGTCTGATTAAAAGTAGGTGACATTATTCAAAATCAAGAGTTGTACTGGTTTCCCAAAGGGAATCAATGGGAGTTGAATAACTGGTTAAACCCCTCCTGACTGATGATTGGTTGACTGACAGATGAGTCGAGCCAACAGCGAATCCCAGCGGGCTTCATTGTACCATAGCAACAGCAAAATCACTGGACTCCCCAATGAGCTTGAGCGGGGAGTCAGATGTCTTTATTGTACCATAATATGATTATTATTATTATTACTATGATTATAATTATTATTATTCTGAGCTGGTGCTTCTCAGCTGCTGCAGGATCAAGATCCACCACCACTTTGATGAAATGAACTGTATCTGTAAGCACTTTTCTGAACCACCTCCTGGATTTTAAAACACGACAACAACCAACGCCAAACTTGGATGGAGGTCGCGCCAAGTCGTTCCCTCTCTGGGTTCCTCGAGCCACCGGTTGAGAAGCACCGCTCGCACTGGATCTGTGTCTTAGTTCAGGATGGGATTGTTCATTCAGGCGGCGTTTCAGGTTCTTCAGGCGTCAGATCGTGAGGCTTTGAGATGGATTTTAAAACCAAAATTTGAAAAGAAAGGTTCCTGGATACTGTCTATCACCTGAATCTTTATCCGCTTGTTGTGTATCCGGGTTCTTGCGTCACCTTGCGTCGACAAACCCTCACGATGTGCCGCCTGCCGCTCCGCAGCGCCGCCGTTTCATTCACTCTGCCTGGAAAAACTGTTTCTTTTCACTGAAAACACAAAAAACACATGTCGCCTTGATGCAGCGCCTTCCAGGATGTAGTCAGGGCCCATTTTTTGATACCATTTGCCATTGCCTTGTTTTTTGTTTTTTATTTTTGCTGAGTTAAAATGTAATGATGATGATGATGACGATGATGAATCTTCTTCATGTAATAGCCTGTGTCAGTTTTTATACCATTGCCATTGCCTTCTGCTGAGTTTGTATATTTGTGTGATTTCACTAAAGTGTAATGGAAAAGTTGGACAAGTATTATTGTGTTTTTACTTCATTTCAAACATTGCACGGGAATGTTTAGAAACCAAATTGGCTGGAGCTGGAAATTACTTTAATTGTTGATGCAATGAATTGTTCTGCATCCCTCCACCAGCCAATCAAACCACAGGATACATGGTCACAGTCTCTTTTCTGAGCTATAGCATGCTGAACATTATGATGTCACAGCGAGGTCACAGTCATCCTGACCTTTGACCTCCAAAATCTACTGAGTCCATCCTTTAGTTTTACTGCACATTTGTGACCAATTGAAAGAAAATCCCACTTCCCTTTTCTAAGATATTGCATTCTGAAGGCCAAAAACAGCAGTTCTTGAGGTCACAGTAACTTTGACCTTTGACCTCTGATGATGACCAAAATTCAATCAATTCATCATTTGGTCTTTGTGAATGTTTGTGCCAAATTAAAAAAAGAAAAAACTTCTGGTTCTGGTACCGGTTCTGGGACCGGTTCTGGAATCGGTTCTGGTACTGGTACCGGTTCTGGAACCGGTTCTGGTATTGATTCTGGTACCGGTTCTGGTACCGGTTCTGGAATCGGTTCTGGTACCAGAACCGGTTCTGATACTAGTTCTGGTACCGGTTCTGGTATTGATTCTGGTACCGGTTCTGGTACCATAACCTAACTGACGGTTCTGGTACCATACTGGTACTGGACCCAGACCTGGTTCTGGGTGCAACATAACCTGGTACCATAACCGGTACTGGTTCTGGTACCGGTTCTGGTACCGGTTCTGGAACCGGTTCTGGTACCGGTTCTGGAACCGGTTCTGGTACTGGTTCTGGTACCGGTTCTGGAATCGGTTCTGGTACCGGTTCTGGTACTGGTTCTGGAATCGGTTCTGGTACCGGTTCTGGAATCGGTTCTGGTACTGGTACCGGTTCTGGTTCTGGTATCGGTTCTGGTACCGGTTCTGGTACCATAACCGGTACCGGTTCTGGTACCATAACCGGTACCAGTACCAGTACCAGAACCAGTACCAGTCCCAGAACCGGACCGGTACCAGAACCAGTACCAGAACCGGACCGGTACCAGAACCAGTACCAGTACTGGTTCTGGTACTGATTCTGGTACTGGTTCTGGAATCAGTTCTGGTACCGGTACCGATTCTGGTACCGGTCCGGTTCCAGTTCTGAACTGGTTCTGGTACCGGTTCTGCTTCAACTGGTGGAAGGATGGAGCAGAGAGGAAGGATAGAAGGATGGACGGATGGAGGGATGGAGCAGAGAGGAGCAGGGAGAGAGTCCTCACACCATGTTCTAAGCAATTTTCAATTTTCAAAAATTAAAATCCTAGATTGTGGGAAATCCCCCACCCCCCAGTCTCATTAAACTCTGGACCTTATTTGTCATTTGGTCCCAACGTCTACACCTTGGTTCTGGCCTTGGTTTAACGGCACTAAACTAAAATATTCACCATGCCGTGAACTTACACAGGAAACCAGTTTGTATCTGAGCTGCTCTCCCTCCGTCCCGACGCCTCGTACGTCAGGAGACTTTCTGCTCCTCTGTAAGGTGACTTCAAGTTTGGTCTCCCGCTGCACCGCCAGCACTGCTGCGCTGGCAAGGGTACAGACTAATTACTGGAGAACAATGATCAAGGCTTAGCCCTGCTTATCAACAGCAGCAACAAAAGAGCCGTTATCACAGGTTTTCATTATCAGCAAACACTCTTGATTAAAATACACTAGAGACACTGAGAGACAGACATGTGAGGGACGACTCCTGACTAAATGTTTCTTTAAAGATCAGCTTTGAAACAAACTTAGGATCAGTCAGAACGACTTTACAGAGATGTCGTGTTTCCGTTGAAGGCTGCAGTTTGAGTCTGTGCTGTCAGGAACAGGATCCTGTGGTCTCTTAATCCCCATTGTTTAAGCTGCACCTGCAGTTTGTCTCAGTCAGTGCTGCCAGATCTGACTGGCCAGAACCAACCCACTCATTACTAAAGTGTGTCCAGTGTGTTATCTTCGTGTCCCTGGATCCACCAGATGTTGAGACTCTGCCCCACGTTGACACGATGCATCACATCCTATCTGCAGATTTTGTCAGCTGCACGTTCATGCTGCCAATCTCCTGCTCTGCTCCGTCCCAGAGGTGTTTGACTGGATTCAGGTCACTGAAGTTCACTCAACTCGCTGACATGGAGCATCATCCTGCTGCAAGACGCCGTTGGAGGAAGGTAAACTGTGTTTCATACAGGGATGAACATGGTCGGCTCTGACAGGCAAACCATGATTAATGGGTGAGTGTGTGTCCACTACAGCTTCAGGTCCCTGGTGATGGGAAGCTGTTCTAGGTGGGAAGTGTTGTTCAGTCTGATGCTTTTCTGCTCTTGTCCTAGAGTGGTTATCTGAGTGACCGCAGCCTTTCTGTCAATGTAAAAGTGTATTTTTGAGGGGGCTTTTAAGCTTTTAAGGCTTTTAATTGGCAGGACAGCTGTAGAGAGATGAGGTACAACATGCAGCAAAGGGCCAGCGGTGGAATCCAAACAGGGCTGCTGCAGTCAGGACTATAACCTCTGCATATGGGGCGCCTGTTCTACCCACCAAACTAAACAACGCCCTGTCTTTCTGGTAACGTTTGATATAAGAAATTATCCCACTGGTACAAATTTCCCAAAACATCTCCAGATTTATTTTCACCACCTAGTGAAAGAAAAAGTCCAGCGGAAATCAAAGTCTCCCAGAGTCTCATACAAGACCCAAGTTGTGTTCAGGTGCAGTCGGAGCTACCATTTGTGTCATAAACACAGGAATATCAACTCTTGACTTACTTCAACTGTACATTTTTTTCCACCAACAGTGTCAGGTGGCGACTCAAACATGCGCAGAGAAGTTTTTTTTACTTGAAGCAAGTCAAGAGACACCTACCGTACAACTGGAGCAATTAAACTGAAAATCTTCAGATTCCTTCTTTTAGACCTAAAATGTTAAAATACAGCCCCCAGTTGAATTTGCCTGGAATTGTCCTTTAACATGTGTAGCCCTGTGGCTATTATTTTTCATTCATTCATATTAAGGTGTTTGTGTTGGTAATCCATAATAGTTAATGAAGTGTAAATATGTTTAAAATGTTGGATTATAAAATGTTCAAAAAAACAACAACAACAAAAACAGTTACAAGTCAGAGATAAAAGAGTGGTGTTATTTTAAAAATCCTTCATAGGTAATGTCAGCACAAGGAGACCTGGATTGTTGTGGGGCAGTGAAGCATCTTTCTTTTTATTCTCCCATCTTTGTTTGTCTGTAGAGCCAATCCTGTCCTCACCTGGCTCAGGTGGGCGGGGCTTAGCGTCACCTAGGCTACGTACGTGCCGCAGCAAAGTTAGCATCGGCGTCCGAGTTGGATAACTGTAAACTGTAAAAGTGAAAACACTCCTAACTTCCCAGACTGACGGAGAGTCGTCGTGTGGTCGATGTGTGTGAACTCTGTGAAGCTGCCAGAGGTAAACTCGTGTGTTTTAATGTACAAGGTGCTGTTGTTTATTTATAACGTGTATAAAACGAGCTGAGTTGCTAATCGCCGCTAGCCTTTAGCTTAGCCTCCTCCGAGGCCTTCACGCTGTTTCTTCTGCAGGGCTCTCAAGTTTTGAAGTGAGTTCAGAGTGAGATTTTACCAGCGGCAGCGGGGATTTGGTTGAGCTGGGGATGGATGTCTGACAAATGACGCATAAATTCATTCAAACAAAAATATTTATTGACTTCAGATTAAACTTTGTGAGCATTTTACTGCATGTGTGTGTGTGTGTTACAGGGATGTCACAGTTATACATTTTCTTGGCACAATTATTGTCAAAGAAATAATCACGGTGTTAAGATTATCACAATTGTTATGCATTAATTAAAGGTTGAATATGTAGGATTTTTATTAAAAGCTATATTTTTAAAAAAATAATACATCCACAGTGCGTTTTGAGGTGAACAGAATGAAAGTATTCCTTCTCCACAAAAAATTTTTTTTTAGTCTGAATTAAAGGTTGACTATGTAGGATTTCCAGAACAATAACAGAACGTTAGACCGTTGCTAGGTAAAACGGGCCGTTGCTAGGGACTCCGTTCTGATCAGAGGACACAGAGGAGGAAAACTATGCAGGATTTACCTTTTTACCGTCATTAACAGCATAATAAATGACTTGTAGCTTGTTACAGAGAGAGTGGAGGCTCTCTGCCTTCCGCACCGCTGCTGGTTCTGGCTCAGAGCCTCCGCTGTCACTGCGTCAGGTCGAAAAAAAAAAACTGAGTGGACAGTAAACGTGTTTATGACTGATAAGACTACACAAATACACCGATCCTAACATGTATATGATAATCCATTGATCCACCGATTGATTATTGAAAAGGTTTCGTTGAAAACAGGACCGGGGAGGCAGGAAAACAGCTGATTAGTGATCCACGTGTCGGCTACAGGAGTAGGAATGTAAACAGAACGTTGACAAAAAGTCATTGTCGAGCCCGTCAAAAAATGTTAAAAATATAATTTCAGACTAAAAAAATTTTTTTTATGGAGAAGCAATACTTTCATTCTGTTCACCTCAAAACGCTCAGTAGATGTATTTTTTTTTTTTAAATATTGGTTTTAATAAATATTCTACATATTCAACCTTTAATATTTTTAACATTTTTGACGGGCTCGACAATGACTTTTTGTCAACGTTCTGTTTACATTCGTACCTGCCTGTAGCCGACACGTGGCTCACTAATCAGCTGTTTTCCTGCCTCCTCCCGGTCATGCGTCTGTTTTCAACGAAGCCTTTTCAATAACCAATCGGTGGATCAATGGATTATCATGTACATGTTAGGATGGGTGTATTTGTGTAGTCTAATCTGTCATAAACACGTTTACTGTCGCCGACTCCCGGTGCCTCGGAGCTTTTTTTTTTTTTTCAACTTCACGAGAGCAGCGACAGCGGAGGCTCTGAGCGCAGGTTTGTTTTCCAGCAGCGGTGTGGAAGGCAGAGAGCCTCCACTCTCTCTGGAACAAGCTACAACTCATTTATTATGCTGTTAATGACGGTAAAAAGGTAAAGAATAAGGTAAATCCTGCATCGTTCTCCTCCTCTGCTGTCCTCTGATCAGAACGGAGTCCCTAGCAACGGCCCGTTTTACCTAGCAACGGTCTAACGTTCTGTTATTGTTCTGGAAATCCTACATAGTCAACAACACCCAGCAAACATTTTGACGTCTATATCACGTCTAATTAACGTCGGTCAGGCAGGTTGATTCGACGTCGATTTGAGGTGCTCAAATGAAAGTTTTTCTGACGTCGGTGTTATGACATTTCTACGGCTTTTAGACGGTATCATTTTACGTCGTTTCAACGTCGTTTGGACGGTATATCAACGTCTCAGAGCAGGTTACCTCATGACGTCTATTCCACGTCGATCTAACAGGTTGATTCGACGTCGATCTGAGGTGCTGAAATGAAAGTTTTTCTGACGTCGGTGTCATGACCGACGTCATTTTGACGGCTATTAGACGGCAACATTTTACGTTGTTTCAACGTCGTTTAGACGACATATCAACTTCTGTCGTTTCCAAGTTCCAAGACACATTTCAACGTTTTTTTTTTAATCAAAATACACATGTAATGTATTGCACTACAAAAGGTGTTTACCACAATTGTGACTTTCAACTAGTCAGCATACGCGTAGTTCTCAATGCTCTATTCTACAACTATTTGAATTAACTGCATCATAGTCAAAGTCTAATAGACATCTACTCACACCAGCAAATTTCACTTTTGCCAACTTAAAATATCACAGGACTAGTTAACCTGAAATTTTGATAGCAAATAAACTCACCTGTGATAAAGTTAAAAAATATCCTAGTGATGTTCACCCATACATACTGTAAAATACAAGTAGTACATGGACTAATTTTAGTTTTTTAAAAATAGACAGCATTCAGGACCATATATACAGTATTTAATGAGCTATCTAAATACCCTTGAATAAAAAATGAACATGTTTAATGTAACAAATATTTTATTTTGAATTATCAAGGTCCAGTGAGGTCTGCCCCTTGCCCCCACTTCTTGCTGGGACATGCTTCAGGTGGATCTGGATTACAATTTCAATGTCTGCATCTGTGGAACTTGATGTTCCATCTCTTCACAGCAGCTGGAGAGAGGGCACAAGAAAAAAATAAACATTTTTACAGAGCACTGATTCAGGTTTTTTATTTAACCAGGCAGAATCATTAGGAACAAGTTCTTATTTACAATGATGGTCAGACAGATGCTAAATGCACTGAATAGATGGCAGGAACACTTTGTTTTGGGAGCTGAAAGAGTAATGAAAAAACACTTCTCCATGTATTGTAGGCTACCTCCATCATGAAGAGCTTCTCTCTCATATCTGAGAGTCTCAAGTAAGCATTTATTCTGGCAGGAATTGTTATCTGTACACAAGTTGTATAGACTTTTCTCACACTTCACATCTGTGATAATATTTAATTTCTACTTGAACATACCTGTTTATGCACTTGGTAGTGCAATCCTATGTGTTCTTGCCACCACACTGGACCACAATGTTATCTGTAATGACAGGACAAGAATGCGTTACTGAGACAAATGTAAACACATTTTTTGAAAAACCACCTGCTGTTGTCTGTGGAAAAAATTACAGTTATGTGGGTTAAATAACATCAAGTCATCTGCCCCTGTTTTAAGCTGCTGTGCCGGTGCTGGGACATAGGAGCGGTGGGAAAAGAAATAAAAAATGCCCATAGCTGACATAGTTAACCCCAGCAAACATTTTGATGTCTACACCCTGTGCGTGTGTGTGTGTGTGTGTGTGTCTCACCTGGTGGGTGTTTCTTTCTTTTACACCTCACACTGTTATTATTAAGTTACTTCGGCTGCTAACTGTTAGCCGCCGCTCGGCTACGAATAAAGGCAAAAACCAGCTATCTGTAAAAATACACGATGCAGCAAGAAAATCACAAGTCCAACATGTGATTGACAAAAGTATAATGTCTTACCAAACACCGTTTGTAAGTTTAAATTAGCATTTTTCGAAGCTCACGTACCTTTCACATCCGTTAGCCTGTCTCCTCCTCTTCTCCGTTCCTCTGCAAACTGCTTCATGCGCTGCACGCATCACCTGAGTGCGCTCACTACGCGAGGAAAAATAGTTCCTAGATGGATGCTAGAATAACAAACATTTCAGCCCATATTGCCAATATACACGATAATACTACATTGTTCTCTTCAATTCACAAACACATTTTCATCATTTTGAATAGTTTTTAACAACGTAAACCGATGCCGTCTAAAAGCCGTAGAAATGACGTCGTCATCCGCCGGTCATCTCACCCCTCAGATAGACGTCATATCAACCCGCCTGCCCAACGTTAATCAGAGGTGGAATCTACGTCCTGACAGGACTGGACGGTGACTGGATGTCTTCATCTCCACACAGCACTAGATAGCCGTGGATAGAGAAAATCATACTTGGCAGTGTTTTTCCAGTTAAATATGTGTAGTGTTAGATCGTATCCCACCTAATGTTATCATGTCGAAAAAAAGTTTAAATGAAGTCACGTCGTGACGCGACGTCGACTGGATGTCATCATCTAGACGCAGATCGAGAAACGTTTGCTGGCAGTATTTAATCAGTTAACCCGCTCTAAAATGCACATTTTTTTAATGTAATATTTGCCCAGATATTATTTTAACATGTTGAAAAACAGTCGAATTAAAGTCACGACGTGACGCGACGTTGATTGGATGTCTTCATCCTGACGCAGGTCGAGAAAATGTTTGCTGGGCAGTATGAATGCGTAAAGAGACTATTCCACAGCAACAAATAAATGATGACGTGACTTACTGTAATCATTGGGTCTTTCTGTCCTTATGAAACCACCTGCTTCATTTCGGCGAGTGTGGATGTGTTTAGTCCGTCTCTCTCTTTTTTTTTTTTTTTTACCGCGGAATATCAAAATACAGCAGTGCTACTTTCTGATTGGCTGTTCGGTAGATATACTTTATTTGATTGGCTTGCGCGTGGCACGCAGCTTCTGATCTCTCGGGGGAACCACCCAGCAAACATTTTCTCGACCTGCGTCAGGATGAAGACATCCAGTCGACGTCGCGTCACGTCGTGACTTTAATTCGACTGTTTTTCAACATGTTAAAATAATATCTGGGCAAATATTACATTAAAAAAATGTGCATTTTAGAGCGGGTTAACTGATTAAATACTGCCAGCAAACGTTTCTCGATCTGCGTCTAGATGATGACATCCCCACGACGTGACTTCATTTAAACTTTTTTTCGACATGATAACATTAGGGGGATACGATCTAACAGAACACATATTTAACTGGAAAAACACTGCCAAGTATGATTTTTCTATCCACGGCTATCTAGTGCTGTGTGGAGATGAAGACATCCAGTCACCGTCCAGTCCTGTCAGGACGTAGATTCCACCTCTGATTAACGTTGGGCAGGCGGGTTGATATGACGTCTATCTGAGGGTGAGATGACCGGCGGATGACGACTCATTTCTACGGCTTTTAGACGGCATCGGTTTACGTTGTTAAAAACTATTCAAAATGATGAAAATGTGTGAATTGAAGAGAACAATGTAGTATTATCGTGTATATTGGCTATATGGGCTGAAATGTTTGTTATTCTAGCATCCATCTAGGAACTACGTAGTGAGCATTTGATGCATGTGAAGCAGTTTGCAGAGGAGCAGAGAAGAGGAAGACAGGCTAACGGATGGAAATAGCGAAAAATGCTAATTTAAACTTACAAACGGTCTTTTAAGACATTATACTTTTGTCAATCACATGTTGGACTTGTGATTTTCTTGCTGCATCGTGTATTTTTTACAGATAGCTGGTCTTTATTCGTAGCCGAGCGGCGGTTAACAGTTAGCAGCCGAAGTAACTTAGCTGCTGTGTGAAACACGAAACAGTCGTGTGTCTAAAAGCCTTTTCCCGTGCATTGTGTGCAATGCCGGGTGTTCTTTTAATACTGTCTCAGGCCTTATTGACAGCGAGAGGGACGATAGCTTTTTCCCTCTCACTCTAAATGGACTGGCTGCGAGCCAATTCACAGCCTGAGGCTTAAAATATTCAATTTATTAACATATTCTCTGTTTTCCACTTTAACACTGAGAGCGAAAGTCATCACAATATAGCCTACACAGTTATTGTTATATGATACATTTGAACAAATGTACATTTTATATTAAAATTTACACTAAGAAAAGGTTGGCAGGATAAATTGGCTGCTGTGAAAAGCTGCAACCACTGCATGAGTTTCCTCATAAGCAACATACAGAGCTATGACCTCTTTCACCAGTATGACAAACATTTTATGATCATTAAACACTGAGTCTGATAATGTCATAGTTAATGTAACTATCATCTACCTCAAACAGTAATCTATTTGTGTGTCTCCCTGTCCCTCACATAGGCCTGTTTTGATAACGATTTGTCCAATTTCTTCACTTTACAGGTGTATAGCAGTGTGAGGTGTAAAAGAAAGAAACACCCACCAGGTGAGATACACACACACAAACACACACACACACACACACACACACACACACACACACACACACACACACACACACACACACACACACACACAGGGTGTAGACATCAAAATGTTTTCTGGGGTTAACTATGTCAGCTATGGGCATTTTTTATTTCTTTTCCCACCGGTCCTAAATGTCCCAATGCACAGCAGCTTAAAACAGGGGAAGATGACTTGATGTTATTTAACCCACATAACTGTAATTTTTTCCACAGACAACAGCAGGTGGTTTTTCAAAAAATGTGTTTACATTTGTCTCAGTAACATTCTTGTCCTGTCATTACAGATAACATTGTGGTCCAGTGTGGTGGCAAGAACATATAGGATTCAGAAGTGCATAAACAGGTATGTTTAAGTAGAAATTAAATATTATCACAGATGTGAAGTGTGAGAAAAGTCTATACAACTTGTGTACAGATAACAATTACTGCCAGAATAAATGCTTACTTGAGACTCTCAGATATGAGAGAGAAGCTCTTCATGATGGAGGTAGCCTACAATACATGGAGAAGTGTTTTTTCATTACTCTTTCAGCTCCCAAAACAAAGTGTTCCTGCCATCTATTCAGTGCATTTAGCATCTGTCTGACCATCATTGTAAATAAGAACTTGTTCCTAATGATTCTGCCTGGTTAAATAAAAAACCTGAATCAGTGCTCTGTAAAAATGTTTATTTTTTTTCTTGTGCCCTCTCTCCAGCTGCTGTGAAGAGATGGAACATCAAGGCCACAGATGCAGACATTGAAATTGTAATCCAGATCCACCTGAAGCATGTCCCAGCAAGAAGTGGGGGCAAGGGGCAGACCTCACTGGACCTTGATAATTCAAAATAAAATATTTGTTACATTAAACATGTTCATTTTTTATTCAAGGGTATTTAGATAGCTCATTAAATACTGTATATATGGTCCTGAATGCTGTCTATTTTTAAAAAACTAAAATTAGTCCATGTACTACTTGTATTTTACAGTATGTATGGGTGAACATCACTAGGATATTTTTTAACTTTATCACAGGTGAGTTATTTGCTATCAAAATTTCAGGATAACTAGTCCTGTGATATTTTAAGTTGGCAAAAGTGAAATTTGCTGGTGTGAGTAGATGTCTATTAGACTTTGACTATGATGCAGTTAATTCAAATAGTTGTAGAATAGAGCATTGAGAACTACACGTATGCTGACTAGTTGAAAGTCACAATTGTGGTAAACACCTTTTGTAGTGCAATACATTACATGTGTATTTTGATAAAAAAAAATGTTGAAATGTGTCTAGAGACTTGGAAATGACAGAAGTTGACGTTGAAACAACGTAAAATGTTGCCGTCTAATAGCCGTCAAAATGACGTCGGTCATGACACCGACGTCAGAAAAACTTTCATTTCAGCACCTCAGATCGACGTCGAATCAACCTGTTAGATCGACGTGGAATAGACGTCATGAGGTAACCTGCTGGGAGACGTTGATAGGTGTTGTAAAATGATTAAAAGCCGTCGAAATGACGTCGGTCATAACACCGACGTCAGAAAAACTTTCATTTGAGCACCTCAAATCGACGTCGAATCAACCTGCCTGACCGACGTTAATTAGACGTGATATAGACGTCAAAATGTTTGCTGGGCATAGACTGTGGGGGGAGCTTGGTTCCTACCTGTTCCACTGTTAACGCGGTGCAACTTGGTGGACGTCACCGTGGTAATTTAAATGCGTGAGAAATACAATGTGTTTGTTCTGTCACATTGTGAGACTTGAGAGCCCTGCTTCTGCATTGTCATTAGCCGTTGCTAATTAGTGTGATACATTCTGTGGGTTTTTCGCCTGTAGCTCAGTTACTAAGAGGAATTGTGTGATTCAGGACCGGACATTTGCCATAAGAGGGAGAGAGTGAGGACCAGGAGCCCTGGACCGTTGGAGGGGGACAGTGGCTACTGGACTCGAGCCTGGTTTCCCCGCACCGTGTTGCTGCGCGCGCCGCCCCCTTGCCGCGGGAACTGCACCTTGCCTTTTGCCCCTTCCCCCCCATCTCCATCTCTGACTATGAGGATTCGTGAGTACACTAACACATTGCACGCGCTTTTTTTGTTTGTGCCGGTTAAAACCCAGTAAAGTGGTCCTTCGTTTCCGGCCTCCACGCGCACAAGCATCAAACGGGCCTGCAACGTTTTTTGACATTTACATTCAATAGCCCTGCGTGAATGTGTGAATGTGAGTGTGGGCTGTGGACACTTGATTTGACCTGGTCACTTTGATTTTGTATTCTCTCTCTCTCTCCCACTGTACTACAACACCCCAATTCGTCAGTATTTCCTAGCCAAGGGACTGGGGTTACACATGCATCAGTGATTAGATTGTTATTGGACAGAGCTTGACCACATGACAATACAGGTGTAAACACACCCACGACACATTGAGGACGGATTGGTCAAACCATCCCTGAAGGCGTCAGGGATGCATTGTGACCACAAGTGTAAACAGTAATGCATCTTGTATCCACATACAACTGAGGCTGAAATACTTTTTTTCTTTTTTAATTTACTTGCGCAAATATGTGATCAGATCTCAATGTGGACACTGGAGGGACAGCTCCAGATACAATCTGGATACGAGACGCATGTTAATGGCAGGTGTAAACGGGGTGAGAGCTCCTCGCCTCATCTCCAAGGCTGAGCCCAGATGTTTTGCAGAGAAAACTCATATCTCTTATCTTGTGTTTCATCACCACCCAAAGCACAGGAGGAACCAAAATGAGAGCTGTGCTCTATTTTTGCCACAAAGGCACGATCTTCTTTGCTGATGCTGCGTTGATACGTTGGACTCTCTGCTCCTCCATCCGACTGCCACTCATTAACATCACCCCGAGGCACTTAAACTCCTGAATCTGCAAAACCAAATCTTAGTCAGATCAGTTTGATCAGCTAAAGCGTCTAATCACCGAGACGTTTCTGTGAAAGGCTTCACTGTAGGATGGTCTCATGTGTCCTTACTCCTCCTGACTCCTCCCACTTCATTGGAGGAGGGAGATGGAGATGGAGGACCAGAACCAACTCTAGGGGCCAATGTTCACCCTACTCACTACCACTAGCCCTCACCCAACACCCTTGAAATGAAGCCACAAGGGGTAGAGCACGTAAGCGACTGCGTAGTTACGTTTGCACATACGTCGCACCATAACAACAAACCCAGCAGCAACATGTTAACGGTTGCAATTGTCACGGTTTTTTGTCTTTCATCATGACAAATTAAAAATGTTGCCATGCTATATAAAGTGCAAATAGCAAACAAATAGCCCCTAAGTACTTTAATTACAGTAGAAGACTCTCTGCACTCCTCCCGTTAGCAACGCCAGCCCATAATAGCCCTGCATAGAGATTTACAACATACATTGTTGTGAATGGACCCAAAGAAACGGCCTATTTTCACGGCCTAAAAGAGGTTTTACCTGGAAAAAAAATACACAGTTCCATTGTTGGCTATAATATATTCACAACAATGTATGTTGTAAATCTCTGGGCAGGGCTATTATGGGCTGGCGTTGCTAACGGGAGGAGTGCAGAGAGTCTTCTACTGCAATTAAAGTACTTTTTGTAGATCATACAACCACACTTTAAAAAAATGATACTATCCCTTTAAAACTTCAAAAATAGTCTCCTCGCCGCTCCAGAAATGTGCTCTTGTTGTCGCCGCCATTGTGTTAGTAACGTACCCCCACCCCACAAACGGGATCTGATTCAGAAATGTGCTCGTTTGTTGTAAAGAGTAATTCGGACGCCACTGCCCTCTTGGGAACCAGCGAAATGTAGGGATAGGGCTGAGAAGTGGGACGGGGGGGTGTGGTCAGATGACAAGTGATCACATAAGGATGTTGGGATGCTGTTGTCACGATGTGGATCATCATGCATGACATCATTTTGACATCACATCACTATCAGCCAAGGGTTTTGGTCCGAGGGGGCGGGGCTAAAGGCTGGTTCCTGTCTGCAGCAGAGACAAACGGGTTTTGTTAAAGATTAAACCTTCGATTTGATTATAGCTTTCTCCCTCTCTCCCTCCACCCTGTGTGTGTGTGTGTGTGTAAAAGCCCTGAGTCAGACTGTGCTGCCTGTTAACCAGCTGCACCGTCAGCATCTACAGGTGTCTCACACACACACACACACACACACACACACACACAGCCACTCTCCCAAATTAACCGTTAATCATAAACGGTAAAAAAAAAACAATGAGTCATGAGTTTCCTCGTCTCTGCTGCTGCTCAAAGCTCCACACACACACACACACACACACACACACACACACACACACACTGTCGGTGGTCTCAGTAATAATTTCTTCAGTCAGCGTGTTTGATTTTTTTCTGCTGATGTTTGGAGTGCAGACTCTGAGATTTCCTCCTGACACATCATGTGATTAAATGGACTTTTTAGCGTCGGCATGTCAGGTTTAATAATGAAAAGCCGTTCATCACTGCAGAGCCGACCTGCACCGCTCACTGTGACAGTCTGAAGGACGACACACCTGTTAGATTCACATGACTGACATCACAGAGTGAAGGAAACCCTCATCATTGGAGCCTGCGACTGATACATCGTGCAGCCCTAGTGCACACACAGGGGGGGGTGGAGCACACAGCGCCATACTGGCACACGACCTGTGACACTATGTAGTATGTATTGCGACTGGGGAACAGTAAGAGTGGGGTTCTTAAAGGACAATTCCGGGCAAATTCAACTTGGGGGTGTATGTTACTACCATTTTAGGTCTACATGCCATGAGCTCTTGTTATGTTGAATATTAGACTTGTAATGTTAGACTCTTACCTGTTTTACTTATTATGAGCGTTTATTAGGTAGTATATTATGTAAGTTGTGCCTTGATAATACTTATTTGTTGTCCTCTTTTTGGCTTTTAGGTTGCCTTCTTTACATCTGGCTAGGGACAACGGATGAAAATTAGCCCTGTTGGCTAAATTCAGTTTCTTTTTGACACTGTTGATTAGTTGGTCCCTATGAAATAAACCAATAAATAAATAAATAAATAAATTGAAGATTTTCAGATTAATGTAGAACATTGAATGGGATGGATGACCTAGTTGCAAT
Source organism: Decapterus maruadsi (assembly GCA_030347415.2). Classification (NCBI taxonomy): domain Eukaryota; kingdom Metazoa; phylum Chordata; class Actinopteri; order Carangiformes; family Carangidae; genus Decapterus; species Decapterus maruadsi. Next base: position 1,709,524 of record CM064899.1, read on the forward strand.
TTTTTTATCAGAACTCAAACATGTACCGATAAAACAACAGACATGTTTTAAAACTAGATATTTAATTTCTGCATTGATTTCATTGTGTCATAAACACAGAAATATTGACTCTTTACTTGCTTCAAGTGTACATTTTTTTCAACAGACAGCGATGGTTTTTTTACTTGAAGCAAGTCAAGAGTCGATATTTCTGTGTTTATGACACAAACGGTAGCTTTCTGACTGTCCCTGAATGCACCGAGCACGGCAACTGGGTCTCGCGCGAGACTCCGGGAGACTTTGAATTAGATCTAGTTTTACAAGCATGTCGGCTTGAAGTAAATAAACTTATCGGTACATGTTTGAGTCGCCATCTGACGCTGTCTGTGGAAAAAAAATGCGGCTTTGAGGGATGTAAACAGGCAAACTAGCGGACAGACACAACTACCGCAAAACAGGAGACATTAAACATCTTCACATTCCTTCTTTTAGACCTAAAATGATAGTAACATACACCCCAAAGTTGAATTTGCCTGGAATTGTCCTTTAAGGTGCAGTTCCTGTGTTCATTTCTCCGCAGCCTGAGCACTTTGGTATTTTCGTTGTAGATTAATGTAGAACCATGACCTGCTTTATAATCAAAAAACACAGACTTTTATATTTAATTTCTGTGATTTCATCTCTCAGTGATGACCTCATTGTCTGGATGGAAACCTCTCGGACTCATTAACTGTGGGCTTTCTCTGTCACCGTCTAAAGATAGAGGCGCTGCTGCTGGTCGGAGCCGGATGGAGCCGGCCGGCCGGCGTCTCATCCTGTCTGTTTTACTCATTGATCATATAAACGTTAATGATGAAACTGGCTCATTAATTCCTAATAAGAGAGATCACAGCTCGTCTGGTTGAACGAGGGGCTGCGTCCGCCGTAGAACAGCTTTATGACATTATTGTTGGATTATCAGTGTGTTAGTCAGCAGGTCAGACCTGTTTCTGTTAATTACCCTGACGGGAACGTTCCCTCCCTCGGCAGCTTTAATGAGCTCTAACATTTAGAAATAGATTTGACTGTATCAGCAGTAAACGTCGCTTGTGGCTCGATTCTTATTTTCCAACCTGATGGTGAACTTCATGAGCTGGAGGCCTGCGGGGGGTTTGTCTCCTCTTCATCACAGCTCTGTTTCCTCCTCCTCTTCCTCAAGACTTTAATGCCCAATTCCGATTCTTCATCCTTAACCCTCGCCCCATGAAACAGAGCTACAAGGGGTAGCGGTAGAAAGTCAACCCCTACGAATTGGGACATCACTTCACATACGTCATCAGTCGTCTCTGCTGGCGTTCACATAAGCAGACGTGATGCTTTTGCTACAAATCCTGTATTCAAAACCATGTTAGAATAAAATAAAATGTAATGCAGACTGATTGGTTTATTGTAAAACATTTATTTATTTATTGAAGTAAATGTGGTGATTTCTGTACGTAGGCTAGTCCAGTAGTTCTCAACCTTTTGTACATCAAGGACCCTAAATTGACACAAATTAGACCACGGACCCCCATTGGACCAAATTTAGAAGTAAACATCAGAAATACACAAATATTTGTCCTGAGATTGAAGAACATTCCTTTTTTATACTTTAAATTGGGGCCAATTTTTGAAACTATTAGAGAGAAATGTCTGGAAAAAAAGTGGTCCAATTTCATTTCTAGGAAGAAATGGTAAAAATTCTCAAAAAGTAAAAAATAAAACAAGTAAAAAAAAAAGTGGTAAAATTTCTCGTAAAAAATGTTCAAAATAAAAAGTAACAATTTTCTTGAAAAAAATGGTAAAATTTAAAAAATAAAAAAAATCTAGAAAGTGGTCAAATTTCTCATAAATGTTCAATATAAAAAGTAAAAATTTTCTAGAAAAAAAGTGGTCAAATTTCTAAAACAAAAACGTTTTTTAAAAAATCTAGAAAAAGTGGTCAAATAAAAAAAAGTGATAAAATTTCTCGTAAAAAATGTTCAAAATAAAAACTAACAATTTTCTTGAAAAAAATGGTAAAATTTCAAAAAGAAAAAAAATCTAGAAAAAGTGGTCAAATTTCTCAAATGTTCAATATAAAAAGTAAAAATTTTCTAGAAAAAAGTGGTAAAATTTCTAAAACAAAAACGTTTTTTAAAAAATCTAGAAAAAGTGGTCAAATAAAAAAGTGATAAAATTTCTCGTAAAAAATGTTCAAAATAAAAGAGTAAAAATTTTCTGGAAAGTGCTAACATTTCTAAAACAAAAAAGCAACAAAAAAAATCTAGAAAAAGTGGTAAAATTAAAATAAATAAATAAAAACTTCTAGGAAAAAGTGGTAAAATTTCAAGAAATAAATTGGGGACCCTCTTCAGATCTCTCAAGGACCCCTAGGGGTCCCCGGACCCCACGTTGAGAACCACTGGGCTAGAGAGATGCGTCCAAAACACACGAAGCTTCACTTTTCATTCAAACAAATAAATGCGACTGCCACAATTGTTACATTTCATCAATGAGACCAGCATTTATCTCTTTAAAAGAATGTAACTACCCGGCGGAAAACCATTAAAAACCTGCAAATAAGTTCAGTAGCGATCATCTTGCATTCTGGGAAACTTGTCATAGCCTTCGGTCTGTAGTGTGCCTCTGAAAAATCTCTGTTTCGAGGGCGAGACACCCTCTACCACTTCACATGAACGTGCAAAATGAAGGGGTAGGGCTAAGGGGGGGTGGAATTCACCCTTAGTAGATGTTTAATATTTGATTGGACAACAATATTGAGTTCAATACAAAGAGTGAAGGGTGTAATGAGAACAAATGAGGAAATATTTTAAATGAGGTCACATCGTATCTGCTTTAGAGAGAGAGTCAGAAAAATGTTTGTGTGCGTTTTATTGGATTAAAACTTTTATTTTTCTGTTCATTATTAAATTATTGCTGTGTTTTTGTGTTGTTTGCCTGTTGTTTTGTTAAAGATCCACGTTGGGAGTGGACAGTGAGCCAGATGTGTTGCTTCATGTTGATGCAGGGCCAGATGTGCAGCGACCGACCCAGAGACAGAGCTGTTCCACTGGTCTGAACCAGGTCTGAAGCAGCTCAGAGACCTGCTGGACCCCCCGCCGGGGTTAAGGGAGTGGTCTCTGTGCTAGTGTGTGTCATTAATAAATAATGGTTGTCATGGGAGCGGCCCATTAACAGCAGGGGGAGAGAGGGAAAATACCAAACACACATTGATATGAGGTGTGTTTGTGTGTGTTAGAGAGAATTAGACTGATAAACCAGCTCGCTCTCTCTGGAACACTTATCTGTGTGTGTGTGTGTGCATGTGCACGTGCGCGCGCATGCATGTGTTATTCTGATAGCAAACAGCAACTTCTGTCTCTGCTGAGGCTTCAGCTGTGACGTCACTGCACATGCATTCATCTTATCATGCAAAGCACAGATGCATGTACTTACATGCACACATTGATGCTGTATATTCATTGTGCACGTACACATGTATATTTGCATTATTATTAAGGAATTTGTCTCTATAGGGTTCACTTTATAGTGTTATATACAGTTGTGCTCAAAAGTTTACATACCCTGGACCTTCTCCTTCAGGACTTTTGACAGTTTTTTTCCTTTCCCTGTGGTCCAGAATCCAGTGAAGTCGGTGCAGCAATGGATGAAATTAGGGATGCAACGATACCACTTTTTTTTTCGAACCAATACAGCAAAATCTGTTGTAACAAGCCTCTGATCTAAAAAAAAACAAAACAACAGAGATGCAAAGCCACTCTCTGATCGCGGTCTTCATGCAGAGCAATTGCATGCACTGGTATCGGTTCTTGGTATCGGTGAACTTTAGCAAGTACAAGTATATTACAACAGTATTGCACTGATACCAGTATCGGTATCGGTGCATCCCTAGATGAAATGTTCAGGTGTTTGTCAAGAGCCCAGAATCTCATTGACTTTTATAAACAGACACTAATTATGAGCTTGAGTAACCATTTAAACCAGTCTGTGTCTGTCTGTGTGTTTATTATCAGGGTAAAACTCTGAGGGGATGTAAACTTTTGATCAGGGCCATTTTGATGGTTGCACTTATTCAAGATTCAAGATACTTTATTGTCATTGTACTTGTGTGTACAGCGAGATTCAACGTGCACAACTGTAGCTAAATTATATCTGAAGAGCAGTGTTGAAGCTCAGAGCGAGCTGCTCCACTGTCGCCATCTTGGCAGCAACTGTAGGAGCATGTGACAGCCAATCACGAGTCATTTTCATCCTGTGCCTGGGTGTTTTGTCCTTGAGGTGGACCAGTCTCTCCACCTGCCGGCCGTATTGTTGTAATAATGCAGAAATCCTCTCGGTGGGGGCGATAGAAGTTACGCATTAAAGCTTTAAAGTAGAAGGAAAAAAACTTTCAGTTTTACTTCATCCTCATAAAATAGAAAAAGCCTCCTGTGAATGAGGCAGAACGTCTGAATGTCAGCTCCACGAGGAGAGAGCAGGGAGGAAACTGCATCGTTATCATCGATTCATTCATTGATTTCATTTTCCCGCCCTCTGTATCTGCCTGTGAGATTTTAACGACCGCCTGTGGAAATTGCACTTTAGTCAGAGAAATAGAGAAAAAGTCCAGTAAACACTCAGAAGTCTGAGTCAGTGAGGATCCATTTCAGACCGAGCACCAAGAAGGTGATAGATATGTGTGAAATAATCCAACAAGTTCACAGTTTTGACCCAGTGTCTCTGAGATATGAGAGTTTTTATTCAGCTCCCGGTCGGATCAGACAGTCACTGAACTGCAGGAATTCACACAAAGTGGATTCTTACACCATTTTTCTTGACTGTAAAAGTGTCACCGTCTGAACAAACACCTCCCGTCGGAGCCAGAAACCCAGTGGACATGTGTGTGGAGGTCAGCACTTTTCACAGTTTGCTTTTATTTAACTTTGACTGTATAATCGGTGAAGTGTGAGCTGCACGGCCTCCGTTCAGAACAGCAGCTGGTGATGGACCTGTTCCCGTATCCGTCCTGTGTCTGAGTCCGTCCTCCTGTAGAAAACCAGCTGAAATGGGTGGTAGTTGCTTTTCCACTCTTTTGGTCCCTTTTTTCCTCTATGCAGTGCACATCTTCACTTACCCTCCTCCCTCCCCGCTGGCCGTGTTTCTGGTGAGACGAGATCTGGGACATTGGGTCGGAGGGTTTTCGCCCAAGAGACGCTAGGTGATAGCCGGAGATCCTCCGTTCTCCCCATGAGTCATTTAACCATCACAATTACTCCAAAGCTGTTTAATTAAGGCGTAGTTCCTCTTTAAAGGTCAAAGGTGAAGCAGCTTGTTATGACATCATTAGGTTTTGTTACAAGGCGACATCTAGTTGTCAAAGCACAGGGAGAAGTGGGATGCTGTGGTTTACAGAGAGATAAAGCCCATGTCAGCAGCAGGTTGTGTACTCTGCACCGTGCAGACTAAAATCTGACCCAGAATTCCTGCAAAAGATACGTTTCTGTTCATGTCTTTTAATGAACATTGTCAGTGTTTGCATGAAATACCTCCAACTGTAAGTGAATCATGAAAAACACATGTAGCATGACATGTCCACTACTTAAAGGATAACTTTAGTTTTTTTACAATCTGGACCTTATTTCTAGCATAAATTCTGATAATTTACTCACCCAGACAACTTTGGTGTCATTTGGAGTCGTTTTGACAGAATTAGCCCCAGTGGAGCGGCGCGTATATCCGTATAATGCAAGAACACGGGGCAGCGCAATGCAGCCTCTAAATAACACAACACAATAATTACCTTGAAAACAACTCGTAACGTTCTGTTATTGTCTCATATCATATCTCCGCTGATCTAAAAACAGCTTGCACCGACAATTAAAGGTAACAAATCTAAAACTATAGGGATTATGACATTGGGCCAATTTGCCAAAATGTTGAACTATCCCTTTAACTGTTGTTTCCCTTAATTCTGCCTTCTTTGTTTTTCTTTCCGCTCTTTCTTTTTCTGATTCCCAGATTTATGTTTTTTGGGTGGCGTGATGAAAGCTATGACCTCATGACGCCGTCTGTGGGCGGACTAAACCATTCTACGCCTCCAAGAGGGGGAACCCCAGAATGTCCAATATGTTGGGAGGACTTTGACACGGAGTTAATGATGACACCAGTTAATTGGGTGGCCCAATTTATTCGAAATAAAAACATCACACAAAAAAATAATAATTTCAGGATTTTGAAGTTTGTTATAAACTGTACTGAATTAGTTTTAATATGATTAGAGTCATTTATTGTGTTACGACTCAAACTGGGCTACAAGGAGTTTTCAGCACCTATCACTTAATCAGTGCAGAGATTAAAACCTGCGTGTAGTACAGGTGAACAACAGCCTCTGTCTGACTTTTACAGGTGAGGAACATTCTGTCGCTGTGAAAGTGGTTTTGGAAAAACTTCAGGCCTTGGCTGAGTTTGACGGACTGAACACTGAGAGGCTCTGATGTCCACACAGGAGCAAAGAGAGAACAGCCATCGAGGGATTAGATTGTACCGAACAGCTTCTCCCTCTGAGCTGCAGTTAATGAGGCTCAGTGTTTGTTGGCGAGATGAAAATATCCCCGATATCCCAGAGGAGAAAATTAACTGACGCTCTCCAGAGATTAGACCCAACACAGAGTTGTGGGGAAGCTATTTACAGAAAAAAATGTCAGTCATAATTATGATTATCATCATTTAATGACTTTAAAATTCTTATTTACATTTTTATATTCTTATTTAGGTGAAACAGATGCTGGCAACTCCCAGTGGATCTGACTATCCACTGAGCTACACTGTAGGTAATATCATGCACCCTCCAGAGATTAGACATGACCACAGCGTGTTGTTCATTGCTGATATTTAGGTCAAAATACAACAAAGTCTCAACTGATGAAAAACAGAGGACGTTAGCTATCGAGAGATAAGACTAAACCCAGCGCTGGCTATTCCTGTGAGGCGTCCCCAGGGTGTCCAGACAACTGAGCCTGTTTTCAGGCGATAGACGGGTCCCCTTGGACAGGTCTATTCTCTATTTGTCGTGTGTAATAGGAATTGGCAACAGTAGTCATGGAGCAATGGATCAGAATCATGGCAGCTGTACAGAGGGTAAACCAGGCTCGAACTCACGCTCCGTCCCCCTGGACGCTTCAAACCACCACTGAGCTAAGTTTGGGTACAGACTAATCTCTGGACACTGGGGTGTTTGTCACAGCGCGACACACACAACACAAGAAACTAAAAGTCACAGAAAACAGGGACTAAAAGAGAACCCACACAGGGACGGGGAGAACATGTAGTCTGCACCCAGAAAGGCCCCAGGCCCGGGAATCAAACCCAGACCCCTCCCTCTGGAAGGCAACGTGTTAACTGGGCCACCGGGCCACCATAAGCCTTCATTTTAATACTTTAACTCTGGGTTTTTTTGACAGTGTAAATGTTCTAATACTGAATCAGTGCGTTCTTCAGTCGTTGTCCCAGTTCAGGGGCCACATCCTTTGTGGGCCCGTGTAAGGCTTGGACCGACGGACATCCACGATCATTTCCTTTGTCTTGTCCTCAAAAGACAAAGGAAGCGGTCCCAGATTTGCATTGACGTCTTTGCGGTTAACTGACGCCGACCTCACGAGACTTGGACGGACCGGCAAGAGGAGCTTCTGCTGCAAACAAGCTTGAAATATGGACTTATTTAATTTTTTTCGCATTTCGTGGCTTCACTACAAGACGGACATTACAGACGAGCAGCATGGAGGTGTTTGGATGTTTTCTGGTGTGTCTTTTTGTGACGAAGACCGCTGGTGTCCATCTGCAACCGTTACATGGACATGCACTGCTACGCCGAGACCCTGTAACTCAGAGAAGACACGGAGGATCTGAAACTTCTCCCAGCCCTTAGTCCACATGAGCAACGATGGTGGACGGCTCGTCTCTGGTCGTTGTAGGACAGACAGACACAGAAGATCTTAGACCTGCAGCCATCATACTTTTTAGTTCAGATCGGACCACATCGTATCAGATTGTGTGAAGGTTTGGCCCTTTGTAGCCGTCATAGACCGAGAGCTTAACTGAAAGGAGACGGTGATGTGATGGTCTTTCAGACAGAACGCTGCCGCGGCCCCTCTGTGCTCCGACACACATTAATTACAGTGGTGTGAACTGTGTAGCCTAGGTGAGTGGTGAACACAGATCACTGTCTGGATGAAAGCTCCATTAAACCTCTGGTCATGTCAGAGGTTTGACACCTAGGAGTTAGAACCTGAGTGATTATAACCATGATGACATCATCCTGCAGTAAACATGGCTGATCTTCAGGCTAACATGAGCTAGAAGTGTTACCACAGTCTGAGCTTCAGTTTAAAACCCTCCTGTTGTCCTTCTGGGTCAGATTGACCCAGTCTGTTCCCTTCCTCCATCCTTCCTTCTTTCCTTCCTTGCTTCCTTCCCTTCATCCCCCCTCTTTTGATCCAATCGACCTGATCTGTTCCCTATACCTCCATCTTTCTTTCCTTCCCTTTTCTCTTCCTTCTTTCCTCCCTTCTTCCTTCCTTGAACAGATCTGTTTCCTCCCTCCATTTTTCTTTCCTTCCCTTTTCCCGTCCTTCCTTCCCTCCTTCCCTTCGTCCCTACTTCTTCCTTCCTTTTTGACCCAATCTGTTCTCTCCCTCCTTCCATCTTTCCTTCCCTTTTCCCCTCCTTCTTTCCTCACATCTCTCCTTCCTTCCTTCCTTCCCTTCATCCTTCCTTCCTAGAAGAAGTGCAGCAGGCCAGTGAGGCTTGGGATAGAGAAGAAAACACCAGACCTGCCCCCCCCAGCCCCCCCCCTCCCCATCTCCCCCAGAAGCCCCCTCTCTTTTCATTTCCTAATTCCTCCTCCTACTCATCGATTGGCTGAATATTCATGTCATCTGTATCAGTGGAGGCCGAGGAAACACAGTCTCATGTCATTTGAGTCAAACACACACACACACACACACACACACACACACACACACACACACACACGCACACACACACACACACACACACTCTGTCCTAACACTGGAGCTGCAGCCAATTAGCTAATGGCTCGTTAAGGATGGCGTCCATTAGAGCTTCTAATCAATCAATTAAGCGCAACAGATGAGGATTTAATTGATCTGCTTCAGCCTTCCCATTGATCACATGATGCAGTCGCCACGGCAACCACATGGGACAGAAATTATGATAGGGCTGAGTCAGCAGGATTTCTCTCTCCCCTTCTGTGTGTGTGTGTGTGTGTGTGTGTGTGTTTGTCAGATGTGTAATTTCTTAAAGTTATAATCTGATGAACGACTGTCACACATTTAATGATTCAAGATATTTTATTAATCACAATATTGTATTTGTAACGTGTTTTAGTTTTGATTGGTTTACATTTTTCTCTCTGGACTTGGACGTGTGTCAGACGGCTCAGACTTAACATACAACGTGTACATTTCCTATGAACTGTATTTTCTACTAAAAAGTTTATAACAAGAAGTATAACATATTATAGAGTAGCCTATTATAACTCTATTATAATACTACGATCTCTACAATGTATTATCCTTATTGTTACAAAGCCTTATTATGATTTATGAGTGTTTATAATAATAATTATGCACGTTTATAAGCAAATTATAACACATTATAACTATATTTATAATGCATTATCGATGTGGACATTGTCAGTGAGTTACTAACAATTATAACCTATAATACCTGACCTTATAAGTCATGATAAAATGCTTTAAAGTGTGTTATGATTTTTGTTATAAAGCATTATTGTTTCATCCTGTCCTGTTGTCTTCAATAATCAACTACAGGATGTACGGTCAAAGCACAAACTTGCTTAGGCTACTTGTTTTTATTAGTCTGGCCTGACGGAAGTGCGCTGCTGCGATTAGCCTCTGATTGGTCGGAACGAGCCACCAGTCCCGCCTCCGTGTTGCAGCTTTCACAGTCCGCCCGGTAAAGGGAAACATCAACAAACAACAACAGGAACAGAACCGTGGATCTATCATACATCTGTGTCTTGAACTGAACAGAAGATGAAATGTCCGTCAGCGGTTGCCGACCGCCGTTAAACCGAACAAAAGAATAAATATTTGTCAACGGTTGCTGGCCGTCATTGCACCGTGGACCGAAATCCAGTTTCCAACCGGCAATATTTTGCCTTCCTTCCTACGGCGTTCCCTTCATCCTTCCTTCCTAGAAGAAGTGCAGCAGGCCACAACGATTGTGATTGGTTGAAAAAATTCCGAATGGCCAGAGCGTTTTTTTCTCTGATCGCAGAATCATAGGCGGAGCAGCCAGACTCTCCTTCTTAGGAGGAGAGTCTGGCGAGCGAGACTAGTTTTTATTATCAACTGACGATCATAACTGACAGATAGAATGTTCACAGATCAGCTGTTACCGGTGATACTGTAACCTGGCAACCATAGTGTTCCATTTACAATGTTGCCTGGGACGGCACTACTTATAACAATCCTATTGTTACAATTATGATCATCTATGAATGTTTATAACTATAGACCACTTCGACGTCGACGTCACAGTGACGTACTGGTGGCAGAAAAATACCGGAAGTAAGCAACAAATACACATCCTGACATACAGTTCAACCATAAGCTCAACTCTGTCAGCGCACTGGGCTGCAGCACGACCCTAATCTGTGATGATGAGCCCACATTAGAGGGTGAATTTCATTTAATTTTCTAATCGTGGTGCAGAACAGTGAGTTTGGAGCTGACAAAGGAGAGAAAAAAGAGAGTCGTGCTGCTTCGAGACCGGTGAAATGTTGATTAGAGAGGAGCGATCAGCGGTGACCGCCGCGCTGACGGACCCGGTGGAAATTGGGGTGATACAACGACTGCTGCGAAGGAACTATAAAGAACTCAGCTGGGATTTAAACTAGGACCTAAATCGTTTGTCGAGTAACGTTAGGCTGGAGCCAGGCTATAATCTGAGTGGAGACTGTCACACATTTAATGATTCAAGATATTTTATTAATCACAATATTGGATTTGTAAGAGAGAAATAAAAGCTCTGATTGGTTGACGTTGTTTTATCCCTCTGATTTGCACATGTAGGTTCAGATATCTGAGACTTAACATACAAACTTAAAATGTACATTTCCAATTTTTAAAGGGCAAAAAATGAACTGTATTTTCCCTACTAAAAAGTTTGATAGCCTAAAACGGTCTGCCTGTTATAAGAAATAATAGACATACATAACTGTAATTACAGCCATACAATCTTTACAGTTTGCTGTCAGTATGTACCATTAGTTGGCAGACTTGTTGATGATATAATGCTTTATACAGCAGTGTTTTGTGTCCCTGTCACTTAATAAGTGTTTATAATGATAAATTAAACACAGTTTATAATCGGTAATTTAGCCTACTCAGGTATGATAACCTGTTTTCTGTTGACAAAGCATTAAAATAATCAGACAAGGCCTCTGTGTGATCCATATTCCTCTGATTTGATCGCCCTTGATGCCGGCTTTCCACTGTTGACACCGGATCAACTGTCACTTTCTGCCACCAGTGAAGCCCCGCCCACAACATACGTCATCATTGTTTACAAACATAGAAGTGGTCTATAGTTATACAGTGTTATAACTGCATTATAACTCATAACTATAGTTATGATGTGTTCAAGGCGTCAAGTAAAGTGTTACCAATTACTCATATTCATCAATGTACAGATATTATTTGTCTGGATACACAACCAGACAATTACATGACAATTTACACTGCAAATCCCAAATATTTGAGGAAACAGTTTCACTGCTTATTATTGATGAAAACTAATCATACAATTATCTTCTGTTCATCAGGAACTTTGGCTCTAAACGTGATTTTCAACTAAAACCATATTAGTCACCGACACCAGACCAGATTCTCCTCAAACTGTCTGCTTATAAACACAGTCCGGCCAGAACGTCCTCGGAACGCCGGCCCAGAGCCGGTCCTCACAACGACACCAACACAAGAAGAAACACAAACACAAACAAAGTGAGGCGAGCCAAGCCCTGAGAAACACAGTGGAACGGTTTAGTCTGCGGGTGTTTGAACGCAGCTCCATCAGCAGAAGGTTTAGTTCTCTGTCTGTGGTCCAGTGGGCCCGCTGCCACCAAATTAATGAGACTTTATGGGCAGCCATCCCAGAGTTAAACACACACACACACACACACACACACATTTCCTTCACGTCGTTGCTCTCATTGTGCGTCTGTGTTGTTGTGTTGTGTTGTATTGTTGCTGTGTGAGCTGATAAAACCAGAGCTCTCCATCGAGGCTGAAGACGTGATGTGATTGACAGTTTGTCCTCATCATAACTCACCTGGACTCATCTGTTTTTACAAAAATATTTTAGTTTTCTCATTTTAGACAGCCGAGGAAACCAGTGTCCTGATTGTGACCGGTCAGGAGCGGCAAAGCAGGTCAGTTGTTGGTGCCTTCGTTCTCATATTAGATGAACTTTGTAATGAAAACTATAAACTAGGGATGGGACTTTATGTCGACAAATCGACAAAAAATCGACACATGCTCCCCTCGACAAAAAAAATAGTGTCGATTTGTCGAGGGGGCGGGGCTTGTGGGATTTCCAAATTGCTTCTTTTTTTTTTTGCTTTTAATTTATTACATTTCCTATCAAAATACACATTATACAGTGCAAATTTTCCTAAAATGGAATACAATATTTTAAATAAAACAAATCTAATTTTTCTAAATGAGATCGCTACTTGACCCTCATTCAACTTAAGGTGACGGGAGCGTGTGCACGTGACAGGCGACAGAGTCAACATGGCGGCGGCGGCGGGGAGCAAGAGCAAGGTGTGGAGGAGTTTTATCAAAGTCAACGATAAGTTAGTGAGGTGCAAATTGTGCAGCAAGGACTATGCTTTTCACACATCCACGTCAGGGATGCAGGCGCACCTCGACAAAAAACACCCGATGTCGTCTTCATTATCACAGAGCAGCATGGACGCCTTCAAAGTGCGAAAGATCGACAGTCGCACGGCGACTCCGCACGGCGGAATGTACGTGCTATTTGTAAGGATCTGAGAATAAACATTTTAAATTTATCTCACTTTCTCTCGTTTTTATTATCACTGCTTTAAGGGTCGATATATATTGGACATTACAGCCATGTTTTTGAGCCTAAAATGAACTAGTGCAACAGTGTCGAATATTTTCCACCCTCCGCATTGCTGCTGCTGTTGAAAAAAAAAAAAAAGGGCCGACAATTCGACAAAAAGTCGACACAAGGGCCTCGACAATCGACTTTCCAAATCCCGTGTCGTTCCCATCTCTACTATAAACCCTTTTAAAACTTCCATAAAGACTCTATGTAACAGGGGTTATGCTGCTGCATACTCCACACTGCTGGTCTGTAATGTCCCTCTTGTATTGAAGCACCGACATGAGAAATTGTTCCACCAGTCACTGACACTGGGAGCTTCCGCTACAAACAAGCTCAAAATATAGACTTATTTAATTTTTTTCTGAACAATTCCTCATGTGGGGGCTTCAACACAAGAGGGACATTACAGACGAGCAGTATGGAGAAGGCACCGAGGACTCACAGTCGCCTTTAGTTGACATGAGGGTGAGTGAAATTTGAATTTTGGGTGAACTATCCCTTTAAACTCCCACCATGGAAACGATTGATGAAGTGATTTTATTCTGAATCCACCTCCTGAAACGACCTAAAATGTCTTATTTGAGGTAAGAATCAGACTCTGGACTGTGATCATATTATATCTGACAGAGAAGGTGACATCACTGCGGCGATGAGGTCATAGATGTTCTGATGGAGGCAGAAGCTGCACAGCATAGAATATTCTATTACAGCGTGTGTGTGTGTGTGTGTGTGTGTGTGTGTGTCCACTCAGCTTTCTCATCATTAATACATGTCATCATTTCCACTTAGAGTGTTTCTGACCTCGCCTCCCTCATAAACATCTCCAGTCTCTTTATTATGGGATGCATCGTCTCTTTATTCGTTACCTGCTGCCCTGGTCAGTCGGACCTGGACCGGGACCTGGACCGGGACCTGGACCTGGACCTGGACCTGGACCTGGACCTGGACCTGGACCTGGACCTGGACCTGTTCATGTTCATGTTTTCTCTGTTAATGTAGAATCACATCTCTGACCTTTAAACACATGAAGCTGAGCTGATACTTTGATTTGAGATTTGTTCTTTCTTAGATTTGACAAATCGGGATCCTGAAAGTACAATAAAATTTTTAAAAAAAAAATCATTATCCAATGGTGCAAGGGTCACTTTGAATGTAGTTGACCTATGATTCTTCCTGGAATATATATTTCTGTTTGGGCGTCATGTTTTGTTTTTTTGTTGGTTTTTTGTTTTTTATTGTTGTTTTGTTTGATTGTTTTCGTTGTATGGCTTTGTATTGTGGTATCGTCGCTAGGGATGCACGATATATCGGCATTAATGTCGGTATCGGCCGATGTTCGTCATTTTTTAACATTATTACAACAGTAAAATTGGGCCGATATTCACGGCCGATGTATATTCGTATGCAAAACCTACAAAGTTGAGGTAATGCGAGGAGGACGGTAGCCTGTAACCTTGTTATTTGGAAGTAAAATACATTCTGAAAATAAAGGAAGACATTCAAAAATTCAGTTTGCATGATTTTCAGTCTGTACAAAAATGTATCATCTCAGAAACTTAAAAAAAAACAAAACACATATCGATATCGGTAAATATCGGTTATCGGCCATAACAGAAAAATTCATATCGGATATCGGTATCGGCCAAAATTTTCATATCGGTGCATCCCTAATCGTCGCCTTTATTGTTGTTGCTGTGTCTGTCTTTTATCTATGTATATGTTATTTGTGTATACGCTGTCTAATTCGTAATTATGTTTCTGAGTCTGTGTTGTTCAGAATTGTAAGTGTTTTAGTGTTTTGAGGGTGAAATTAATAATATGGTGCAAAACAAAGCAAACAGATTCAAAACAATGACAAAGATGCAAAATTAAGTAAATGAATAAATTGAATAAGAAATTATATAAGAAAAATGTACAAACAGCTAGACAGAAGAACCGCAAAAGGACACACATGGCCACAAAACTAGCACAAAAGTTACACAAAACTAATTTTATTTTTTTATTTATTTTATTTAGAAAATGCAAAGTCTTTCAGCAAACAAATACAGATCTGAAACGACCTCCAAGAGACGGAGAGACTGAGATCAGAAACAGACTTGATTCCAGTTTACAGTAAAGTCATTTAACAATGACCCTGTTTCACCGTGATCACATTACAGGACATAACGACGTAATTGAAGTCATCCATATCTGCCAACAGTCATCATTCTGGGGGGGGGGGGGGCAGGTCAGCGCTTCATCTGTGGATAGATATTTATTCTGGTTGTTTTAATAGTTTTTATGTGTCATTAAAACTCAATTCCTCTCATTGGAGATTCAGACCTCAGTAAACCTACGTAGTGAAACTGCAGAAGGCAAATACTTGGACCATCTTGATATCCACTTTTTATCATATTGATCCATTTATTATTACTTCTTAAACCTACTTTTTATATTTATTTTATTAGTTTAGTTTAGTTTTTATTTGCTAATTTTATAACCTGCATAAACAATGAAAACAGTCAAATTAAACATCAAACAACAAAAACAGCAGCAGTGGTCTTCAGAGTAAAAAGATAATACAGAAATTCATAACGTAAAAAAAATAGAAAAGAAAGACAAATTAACAGACAAATGAAAGATATTGAATTTAAAATTTTTAAATAAAAAACTTTTTATTTTATTTTATTTATTCATTTATCTTTTAAAAAAAAATATTTTTATTGTAGTCTTGTATACATTCTCTTGACTGTATCCTTAACATTTGAGTTGATTTTCATTACCAAATTTATTTTTGTATTGGCAGCATGGGGGACGGGGGGGGGGGGTGGGGGGGGGGGAGAAAATATGAAAAATTATGCATGTTGAATATTTGTAATAAATGTTTATTTCTTCAAATAAAAAAAATTTAAAAAAAAACTCAATACCTCTCTCTGTCTTACTTCTGCCCCCCTCCCACCCCCCCCCACAGAGGCTAAAAGCCATCAGGGTTAAACCGCCTAGCAACAGTCGAGCAGCTCGTGCATCATTTATGATTGGGTGTCAGCCGGTCACATGACCCCGTCTGTCATGTTTAATAAATGAAGTCTGGTCATCGCTTTAAAACCGTCTACTTAGACACAACATTCATCTTTATTTCACACAACAGCAGAGCGCCGTCCATTTCAATGATGCTCGCCGTCTGACCCTGGAGAGGAAGCTTTTAAAGACACATCCATCTAATATACATTCAATATATTACCAGCGCTTTGGGAAAGGACTTAAAATATGTGGTTATAGCTGAAGGGTTATTCCAAACTTTTAAAAAATGATATAAAAAACAAACAGTTTTAAAGGGATAGTACCATGTTTTTAAAGTGTGGTTGTATGATCTACAAATAGCCCCTAAGTACTTTAATTGCAGTAGAAGACTCTCTGCACTCCTCCCGTTAGCAACGCCAGCCCATAATAGCCCTGCCCAGAGATTTACAACATACATTGTTGTGAATGGACCCAAAGAAACGGCCTATTTTCACGGCCTAAAAGAGGTTTTACCTGAAAATAAATACACAGTTCCATTGTTGGCTATAATATAATTTTTTCCAGCCCTTCAAAGTGCAGGAAAAACACAGTTTTTATTTGGACCTAACCAACTCACGTATCCCTCCGCCCAGGGTTAGCGCCTCACGTATCCCTCCGCCCAGGGTCAGCGCCTCACGTATCCCTCCGCCCAGGGTTAGCGCCTCACGTATCCCTCCGCCCAGGGTCAGCGCCTCACGTATCCCTCCGCCCAGGGTTAGCGCCTCACGTATCCCTCCGCCCAGGGTTAGCGCCTCACGTATCCCTCCGCCCAGGGTCAGCGCCTCACGTATCCCTCCGCCCAGGGTCAGCGCCTCACGTATCCCTCCGCCCAGGGTCAGCGCCTCACGTATCCCTCGCCCAGTTGGTTAGCGCTCAATAAATCCCTGTGTTTTTCCTGAACTTATCCCTCCGCCCAGGGTCAGCGGAAAACATCCCTCCAATGGAACTGTGCCTCATTTCCCTCCGCCCAGGGTCAGCGCCTCTTTATCCCTCCGCCCAGGGTGAAATCCCTCCGCCCAGGGTCAGCATTCACGTATCCCTCCGCCCAGGGTGAGCGCCTCACGTATCCCTCCGCCCAGGGTTAGCGCCTCACGTATCCCTTCGCCCAGGGTCAGCGCCTCACGTATCCCTCCGCCCAGGGTGAGCGCCTCACGTATCCCTCCGCCCAGGGTTAGCGCCTCACGTATCCCTCCGCCCAGGGTTAGCGCCCGCCGATCAGCAGTTGGTTAGCTCCAAATAAAAACTGTGTTTTTCCTGCAATTAAAGGGCTGGAAAAAATTATTTATAGATCAACAATGGAACATTTTTTTTTTAAAAAATATACTATCCCTTTAAAATATGTGGTTATAGGTGAAGGGTTATTCCAAACTTTTAAAAACACCATCTATGGATCCTTTGGTGTCAAGGAAACGAGGGATGCCGTCTGAAAGATGAAGATGATCACCTGTCAGACCATTATCACCCATGGATCCTTTGGTGTCCGAGGGACCTGTCAGAATCAGATGATCACCTGTCAGACCATTATCACCCAGAGCCGTTGTACTCCACCTGTCACAGAATCAGAATCTTCTTCTTCTTCTCCTGCTAAATTAGAGCATAAAGAGTTGATATGTCTCTGTTTCACACACACACACACACACACACACACCAGCATCTCATTCATAACTGAGACCATCAAAGACTCCTCTTCATCCTGTAATCCTCACTGCTGCTAATCCCTCTGTCTTCTCTCCTCTCCTCTCCTCTCGCTTCTTTTATTCCCATTCAGCAGGGTCTCTATCATCTCCCTGCTCACTTATTACCTTCTTCTTCTTCTTCTTCTTCTTCTTCTTCTTCTTCTTCTTCTTCTTCTTCTTCTTCTTCTTCTTCTTCTTCTTCACCTGTCTCAGTCTTCATGTCTTTGTGGCTTGGACTAAATTTAGGATGTTTGGTTGGTTTGATATCCGTGTGTTGACGGCGCTCTGTTCCTCTGTGGTCTGAATAAATCTCCACCATGACTCTTGACAGTCGCAGCCGCTCTGACAGTGTTTGAATACAACAATATGTGCAGCGGCCGCTGGGAGTTTTCCTCCTCCACCGTGCGCAGAGTGATGCTCCTGGTTTGCTGGTTTCCCTCTGTGATGCTCCGAGATCCTGCCTTGAGTTGAGAAGAAGGAAGGAAGGATAGAAGGAGGAAGGGAACAGATTGGGTCAAAAAGGAAGGAAGGTAGGGAGGGAAAAAGGAAGGAAAGAAAGATGGAGGGAGGGAACAGATTCGTTCAAGGAAGTAAGAAGAAGGAAGGAGGTTAGGGGGATGGGAGTAAAAAAAGATGGAGGGACAGGGAACAGCTTTGTTCAAGGAAGGAAAGAAGGAAAGAAAGATGGAGGTATAGTGAACAGATCAGGTCAATTGGATCAAAAGACGAAGGAAAAAGAAGTAAGGACGGAAGGATTGTGGAAAGAAGGAAGGAAACAGATTGGGTCAATTTGACCCAGAAGGACAACAGTATATTTTTAACACAAATATCAGTATTTTCTACTCCTTACATTTCCCCAACAGGCTCGTTAAATAGCCCCTAAGTTCTTTAATTGCAGTAGAAGACTCTGCACTCCTCCCGTTAGCAACGCCAGCCCATAATAGCCCTGCCCAGAGATTTACAACATACATTGTTGTGAATGGACCCAAAAAAAGCAAGTCTCTGGCTCATTTCCATCAAAAGTTAGGATTTTTACCTGAAAAATAAATACACAGTTCCATTGTTGGCTCCAGCTAATTTTTGAGGGAAAAACCCAGTTTGGATGAACTTAAACCAAACTGCTGATCGGTCTGATTTGAGCACCCTGGGCGGAGGGATGTCATTAGGCGACCTGTCCTGGGCGGAGGGATGTGTGAGGAGCTAAGGGCGGAGGGAGAGGAGGCGCTAACCCTGGACGGAGGGAGTCGTGAGGCGTACAGACTTTCTTAGGGATACGTGAGGCGCTGGATGCGCTGGTTGATAAGTTTAGTTAACCCTGGGAGGAGGAACTATGAAGAACTGTGCAGTAACATCATTATGAAGGTGTGTGGGGGGTTTTATTTTGCCGTGGCGGTGCGGAAACCCTGATGTTGTCTTGTGAATGAACTGTAAACACGGGAGCAGAGGGGCGTGAAAGTGCGCTACTTCACATCCGCTGGGCGGAGCTGGATCTCATTCGAATCAACCCTGGGCGGAGGGCGTGAGGCGTATTTCAGATTGTGCGGAGGGATCAGGGTATTTTAACCCTGAATCGGAGGGCGTTTCCATCATCATTTTACGATGGATACAACTAGACGCATCTAAACTGGGCGGATGGAAACGCTAACCCTATTGTTAAATGTGCTGCTACTCAGGATATTGATGCTAACTCCTGAAGGGCCAGGTTTGACGTGAGGCGCCAACAGCCTGGGCGGAGGGCAGTGAGTTGGAGGAAGAAGGGGGAAAACTGTGTTTTTGTTTGCACTTTGAAAGGACAAATTGAAAATAAGATGAATATGGTTTCAACAATAAAATATGTTGTTTTTTTTTGAAGTTGTATAAATTCTCAGCCACTGTAGGTCCAGCCTACAAAGTTGTTGTTGCACTGCTGTAACTTTTGCCTCAATAGGTCCAGCCTTATTGGTCTGTTTTGTTTTTTGATAAATGTGCATTTTCAAAGTATGTCAATTAAAATAATTTCTTCAGGGGCTCCCACTTTGTTTAGATGGTGAGTTGATTCAGTGGTTTAAAACTGTTTACTCAGCTGTATTTAATAAACCAATCATTTTATTTTGATCAATTCCATTGTTTGTGAATAAATCTGACTTGTTGTTTGATTTTGATCCGTAATCATAACATTAGGTTAAAATGTAGGCTCAGTGTTTCTCCTCCATGTTGAACTAAACTCTGCTTCCTCAGACGGTGCTAAAGATTTGGAGTCAGGAACGATTTTGCATCATTATTTTCTGCTGTCAGACTTCCACAGTAAGATCAGAAGGTCTGGATCTTCTTTCCCCCAGACCCAAACTCAGTTTGACTTGCCTGCTTTCTTTCCTTTCCTTATTCCTTTCTCTTTCCTTCCTCCTCCATCTTTCTCTCCAACGCCTCCAAAGTCCATTCTTTCTTTCCGAGATTTACTTTACATTGTTTGAATCTTTCTCCTCATGGCTTTATTTCCCTAATCGTTTTATCCATGCACCATGAAAAAAGACACAGTTCCATTGTTGGCTAGAATATAATTTTTGCAGGAAAAACACAGTTTTTATTTGGAGCTAACCAACACACTCCATCAGAAGGACACATTACCCCCTGGGCGGAGGGAACCGACTCAGCTCTGCGGAGGATATGTGGGCGCTAACCCTGGGCGGAGGGATAACGAGAGGCGCTAACCCTGGGCGGAGGGATACGGGAGGCGCTAACCCTGGGCGGAGGGACACGTGAGGCGCTAACACTGGGCGGAGGGATACGTGAGGCGTCATCTGGCGGAGGGATGTTGCAGCTGATCCCTGAGTCTGAGGGATATAGTTGTTGTCCAAATAAAAACTATGTTTTTCCTAAAAAGGACTGGAAAAAATCTAATATTATAGCCAACAATGGAACTGTGTATTTTTTGTCCCAAAAGGTAAAACCTCTTTTGCCGTGAAAACGAGGAAGGTGAGACTTTGAAGGATCCATTCACAGGACAATGTATGTTGCCTAAATCTCTGTGTGCAGGTGTTACAGTATCGAGCATGGCGTCAGAAGTGCTCCATCCTCAGACGGTGGCGTCCATTGTGATGGTTTATATTCTGAGTCTGAGGCACTAGAGGAAAAATCATGATCATGTTAAAATACTTCATCAATACTGATACACTATCCCTTTAATCAGTCCTCACACTATCACACAAAAGTGTCTCAAAAATCTGACTGGTGTGTTTGTTTTTATTTCCTTCAGACTTATTAAAACCCTCTACGCTCAGTGTTTCTCCTCCATGTTGAACTAAACTCTGCTTCCTCAGACGGTGTGAAACAGGCTGCGTTCAGGAACGATGCATCACAGGTTTTCTGCTGTCAGACTTCCACAGTAAGTCCTTTAATCAGGAACCTCTTTACCTACTTCTCTCCTTTCCTTTCCTTCCTCCTCCATCTTTCTCTCCTCTCCAAAGTCCATTCTTTCTTTCCGTCTTTCTTTTTCTTTCTTTCTCCTCATGGCTTTATTTCCCTAATCGTTTTATCCATGCACCATGACTCAAACGCAGACACACACACTCTCTCTCACACACACACACACACACACACACACACACACACACACACTCCATCAGAAGGACACATTACCCCCTGCATGAACCGACTCAGCTCTGCCAGGATCAGGGGGGCTGCGTTTGCACTGATCATAAACACAGAAATATCAACTCTTGACTTGCTACAACACACACACACACACTGAGGAGGGTTTCGTCATCTGGTTTAATGTTGCAGCTGATCGATGAGTCTGAAATATAACTCTGTTGAATAGACGACGGTAAAAAGACAAAATCTAACCATAAGAGGGTGAGGGGTGTGGAACTGCATTTGTTTGTCCCAAAAACGACAGTGAGTGAAAACGAGGAAGGTGAGACCTGAAGGATTTGAGAGGATCAGCGTCTAGTGCAGGTGTTACAGTATCGAGCATGGCGTCAGAAGTGCTCCATCCTCAGACGGTGGCGTCCATTGTGATGGTTTATATTCGGAGTCTGAGGAAAAATCATGATGATGTTAAAATACTTCATCAATACTGATATACTAACATTACTACAGTACCTCATACTACCACACAACAAAAATCTCAAACTGTCCCTTTAAAGGAGACATATTCTGCCCCTTTTCCATAAAGTAAAATAGTCCCCAGGTCTTAAAGTCGTGTCTGTGACCTGCTTTAGTCTAAACCCTCCAAGGATCAAACATCAGCTCTTTTCATCCTCTCTAAACAGCTCTGTTCACAACGGCTGGTTTCAGTGCCTGTCCCTTTAAATGCTAATGAGCCACTGCTAGCCCCGCCCCCTTCTACCTGTACAGGTACCTGCACTCACAGGTAGGGGCATAATATTATAATACATCCTTGTTGTGCAGAGTTTTTTTTCTAATTATCTATTTTCTACTGCTTTTGTTGTTGGTGTTTTTTCTGCCAGTATAGACGCTTTCTTAAAAAAAAAAAAAGCCGTCTCGATCGTCACGTAATCTCAGGCTGCGATCGCCTATTTACCACTCTTTTTGTTTTGTTTTTTACCAGGCCTACTGCTACTCTCGTCTTTTACTGAGTTATTCTCTCTTTTTTCCGTCCGTTTCTCCGTTTTTAGTAACGTTGGGTTATAAAATGCATCTTATTTTGTGTCTTTCTCTTAGCGTCACATGATCCTGCTTTGAGTCTGACCAATCTCAAGCCTAGGGTTGGGCGGTCCTACAGTGGAGACACGCACCAAATCTTATATCATTCCTGGTGGAAATGAGTAATTTCATATCACGGAATTTTCAAAGTTGGAAACTTTTTTAACCCCCTGTAAATTCAATTAATGGCTTAAAATAACCATACTGTTGCATTTGATCATTTTCCTCTTTTATTTTTAACGTTGTAGATGTTGAATTTGTTTGGGAGAAGCAAAACCAAAACTAAGAAATAAGTCAAAATAACGTTAAAGACAAGTTTGTTTGATACAGTTTTTTTTCAATTTCTAGTTAATTCCCATAAGTTCCTACCCATAATTCCAGTGGAAAAAATTTGACCCCCACATTCCTGGAAAGTGGAAACGTTAATTTATTGGAACTTTTCCATCCTTTGCAACCCTAGATTTCAACCTAGGGAGCCTGAAAATTACAGATGTTTTTTGTCATTTCTAACATTTCGGGGCCAGAAGGCAAGACAAACACCTACAGAGCCTTCAAAAAGTGATATTTCCATAATATGTCCCCTTTTAGGTCACACACAGCCCCCCAGTCTCGTCGTTATCTCCAGCTACTGAAGGTAAGTGACAGAAATAAAAATAACCACTTCTATGTTATTTTCCTTTGTTTGTTTCATGGTCCTCAGAGAAAGTGTGTGTCTCCAGACGGGTTGGGAATGTCGGGTCAATCCGAGTCAAACGTCCAGGCTGATCCTCATTCCCACGCTGTCGTCTTGGTGCAGCAGGTGCAGGTTGGAAGCACTGCCCCCCCCCCCCCCCCCCGGTGATGTGCAACTGCCTGTCCAGCCATGCTTTCCTCTTTCCTTTCCTCCTCCACCTGCACGCTCTCACGCTATACAACACACACACACACACACACACACACACACCGATACGGGTGCTCTCGTTATTAACAATCACATCTCATCGTGCTGTTTTGTATTCAAGGGTATATTTTGTTAAATACTTCGATATTTATTGTCCTCAGATTGCATTTCTCTCTTCTTTTTCATGGCTTCCGAGCGGAGCCTCGACAATCATGTATAATTTTATAGATAAGGGAGTGATGATGATGCACTACATGCTTTGCATTCATATCTATGTATATGTGGCGACGCAGTGTTGTAAACAAACCGTCAGCAGCAGCAGCAGCAGGAGACTGAACATCAGAAAAACCGCCATTCTGAGAAATGAATTGTGAACATCTCTGTGGGAAATACAGCCCAACCTGACCTGCAATAATTTAATTTATAAAAAAAAAACAGAAACCTGACCTGAGGGAAACCAAGAGTATGCAGACCAGACTTGAGAAAGCATGAGAAATAATTAGATCCGTTTCAAAATGCAGTTGACCTGAACAGACCTGAGCAGTGAGAGAACACAGCAGCATCATGCCCTATCAATTAATTTATTCTATTAACAAGCAACGGTGGAAAAGAGCAGCTCACTTAATGTTGCCTCTTAACGCCGAGGAGCAAAACAATGTTGGAGCGAGAATCTGGTTTCCACTCACATCTGTGCATGTGCACGGTAATAACTGAGATATACAACATCACAGTGGTTCTCAACATTTTTTTTTACATCAATGACCCCGGAATTGACAGAAATTAGACCACGGACCCCCATTGGACAACATTTCAAAGTGTGTTTGAATAACGTTACATTTTTGTAGGCTACTTTCAAATTAGGGCCAGTGGCGTGGTTTATTTTTTGGAAATATTATAGAGAAATTTCTAGAAAAAAAGTGTTACAATTTCTCCAAAAACCTTTCAACATTTGTAGGAAGAAAAATTGTTGTAAAATTAAATTGGTAAAAACAAACAAACAAAACAATAAAGTTGGTAGAATTTCAAGAAAAAGTTGGGGACCCCCTTGAACCCTCTCAGGACCCCTGGGGGTCCCCGGACCCCACGTTGAGAACCACTGCAGCAGAGTCAGATTCAGCTTGATAATTTCACGTGTCTGTAGGTAAATCCAGTAAATCACTGATCAAAGACTCCAGGATTGTCCACAGTGTAGCGCACAAATTGTTCAAAAAATGCTGCTCTGCCTTCTTTCCTGACGGGACCCGTCCAGGAAAACGCCGAGCAGGAGCTGCAGTAGCCGATAGGTTCAACAGCTGGTGCAGTTTGCCGCCACAAGAGGGCAGTAAATTACACCATGGTTGTAAACAGGTAACATATCTTTATGGGACAGAGCACTGTTCTGGGATCAGATGTTAAAGTAACACGACTCAGATTCATGTCCATGAGATGTGTTCTCCAAACACAAACTGATGTAAAGTCCTGTTTCACCTCCTTCATCAAGAGACAATTTTCTAACCTCTTTGATATCTGCCAATCAAATCCCATGAAAATGACAGAAATCCTGCAGGTGCATCGTTTTTCTAGAATGAGCTCAGCATCAGTTTCCTCATCAGACCTCCTTCCTCCTTCTGATCTTAGAGGACGTGGAAAACCATGTGGTCAGAGCTGATATAGTGTGTCTTCAGATGGCCAAGCAGCATATTGACGTGGTAGTAAAACCAGATCCTACCTGACCCTCACGCTGTGTCACCAGGTCACATATTCCTTAATCACCATGAACACACACACCATCCTGCCACACCAAATATTCACTACAGCATAAAATATGGATAAATCCACAACTGAAATAGCCTCTTAAGTCTCTATTTCCTCCTGTTGTCATGGTGATCAGCTGTTTGATGAAATTACTGAGACTTTTTAATCAAACTATGTATTTGTGAGATTCATTTAGGGGTTTATGTCATCAGAAGGAACCAATGAGCTGAGAGCCACAGAAATAGACTAACACACTGTTGTAAACATGCGACTTGGGAACAATTTGAAGAATTTAAACTCCTATTTCTAGGTCTTCAGTTGACCCATTGTTTCATTTGAAACCATTTCCATCAACTGCCTGTGGACATTTAGTCCACATTTGGTGAGTAGGCTGTAGTTTCTAAAACATAAACATATAAGATTATGAATACTGTAGTTACATGGCTGTGTTTTGTTCAGACTCGTGTGGACATAGATCTAAAAAAAGATATACTAAAAATAAATAAATAAATAAATAAATAAAGGTCTTCTGGGAGCTTTTTCCCGCTACCATAATAATTTACTGTGGAAACACAAGAGGGAGCGAGAGCAGACTGTGGTTTTGGTTTGTGGATAAACTGTCAGAGTGAGACGTCTTTACTACACTCACAGCTCAGTCAGGGCACGAGCTCAGTTTTCTGCAGACGGTGTCTCCCTCTGCTGGTCAACCGAGGGAACCGTAGAATGGACCAATCTTCATAATTTCTTAATTTTTGCAATTGTTATTTTATTTGTTTACTTTTTTTCTCTTTTATTTCTAACATTAACTTATTTATAGCCTACTTTTGTTTTACTTTTAGCTTTTCTTTTTAGACTTTTCCTCGTACGTCACGGCTCCGCCCCTCTACCGCGGGTATATCCAATCAGGTGTTTCGGTCGTGATTACGTGTCATTAAACGCCGGAAGACGAAAGTGCAAGACGAAAGAAGAGGAAGCTAAGCTAACAGGCTAATTGACTTGTCAGGCCAGCGTGTGGACACTGCTTTTTCTCCGAGTACCAGTCCGTGGATGTTGTGAGGTGAGTCCCAGCCTGCGGTCGACCTGCCGAGTGACCGGTAGTTTATTTAGTTGTAGCCTGCTGAAGGAAGCTGCTGCTAACTGCTGCCACCATGCTAACAACAACAACTAGTTCAGAAGTGTCGAAAGTTAAAACTCGGCGGAACAGACTTTACAACAGTTTTACACAGATGTGAGACTCAGACCCGAGCATACAGGCGTAATGTTCAACAAGAAGTTAAGAACAAAGTTAATACACGTGTTCCAGCAGATAGACGTAAGCATTTTTTTTTTAGCTTCCAGCTAATAGACAGGGCCGACGTTATGAGGCACATTCCGTTCTCAATGAAACTGAAGTTTTTGAGTTTTCCTGTGGCCCATTTAATCAGCAGCTGTTTGTTAGCCTGTCCTCTAGAAAATACACCCAGCTGTAACACGAGCAGCTCGACCTGCTTCCCAACAGTCACATCTTGGTGTGATGTGGGTCAGGTTTTAAATGAAGTTTGGTTGTCATCATCAGAAAACAATGTTTTCATGTCGGTGGGTGTGGCAGCTGTTACAGCTGTTACCTGGCTGGGGGCTCGTTATACAACATCTTGGATCATAAACAGATAATCTGTTACATCTGGTGGAAATATGTGACTGGCACTGGGTTGTTGTCGGTCTTTTAGTTCCTCAGATAAAACAGAGGGACAGACTCAGCAGCCGGTCGTATATTATCCTTATCCCATTACTCTTCATATTCAATAAGGAGCCCTGCAAATGGACTGTGGTGTGTTTCTGTGGCGTGTCAGCAGGAGTTGCAGCCTTGTTGCACCACTGCATGACACAGCTGCTCTGAGTTGCCACACCCCCTCACCCCCCACTGACCAGGCAGGAGGTCAGCTTCTGATCAAACACACTGATTCAGCAGCTCAGATTAATGACCCTTATCTACAACTGACAAGCAACAAGAAAATAAATCAGCAAAAATAATCAACTATATTGATGACTGATTTTTTTTTGTCAAGCTCAAGAGGAAATTCTTGAAATTCTTTGGTTCCAGCTTCTCAAATATTAGTATTAAATGTTTCTCTCTATTGTGTGTAATAAATAATGATGATGAATCATGATATTCAAAGGGATAGTTCAACATTTAGTCAAACTGTCCCATCACCATAACCCCTATAGTCATAGCAGTAGGTTCGTTACCTTTAATTGTCGGTGCAAGCTATTTATAGAACGGCGGAGCAGAGCCGTGAGCTGCTCAGAGCTACGCTACGGAGGCTCATGGGATTTCTTGGTTTCCCTCATCAAACTCATCAAATACACAATCTCAAAAAATCCAAAACGCTCTGGTGGACAAGTTGTGACCTGCACATTCACCACGCTATGAGATAATAACACAACGTTACCACACAGAGTTGTTTTAGAGGGAAATACAGAGTCTACTTGCTGAAACACTGTCCCTGAATGCAACGTGCATCAGCTATTTTGCATGAATTTCCCTCTAAAACAACTCTGTGTGGTAACGTTGTGTTATTATCTCATGGTGTGGTGAATGTGCAGGTCACAACTTGTCCACCACAGCGTTGTGGAGTTGTTGGATTGTGTATTTGATGAGTTTGATGAGGGAAAACAAGAAATTCCTTTAGCTTCCGTAATTCCTCTAATCCATAGCAGCTCGCCGCTCTGCTCCACCATTCTAAAAATAGCTTGCACCGACAATTAAAGGTAACGAACCTACTGCTATGACTATAGGGGTTATGGTGATGGGACAATTTGCCAAAATGTTGAAAATATTTTGACATTTTCTCTAGAAACTAGCACCAGATTGTTCCACGTAGACTCTGCCTTGTCAAACAATCAGATTATGTAGCCTATACTGGTATTTAAATTAATTATTTTTCAAATATCACATTTAACTGACAGAGTAGCTGATAATGGAAAATAACATTATTTCTCTCCCTGACATCATTTTCACACACAAAGTATTTCCTGCATTGTCATTGCATTGGACGTCACTGCAGCTGTGTTTGTACCTGCAGCAGCATCAGAAACTGAGTGGTCTTTGTAGATAAACTAATCTGCTTCAGCCGGATCAAATGTCCAGTCTGAGAGGAAACTCATGCAGCCGCTCGGTATTTTAATTGGTTTTATTCTTAGCAGTGTGTCCTGCTGAATCAGGGCTGGTGTTCAGAAACCTCCAGACATAAACACACATCTCACTCAGCCTCTCGGCTTCTTTTTGATTAAATTTCACGTTTATATTCAGCGTGAGGCTGTTTGAGGAGGGAAACCGCTGTTACAGTTTCTGTTACTGTGAATGCAGACTGAGGTGTCTGTGCTATAATAATAATAATTCTGCAAATATCTGATCACAACCAAGTGTGTTTTGTTGTTACCTGACCACAGTGGTAGTGTTACAGTAAATGACTCACACACACACACACAGCTGAGCAGGAAAGCAGCTTGTTCCTCTGTGGGACCTCTGGCCTGTTTCCTGACATGTGACCCTGTTCTGTGTGTTTGTGGTGCAGGAGTCACGATGAGTCTGCAGTGGACGGCCGTGGCCACCTTCCTCTACGCCGAGGTCTTCTTTGTTCTCCTGCTCTGCATCCCCTTCATCTCACCCAAGAGGTCAGTCACTGCTCACCTGTCCTGCTGCAGCTCACCTCTTAAAGCAACACCGCGGAGTTTCAGCTCAGTGCTGCCACCATCTGGTTGAAAAGCGCACCACCAGCGCTATCTTCTGGGGGAGAAAACGAAACTTAACGAAAACGAAACTAATCAGCCGGCGCATCTAGCGTTGATTCCCATTAATAAACAACAGTATTTACCACATGTTTGCATGGAGACTGTGTGGCAGGTGGTGGGGGAGGGGGGTGGGGGGAGGCTGGCAGCGACCCCGCTCAGACCGTGGCAGCAGCTCCATTCATCCTATTAACCATTTTTCTACCAGTGCAATGAGTCTGGAAACATTATTTTAAGGCTGAAAAAACTCCGCAGTGTTACTTTAAAGGGATATTTCAACATTTTGGCAAATTAGCCTATTGCCATAAACCCTAATAATAGCATTAAGAGTAGGTTCATTAACTGTAATTGTCGGTGCAAGCTGTATTTAGATCGGCGGAGCAGAGCCGTGAGCTGCTCAGCTAACGCGACGGAGGTGCATGGTATTTCCGTGTTTCCCTCATCAAACTAAATGAACAATCCAGCAACTCCAAAACACTCCAGGGGACAAGTTGTGACCTGCACATTCACCACGCTATGAGATAATAACACAACGTTACCACACAGAGCGTTGTGGAGTTGTTGGATTGTGTATTTGATGAGTTTGATGAGGGAAAGGTGAAAATGCCATATGCCTCCATAGCGTTAGCTGAGCTGCTTGTATCTCTGCCCCGCAGATCGAAAACTAGCTTGCACCAAAGGTAACGAATCCTACTGCCATGACTATAGCGATTATAGCAATGGGCGAATTCTCCAAACTGTTGAACTATCTCTTTAATGAACTCTAGGTGACACTTGGAGCAGAAAACATTCATCAGAATAATGGAAACTGCATTCATGTAACATCAATGAAGCAAATGTATCTAAATGTATGTATATTGTCATTTTCTCATTTGTCATTGTTCAATCAAGACAACAGTAGCAACGACAGAAGCCCATACAAATACATAAACACAATATAATGTGAAAAGCTTTTTGAATCGTATGTATTTGTACCGTCGTACCAATGAGTCGTGTGTCCTCAGATGAAAGTGGAACATTAAAGGTCTCTGGTTCCAGCTGAAGAGGCTCATTGACTCGAGAGCAGACACAGGAGCAGCTGTGTGTTGATGTGATCACGTTAAAACCCTCAGACCTCCTGACTGCAAACTGATCAACTCTGATTAACTCAGCGCAGAACAGAGGCTTCACTGAGACGTTGGTCTGTTTATCTGAAATACCTCGACAGTATTGACACTCGGCTCTGACACTGAAGTCAGTGATCTGAAGAAATGGAGAAAAAAAAACATCACTGCACAGTCGATGTGTAGCGCGACAGAAAATCCACTTCAGGGCCAGAGAGGAGGGGCTCAGTTTCAATGTTCTGTTTACAAACTGCAACGAACAAAACTCCAGACTAGCCTTTAACCCTCAAAGGAATAGTTCACCCCAGAATGATATTTCACTCATTATCTCCTCCCCCTCATGTGGACTAAGGGCTGGGAGAAGTTTCAGATCCTCCGTGTCTTCTGAGTTACAGGGTCTCAGCGTAGCAGTGCATGTCCATGTAACGGCTGCAAATGGACACCACTTTTCTTTGTCCAAAAAAACACACCAGAAAACATCCAAATACCTCCATGCTGCTCGTCTGTAATGTCCGTCTTGTATTGAAGCCATGAAATGAGAAATTGTCCCGAAAAAAGTTTAATAAGTCCATATTTTCAGCTTGTTTGCAGCAGAAGCTCCTCTTCCCGGCAGTTAATCGCAGTGAGGTTGATGCAAATCTCACGAGATTTGGACGGACCAGGAAGAGATAAGGAGATAATGAGTGAAATATCATTCTGGGGTGAACTATTCCTTTAACACAGAGGTTCATTGATAAATGCTGATATTACCAGTGTTTCCGCTACATTCATTTAGCAGTGGCGCACCGCTACACCTAAATCCTCGCCGCCGCTCCTTCAAATTTCTGTCTTTTTTTTTTTTTAATTGTCGACCACTACCACCACATGCCTCCACCTTCGCAGCAGAATCCTGCGCTGCGCCTCGCGAGTAGCTACTAAGGTAAACTACAGATAACTATCTTGCTCAGTATCTACTCTCTGCACCCCCTCTGCACCTGGATGACAGACCGCAGCGTGTTTTTCACCAGAATCATTTAACTCAGGTGACAGAATGACAACAGACTCAGGACAGATCAGTGGTCGCTGTTGCCGGTGTGTTATTAAAATTAGCGGGTTTGATTCTCGTGTCGGGCGTCGCGCTCAGTGCGGGTGGAAAAGAAAAAAACGTAACAAGTGCGTCAGTCCGCTGGACTTATAATGATGTTATTGTAGCGCATACAGTAAGATTAACAGGATATAGCCTCTACTGCACCGTAACATAAACGTGCATAAACTCCCCCTCCTCTCCGCGGCCGTCCGCTGGTGTCGCTGGGTGCGAGTGCGAGAGGGGGGGTAACGGCGATGACGGCGGTGACACCGACGACGACGAGTCGGCAGAACGATCCTGTGTAGCTGTCCATGCGGTTACTTAACCAAAAGTGTCTTGAAGTGGCCCAGGCTATCAAACTAAGAGAAATATGATCTGTGGTAGTTTGTTTGAAGCAAAAATACATCATGACATCGAGTTATCATGACGTGAGGAAAAAGAGAAAAAGAGATGTTGATTCGGTGGAAAAACTCCCCCTCCTCTCCGCGGCCATCCGCTGGTGTCGCTGGGGGGGCGTATGCGGGGGTCAATCACGGGGGGGGGGGGGGGGGGGGGGGGTTGAGCGCCACTCCTTCAAAAAATCCTGGAGGAAACACTGATTACTTTCCAATAGAGCTCCGGACCCCACGTGACCTCCAGCGGTCGAGCGGCCATTTTGGCAGGAAAGTGTAGAGTGCAGAAGCATTGCGCCGAAGCCGTGTGAGTTCACAATATCTAACTTTAATTCCAACACATTGGACTTAATGTAAAAAAACCCTAAATTTATTAAATATTACCGACCCTTATAATGCCCCCGGGGTGCTTTTCAAAAAATATTTTCGCCGAACAGGACGTCTTAGACCTGCAGGATCCAGACACAGCTACCTGATCAACTCCTCTACAAGCTACACAAGTCGGCTTTATGCTCTTTGTGCTCCACAAAATGACAAGCAGGAAAGAATAAAAGAAAAGAAAGAGGCAAACACATATAAGATGTGAGTCTCCTTCGCCTCCAGCCTTTCCAAGCTGACCCAGAGCCGGTCTCGGCGCACCGCCGCATCCGCCGCGGGCTGATCAGCACCGGGGAGCGGGGAGAGCTCCGCAAGTACCGCGGACAGCTACTAGCTAACGTTAGCCATGCTACACTATATTAACTGGGATGATACGACACTCACCCTTCTAGTGAGGATACAGCAGGTTTTTGCAGGTAGATTCCACAGCTGGACGTTCATCACAAAGCCAGACTGCGTCCATGTGCAACCCTCCAGGCTTCTGTATGCTTTTAGAGCAGGGCGATGTTGATCAGGTAGCCTAGCTGTGTCCGCATACTGCAGGTCTGGGACTGGGACGTCCGCCGGCGGCCGGAGATACTTTTGACAAGCACCCCGGGGGCATTATAAGGGTCGGTAGTATTTAATATATTTAGTTTTTATGTGTTGGAATTAAAGTGAGATCATGTGAACTGCAGACGGCTTAAAATCTTCAATTTTACTGTCAAAATGTGATGCAGCTGTTCTCCTGGTCCTGATCCACGTCTGCCCCCCTCCCGCACCATCTACAGCCACATTGTTTACGTTACGTTTTGTGTTTTAATTAATCCTGCAACACACAGTGTGATCGGTAGCGGCTGACAGGCAGGCAGGTTAATGTGCAGAGGGATGAAATGACAGCTGTTAGTCCAGTGACCCCCGACCGTAAACCTAGTTGCTTCTTTACTGAAAAACTCTGGCATGTTAAGGGTGGGATGTTAGAGGACTAATATCTGTCTAACCATCATAACTATGACACCTGAAACGGTAAATACAGCTGATCGATCGAGAAAAAAAAAAAGCTGGAGTGCATTTTTCCTTCACTGAAAACAGCTGGTTCTTGAACGTAACTCAGTCAAACTAAGACGTAGCCTATCCTCAATATGTTTTGCAGTTCTGTTAGGTCATACTACAAGCTGACAAAGTAATACATGTAAAACTTATACGGGCTCGGTGAAAATCGCTTTGTTATTCTCGTTCTGCACTCGGCTTTCCCCTGTATCTACAATACGAACATCTGCAGTTTCCTGCCAAGATGGCGTCGCGGTCAGTTTCGGGGCGTGGTCGGGGCTGCGTGACGTCAGCTCCCGGAGCTCTATAGAGAGCCTAAGCGGAAGCAGGAAGTAGCGCGGCCATGGGACCTCAACTCTGAAAAACGGTCCATTCAAATGAACGAGAGTGAGATTTTTATTTCGTCATCTGATTGAATTGCGCCATGAGAAAAAAATATGACCTCTACCTGTTTAAATCATCACGTTTCATCCAAAAAAATCCGCAGTTTATCGTAAAACGGCAACAGAAGAATGTATTTTGTGTGAAGGCTGCTCTACGGATACAGATCTGCTGTCCCACAAAAAATACGTCACCAACTGACACGGTAAACGGCGGCATTTGGTGTGTGGCGTCACCTACGCCACTTGTAGTCTTTCTGGTTACAGATTCTTCAGAATTTTATTCTACAATAGTTTTACGATAAACTGCGGATATTTTCGGATGAAACGTGATGATTTAAACAGGTAGAGGTCATATTTTTTTCTCGTGGCGCAATTCAATCAGATGACGAAATAAAAATCTCACTCTCGTTCATTTGAATGGACCGTTTTTTGGAGTTGAGGTCCCATGGTGACCGTTACTTCCTGCTTCCGCTTAGGCTCTCTATTCTTATTAAGTTTGGCTCAAGAATTTTACACTGGAAAATAAATGAACCATATTTAACAGGCCTGGAATTTGGCCATCTTAGGGGAAGGGCCACTTGGCACAAAGGCCGAAAGCCAGGGCAACAAGGCCATAAAATAAAATCAAGATAAATCCACGTCTTTAATGAATTTAATAACTACCAGTATCTGTTAAATTAATACATGAACCATGCTCAAGCAAACCAGAAATGTTCAACTTTAAATTCATTTAATTATTTTTTCATTGCAGTCTGGTCCCCACTAGATGGAGCCAGAGCCCTGCAGGAGGGTTACTATAGCAATAGTTGATGGTTCTGTGTGATGTGATGTTGCAGGTGGAACAAGATCTTCAAGTCTCGTATCATCCAGACCATCGCTCTGTATGGAAACACCTCGTTCATGGTGGCCATCGCCATCCTCGTCTTCCTGCTCATCGGTATGTGTGTGTGTGTTTGTGTGTGTGTGTGTTTGAAACATGCTGCTCTAAATTAAAAATAATAATGCTTGGTACCCTTCACAATAAGACTCAGTTCCAATCTGTGAATCCCTGAATTATAAATAAACATTTGTAAGCGAGGTATAACGGATCAGTCACTTTATTCTTACTAATAATTCCTATCATTCATAACTAGTAAAACTCTTATTGTAACTCAAATAGGAAAATTGATGTTACAAATTTTACATTGAGTCCCCCCATTTCCAAACACACACCAGACACAGAGGTTGATTGCTTAGTTACCTAGCAATTACATGATGACCAATAACCAATGAGATGTGAGGCTTAACCTTACAAATGATAAATCCACATTTTTAAAGGGATACTTAAACATTTTGGCAAATTCTCCTATTGCCATAATCCCTATAATCATAGCAGTAGGTTCACTACCTTTAATTGTTCCACGGACCCTCATTGGACAAAAACACCAGAAATACACACATATTTGTTCTGAGATTAAATAACATTACTTTTTTAGTCAATGCACATTTAGTTTACAGTATGGCCAATGGCATGGATTTTTGGAAATATTATAGAGAAATTTCTGGAAAAAGGGGGACAATTTCACCAAAAATGTCAAAACATTTCTATAAAAAAGTGGTAAAATATCTCAGAAAAAAAAGTAAAAAAAAAAAAACAAAAAAAACAATTTAGAAAAAAGTGGTAAAAAATTTCTCAGGAAAAAAAAGTATTTAAAAAAACAATTTAGAAAAAAGTGGTAAAAATTTCTCAGAAAAAAAGTTAAAAAAAAAAACAATTTAGAAAAAAGTGGTAAAAATTTCTCAGAAAAAAAGTAAAAAAAAAATTAGAAAAAAGTGGTAAAAATTTCTCAGAAAAAAAGTTTTAAAAAAAAATTAGAAAAGTGGTAAAAATTTCTCAGGAAAAAAAAGTAAAAAACTTTTTTTTTAGAAAAAAGTGGTAAAAATTTCTCAGAAAAAAATTAAAAAAAAAAATTAGAAAAAAGTGGTAAAAAAAATTCTTAGGAAAAAAAAGTATTTAAAAAAACAATTTAGAAAAAAGTGGTAAAAATTTCTCAGAAAAAAAGTTAAAAAAAAAAACAATTTAGAAAAAAGTGGTAAAAATTTCTCAGAAAAAAGTAAAAAAAAAAATTAGAAAAAAGTCGTAAAAATTTCTCAGAAAAAAAGTAAAAAAAAAAAAAATTGAAAAAAGTGGTAAGAATTTCTCAGGAAAAAAAGTAAAAAAATTTTTTTTGAAAAAAGTGGTAAAAATTTCTCAGAAAAAGAGTAAAAAAAAACAATTTAGAAAAAAGTGGTAAAAATTTCCCAGAAAAAAGTAAAAAAAAAACAATTTAGAAAAAAGTGGTAAAAATTTCTCAGAAAAAGAGTAAAAAAAAACAATTTAGAAAAAAGTGGTAAAAATTTCCCAGAAAAAAGTAAAAAAAAACAATTTAGAAAAAAGTGGTAAAAATTTCTCGGAAAAAAAGGTAAAAAAAAGAAAGAAAAAAGTGATAAAAATTTCTCAAAAACAATTCTAGGAAAAAAAAAAAGATAAAAAAGCAAATTCTACAAAAAATGGTAAAAATGCATTTAAAAGAATAATCTAAAAAAAGTTCAAATTCTAGATATAATTTCTCCCAAAAATAAGAAAAAGAAAAAGTGGTCAAATTTCAGGAAAAAGTTGGGGACCCCCTTCAAACCTCTGGACCTACTTTGAGAACCACTGGAGTCGAAGGTATCTTACACTGTGACTGTGAGTCATATCCAACCTGGAGATTAGCACCAGTGTCCAGCCCTAATGTGTAACAGTATCGGTCCTAGGATTCAGGATGATGATGATGATGATGATGATGATGATGATGATGATGATGATGATCTTCATGTTATTTGTGTGTGTGTGTGTGTGCAGATGCATTTCGTGAGGTGAGGAAGTACAGCGTGACAGAGAAGGTGGACCTGACCAACAACCCCACGGCCATCGAACACATCCACATGAAGCTGTTCAGAGCTCAGAGGAACGAGTACATCGCTGGCTTCGCTCTGCTGCTCTGCCTGTAAGACACACACGCACACACACAGACACACACACACACACACACACACACACACACACACACACACACACACACACACACACGCACACACACACACACACACACACACACACACACACACACACACAGCAACAGGCTGACTGATATAAATACAGGGGAATTTTACAGTGGGACGGAAAGAATGAGCAGCTGTGTGTGTACGTGTGTGTACGTGTGTGTGTGTGTGTGTGTGTGTGTGCGCCCGTCCGTCCATTTAGTCGCTGTAAATCCTTCAGCCTCGTCTTGATTGGAAGGCGCTCAGAAATGTGAGTTGTTCCTCTCTCTGATTGGCCGGCTGCTCAGGCAGAGCCCAAACGTACAGTACGTTGAATCTGATTGACTGCCGAGCCCTGTGACACGGCGCGTTCTCATTGGTTAACGGCTTGTTGTCGGGCTGAAGATCCATAACCTTACTGACTGATGATCAGACACATTCCAAGTAGTTAACCCGATCTCTCCGTGCTCGCCGCGTCTCCACACGTGTGCGTCACACTCTCCGTCAGGTGTTAATGCTCACAGTCTGTGACGTCACATGCTGCTTAAAACACTTGCCGCCTCAGCAAAACCTCATTATGTGTAGTTGTAATCACTAGACCGTCTGTGATTGGTTGATCTGAAACTCAAAAATGTAACATAAAGGTTTTGTGGTCGAGTACTAATACCAGTTTGAGATATCTACAATTTGATTCTGACTAGTCATAAATTCAAGATTTAATACATGATTAATACATCACTGTACAGCAGTGGTTCTCAACCTTTTGTACATCAAGGACCCCTAAATTCAGGGAGGGAGTTATTATTATTATTATTATTATTTTCTCCCATTTATTATTTTTCATTTATTTACTTGTTCATAGGACACCTTTGTTACTTATATTACAAAATATTGAAGCATTGCATAAACCAATATGGATGTATATTTGATACACTGTGTGCTTCACAATAAAAATAATTGAAACGAACAAGGACCCCTAAAGTGACACAAATTAGACCACGGACCTCCATTGGACAAAATTTAGAAGTAAACACCAGAAATACACAAATATTTGTTCTGAGACTAAAGAACATTACTTTTTTATACTTCAATGGTGTGAATTTTTGGAAATATTTTAGAGAAATTTCTGGAAAAAAGTGGTCCAATTTCTCCAAAAACATTTAAACATTTCTAGGAAGAAGTGGTAAAAAAATTCTCCAGAAAGTAAAAAATAAAAAAAAGTAAAATTTCTCGTAAAAAATTGTTCAAAATACAAATAAAAAAGTAAAACATTTTCTATTAGTGGTAAAAATTTCTCAAACAAAATATATTTTTAAAAAAATCTAGAAAAAGTGGTAAAATTTAAATAAGAAAAAAAACTTATAGAAAAAAGTGGTTACAGTAAAGTAATAATTTTATAGAAAAAGTGGTAAAATTTCTAAAACAATACTTTTTTTTAGATCTAGAAAAAGTGGTTAAAAAAATTCTAGAAAAAAGTGGTTAAATTTCTCGTAAAAGATGTTCCAAGTAATAATTTCATAGAAAAAGTGGTTAAATTTCAAAAACAAAAAAGTAAAAAAAAATTCTAGAAAAAGTGGTAAAAATTTAAAAAAAAAAAAAAAAAAGTTCTAGAAAAAAGTGGTAAAATTTCAAGAAATAAATTGGGGACCCCTTCAGATCTCTCAAGGACCCCTAGGGGTCCCCGGACCCCATGTTGAGAACCACTGGTGTCCAGTCGTTACATCATAAAGGACAGGTTTCTGCTGGATTCATGTCCCTCAGTGCATCAGTCCTCTCTCAGTGGCAGCGTGCTGCCTGCAGGGGGCAGCAGCAGCAGCAGCAGCAGCAGCAGTGCTGGATGGACCTGGCCACACTGAGTCTGGAGGGGGGTCAGCCATGGCAGCTGCAGGTCTCTGCAGCTGCTGCATCACATGCTGTACTGCTGCTGCTGCTGCAGTGAGTCATAGCGGAGGTGGAGGCAGCTCCGAGCCGGCGGACAGAGGGACGGCTGTGGACAAACTGCTCTGTGACTGTGACTCAGGAATTTCCAGGCTCAGCCAAGAAGGAAATATGTAGCACGAGTTTATGGAAAGGCTGAAGAGCTGGCAGCTGACGAGATTATTTCAGGCCTGTGAAGTGACTGTCAGCCATATTTGGAACTGAGATCTCCTCCTGCAGGTCGTCTCTCACATGGAAAAAAACTCTTTTTTTTCTCTTTTGTTTTCATAAACTGCAGCTTTGGGTTGGTTCTGGAAGCTGTTTCTGTTTCCCCTGTGACACTGCTGTGTGCAGAGGAACAGAGCAGCAGCCGTACAGTCTGCAGCTCCTGATTCAAAAAACTACTCTCTGAGCATCACTGTGTCACTGGGTCACTTCCTGCATCAGCATCAACACCCGTCCTGCTGCATCAAATCCTCACTAAAGCACCAAATCTGCTGCTGAAAATAGACCCCGACAAAGTCACTATATTGATTGATACCTGCAGGGATCGGCCCTCTGATAGGATGTCCTTCAGGTGAAGTTGCTGCTCACTTCAGGCTGAGCTCAGTAACAACACCGGCCTCATCCTACAGTAGCTCTGCAGTCAGTTAGTGATGACATCGTAGGAACTCCGTTGAGATGCATCGTCTCATTACCTAATATGCAAGTCCCCTCAGGTTGTCTGTACTGAAATGAGGTTTCTCAGAGTCTGTGATCTGCAGATCTTGAAACGTCACGGTAACAAAAGTCATAATATAGACAATTATTATTAGGACCTGACCTATCACATCACAACTTGATTTTATTCTTTTTTGATTGATTGATTCATCCTCTGCACACAGACACAGACTGTTCAGAGCTGCAGTCGTCCTGTCAGGACCAGAATCTCTGTAAACGCACGTCCTTAAAGGACAATTCTGGGCAAATTCGACCTGCGGCCCTAGTTTCCTAATACACTGCCCGTCACTCACTCTAATATCTCGCTGGACTGCCTTTAGCTTTGATTATGGCATGCATTTGCTATGGCATCATTTCAATGCGCTTCTCTAATGTCACAACATTTATTTCCATCCAGAGTTGCATTCATTTCCCAAATATTCTCAATGGAATTAAGGTCTGGACTCTGTGGTCACATCGGACCATTTTCTTCCTTGAAGAAGATGTTTCCCCACTATCCTTCTAGTTTTTAATAATGAGTCGGACAGTTTTATTTTATTTATTTATTATTTTATTTTAGTAATCGCAGCAATCTCCTTAGATGTTTTATTTGCTTAATGCCAATAATTTGACCAACAAGAAACAAGACTTCATCAGTAAGGGTTAAATAGGTTGTTGCCAGCTGAAACATAATCATCCATGCAGTAATCATCCAATGGGAGGCAGTGTTGGGTATAGTTATGTCTGCTTTTTTGAAGTAAACAAACAAACAAATCTTCAGATTCATTCTTTTAGAACTAAAATATTAGAAAATACAGGTTGAATTTGCAGGGAATTGTCCTTTAATCAGTGTTGGTCTTGTTGTGTGTTTTCCTGCTGGTTTCCCTCCTCGCAGGGAAAGAGGTCAGAGTTTAGTCGTGTGGTCAAATTAAAAGTCTAAAAACAGCGGGCTGCTTCTTTAATGAGCACCAAGAGCACTGACCAGTGACCAGCAGGAATGGGGGCAGTTATTCTGTGTATTTGCCCCCGTCCGGTTGCCCCCTCCACCTCCATGCCCACCCCTTACATCAGCGCCTGTCCATGCCATGCACCGCACATACGACACGCACACCTCGGCTGGAAATGTCAGGGGTCACTCTGTGGGCGTGTGTGTGCGTTACTATATGTGTGTGTGTGTGTGTGTGAAGTGGTGAATGGCTATATTAGGTTGTGAGTGATGTGTTGAAGCATGAATGACAGGTGGCCTGATTTACTGTAACACACACACACACACAGACACACACAGACACACGTACGTACGGTATGTCTCAGGTTGTGTTGTTGTTGCTCTTTGTTATTATCACCGTCAGCAGCAGCAGCAGCAGGTTGTCACAGTCCTGGTTCCAGTCCAGACTCTGGAGCGTGTGTGCGTGTGCATGTGTGTCTGTGTGCGTGTGCATGTGGGGAATGTGTCCTTCATTAACCAGCGTGTGAGCTGTGTTTTTGTTTTATACTTTATTGCAGGACTGCACAAGTTATTGATTCACATTCCATTACACATTTCTTTTTAGACGTTAGAGCAACGGAAAAGGAAAACACTCATAATAACAGGGTAACATTAATAAACAGAAATATATATGTATAGATATATTCAAGTCTACAGACAGAGCTGTAATCTTCTTTCCATTTCTGAAATATTATTTATTTATTGATTGATTATACTTTATTTATCCCCAAGGGGAAATTGGTTCATGACAGCAGCTTTAAAAGAAGAAAAGCAGGACAAATTATACAAAGAATAAAATACACAATTCATAACAATACTTAGAAGCTACTGTGCCTCTGTCTGCGCGGCAAAACAACAGATTAAAGTGCTTACTGGTAGATAAATAAATACAGACGATTTATTTATTTATTTATTTATTTATTTAAAGGTAGTTACCAGTTGTTATTAAAAGAAAGTAAAACAGGTTTATAGACAGTTTGTATTTGTATGTTATTTACTTCAGAGCTGCAATTCTAAGTCTCCTGACCAGACAAGTGAGACCATATATTGTAGTGGTTCTCAACGTAGGGTCCTTCAGAGATCTGAAGGGGGTCCCCAATTTATTTCTTGAAATTTTACCACTTTTTTTCTAGAAGTGTTTTTTTTTTTACTTTTTTTTTTTTTTTTTAGAAATTTTACCACTTTTTCTAGAAATTTTTTATTTTGAACATTTTTTATGAGAAATTTTACCACTTTTTTTATTTATTTATTTATTTTAGAATTTTTACCACTTCTTCCTAGAAATGTTTAAATGTTTTTGGAGAAATTGGACCACTTCTTCCCCAGAAATTTTCCTATAGTATTTCCAAGTTCAGTCTCAGAACAAATATTTGTGTATTTCTGGTGTTTACTTCTAAATTTGGTCCAATGGGGGTCCGTGGTCTGAGGGTCCTTAATGTACAAAAGGT
Organism: Decapterus maruadsi; assembly: GCA_030347415.2. NCBI lineage: Eukaryota > Metazoa > Chordata > Actinopteri > Carangiformes > Carangidae > Decapterus > Decapterus maruadsi. The sequence goes on from CM064899.1 coordinate 1,750,865, forward strand.
TGAGAACCACTGATATATTGGACAAAATCACACAGTACACAAAGTAACACAGGAACAGAACACCAAATACAAACTAAAAAAGCAAAAAAGAAAGGAGAGAATAAAAAAATAAAATAAAATAAAATAAACTAGCCTAATGTTATATAGCTGTTATTCCTAAAAGAACACATTGTGATTCCAGTGTCTGTGTGTGTGCTGTGTCGCTGCAGGCTGCTGCGTCGTCTGGCCACGCTGCTCTCCCAGCAGGCTTCGCTCATGGCCTCCAACGAAGCCTTCAAGAAGCAGGCGGAGGGCGCCAGCACCGCCGCCAAGACGTACATGGAGGAGAACGAGCTGCTGCAAGAGGTGACACACACACACACACCACACAGCACGCACACATGCACGTTACACACCCCCTCCTCCTTCCCCCCCCCCCACCGTGCCCATGCGTCTCAGGAGTGGGGGGCTCGTGTCTTCAGTGTGACTGTCAGTGAGTGACGGCGACCAGTAGGAGGCAGCGCTGGTCTGCAGCTGCTGCAGCGAAGCAGGTCGACACTGGCAGGAGTCGGAGGAACAGTCGGTCTGTGGCTCATTCACACTGACACGCACGTGCTCGCACACACACGCACACGCACGTGCTCGCACACACACACACACATATATATATGCACACACACACACACACTCTCTCTGGTAATCTGACCAGGGTTTGTCCACGGTAAAGAGATCACCAGGTTCTCCTCGGCTAAAAGAAGAAATTGCTTCATCTGCATGTGACAAACATTCACACACATGCCCACACACACACGCACACACACACACACACACAGATTGTTGATGCTCGATAGCTCAGTTTAGTTTGGTTTCCAGGAAAACATTGTTGTCACTAGTTTTTCACCACAAGAAAACTAGTTCTGAGAAAATAATTTAGTAATCATCATGTAATCAGGATTGAGAAATCAGAAGAAACTTCACTTTCTTTCTTTTTTTTTTCTTCCCTTTTTAATAAACAGAATAGTTTTGGTGACAGTGAACGCCTCGCGCTGCTGCTGTAATGTTGTTAATGAGAACATCGGCGTTACCTGCTTCACTAGGACATTGTTATATAAGCAGTTATGTGAAGCTCGTTATCAGCTGGCTCCGTCAACGCTGGGAGTTCCTCGGGGCTGCGGCGGGGGGAGGGGGAGGGGGGGGGGGATTCATGTGACATCATCAGAGGCATGAATGAAGTGATTGATACGATATTATATGAGATGAAACGGTGATTATTGTCTCATCTGTGAGTGAATTCAGTTATGGCAACAAACTCTTCTAACCATGTGATGAGACGCCGTTGAAAACATTTTAAAGTAGGTCAGACTGTTTTTGCTGCCAAAACACAGAGCAGGAGGAGGAGGAGGGGGGAGGGGGGGGGGGAGTGGTCCACGTCCAGTGTTTTCTGACTCAAATGTTGAATTCATAACAGGTTGCTATAGAGAGTCTGGAGGTCAGTCTCTCTCTCTCTGAGCTCGTCCTCCGTCGCAGTCGGGAGTCGTGGCTGTTTGATGGATTCTCTCTCTCTCTCTGAATGAACCAAACTCATCATGAATAAAGTAAAATAAACAAAAACTGCTGCAGGTCAAACCAAACCGAGCCAACCCAAGAGCTTTAGTGCTGCTGTGTTGTGTTTTATTCACAATATTAAAGGTCCAGTGCGTAAAATGTAGAGCTGGGATGACGGGATGCTTTTCTCCCGACTCGATTCTTATATGATTTTTTTTTGGATGCTAATTCGATCTAAATTGTGATTCTACGATATTCCAGATCTCCTTTTTTTTTTTTTTAAGTATATTTTTTTGGCGTTTTATGCCTTTATTTGATAGATCAGTAGAGACAGACAGGAAAGGGGGAGGCAGAGAGAGGGGAACGACATGCAGGAAAGGTCTGCCCGATGCGGGACGCGAACCGGGGACGCCTGCGTCTGCATATACATGGGGCGGCTGCCTTAACCACTGCGCCACGCACCGCCCCTTTCCAGATCTCCTTGATGTTTACACTGCAAAAACTCTACATCTTTCCAAGAATATTTGTCTTATTTCTTGTCAAAATGTCTCATTTCTAGTCCAAACTAAACTCTTTCCACAATCTTACTCATCCTCTAAAAATTAACTTGTTTTCAGATCATTTTCACTTGTTTCAAACAAATTTTCACTTGAAATAAGTAGAAAAATCTGCCAATGGAGCAAGTTTTTCTTTCTTATTACAAGCACAAAAAACTTTTTTCTACTGATTTCAAGTGAAAATTTGTTTGAAACAAGTGAAAATGATCTGAAAACAAGTTAATTTTTAGGTGATGAGTCTGATTTTAAGTGGAAAGAGTTTAGTTTTGACTAGAAATGAGACAAATATTCTTGGAAAGATGTAGAGTTTTTGCAGTGTAGTCTGCATTGTTAAAGAGACATTGTGTAACTTCTGTTATCTATTCACAAAAATCGATTATTTTGTTCGTCTGTTCTTCATGAATCAGTAATCCCCTCATCAACAAAGTGAAGTGTTCTTTTAGCTCTGAATGAGCCGTTCATATCGTTCATATCTACATGGAGCGGGTCAGCTCGCTGCTGGCGGCCATGTTGCGTTGCCATGTTTTTACCTTCAGTCAGGTGTATTGTTTTGCCTCGTGCTGAGGGACCACTTGTTTACATAGAGGCTTGTTTATGACGTTACCTGCAGCGGCTGTCGTCCGTCTGCCGTCTAAGATACCTGAAAGCATGAAAAATTAGTTGCTGGTGATCTACAACCAAACGCTAGATGGGAGGAACAAATTTTATTTTAAAGGGCCAGTCTGTAAAACAGGGGGGGGAGAGGCTGTGACATCCAGCGTTCAGATTCTAGATTTCAGCGCTCGCTCACTCGCACTCACCCCTCCTGTCGGCAAAGTGACGGTGGCCTCAAAGGACAAAAAAACTTGTTTACAACGACTATTTTGTCAATGAATCTTGCCAATTATCACACACTGGACCTTTAATATTGTTATGCGATGTGATCCTCGACCCATTCAGTGTCCTTTAGTGTTAGAAACTCTCAGTTCAGTGTTTGCTGCTGGTTGAGCTCCTTAGAAGTAAAACATGACATTAGTTGCGTAACCTTGCTGCTGTTGTTAATCTGTCATTTGATTGGCTCAAACAGGCTGTGGATGCAGGAAGCGCTCTGATGTCTGATGTTGTAAAATAATGGTGTAATTGCGATTGAACTTTTCAGAGTAGCAGTTTACAACAGTTTGATTCTTACGTAACAGAGCGATACAACAGCTGTGTCCCAATCCGGGGGCCCACGTTCCTCCAGAGGATGTGGTCTGCGAGGGCGTGCCCCCCCCCCCTCGTCGCTGTCGTAGACCGTGAAGACGCTCGACGGGCCCCTGCTATTCCCTTACATCATCACAAAGCACGCTCCCTGACGCCCAGGGGGGGTCGACTGTCGTACCATTGGCTGTTGAAGTGAAATTAAACCCAATACTTGTATTCAGCGCTGCAGTTTCTCTGGCTCGCTGTCACTTTTGTTTCCTGCCATATGACTTTCATTAATGCTGCGCAATGAATCCTGGGATACGTAGGTCGGGCCAGGGAGGATCCAGCTGTCGGACGAGACTCAGAAACACAGTGGAAATAAAAGGACTGATCGTTAATGTTAATAAGGTGTGATGGACACCTCGTTGGGAAATGTTCTTCTCCTGTTCTGTAAATAACCACAGACAGAAACAGCGTGGATACTCACCGTTACAGTAACGAGTCCATTTGTTGCCTCCAGCCCAGCTCTAGATGGATATTTGGATATTTTCTTTGTATATGGAGGGCTTGGAGCCAGAGGGGCAAAAGTGGCATTTTGGGGCAAATATGAGTCGAGTTGATTTCAAAATAAAGGTCTGGATGAGCTCTATGCAAAGACCAATCTGAGATCAAACTGTGTTGAATAAAGCATCGAAACAATAAAGACTTAAAAGTGTGAGTAATGTTCAGAGCCAGAAGGGCGTTAGTGTAGTTGGTGCCCTTAAAGGGATAGTTCAACATTTTGGCAAATTGGCCCATTGCCATAATCGCTATAGTCATAGCAGTAATAATAATAATAATAATAATAATAGTTTACCTTTAATTGTAGGTGCAAGCTATTTTTAGCACAAAGTGCGGAGCAGAGCTGTACAGTGAGAAACATACAGAGCAAATACAGGAGGCTAAGGGAATTTCTTGGTTTCCTTCATTAAACTCATCAAACAACAGAAATCCAACAACTAAAACAACGATTTAATAAACATGTTGTGACCTGCACATTCACCACGCTATGAGATAATGACGGAACGTTACGAAATGGAGCTGTTTTCGAGGTAAATTCATGCAAAACCGCTGATGCACGTTGCGTTCAGGGACAGTTTTTCAGCAAGCAGTCTCCGTATTTACCCTGTATTTACCTCGAAAACGGCTCCGTTTCGTATCGTTAAGTTATTATCTCATAGCGTGGTGGTTCTGCAGGTCACAACTTGTCTACAAAAGCGCTGTGGAGTTTTGGGATGTTGTATTTGATGAGTTTAAAGTATTTTTTTTTTTTGGCGTTTTATGCCTTTATTTGATAGATTAGTAGAGATAGACAGGAAAGGGGGAGGCAGAGAGAGGGGAATGACATGCAGGAAAGGTCTGCCCGATGCGGGACGCGTTATTATCTCGGGGACGCGTGCGTTCTGCATATACAGGGCGGCTTGTCTACAAAACCACTGCGCCACGCACCGCCCCGTATTTGATGAGTTTGATGAGGGAAACCAAGAAATTCCCTTAGCCTCCATAGCGTAGCTCTGAGCAGCTCACGGCTCTGCTCCGCCGTTCTAAAAATAGCTTACACCTACAATTAAAGGTAACGAACCTACTGCCATGACTATAGCGATTATGGCAATGGGCCAATTTGCCAAAATGTTGAACTATCCCTTTAAACAGTATTTAACTGCAGACATGGAACTAGGGAATATTATGAAACAAACTGATGAATCCTGTATTGAAGAAGTTGAAGATGAGTCAGCGTTGTTTTTGAATGTAAGTGATGACAGGAAGACAGAGTCATGCCCTGAGAGCCTCACTGGGCTCATCCCTTTGTTCCCCCGCTTTTCCCAACAGGACCCGGGGAGGGAACACGCCCTTTTTGGTCCCGTACCTGCAGTAGAGTTGTGACTTTGCAGATTTTTGCCTATTTTTGAGTGAGAAGTGTAGGCTGATTGTCCCATTGGTTTAGGCAATGAAGAAAGGAGTTGGTCAAGTTTAGTAAAAAGACCAGGTAGAGGTTAGAGGTGGGTAGAGTCCAGATAAGTAGAGAGAGTCCATCGCCCGGCATCAGCGTTATTCAAGTGTTAATTATTCAAGCAACTCAATGCATTGTTCAGCAGATACGCCCAATATGTCCTAGAAGACTTGGAAATGTTTGGTGCCAAAAAGGCATGTGACGTTTTGCCATATTTTTTTAATTTTAAAATGTTTTAGAACATGTTCATCGTGTTAATATGCCATAAGTTTATTACATAAATACTCATTCATACTAGTATGTTGTGGTTTAAGGTTAATGAAGCCACTTCCGCCCCTCTGGCTCCGCCCTCGAAGCTGATTGGTTGATAAAACAACTCATTTGGAGAAAGGAAATTATAAAAGTAGATCCAGCCAATTAAAATAATCATTATTTATTTACAGCCCTGATTTAATTTGGTGATGACTGTGATCAGATATTCCTCCAGCTACTGCAGCGTGCAGAGTTACACCGTGTCCTCACCGTGTGTGTGTGTGTGTGTGTGTGTGTGATATAAATCATGGTGGGTCCTGGAAGGTCAGCTCCGTCCATGTGGAGCTGCAGGAACACGTGCAGCCTGATAACTGTCACTATTTTTGACAGGATGGTGTAATTTCACTGCAGACGCTGTTACTCAAGGTGACACAACGACTGCACCCTAGGGTGTGTGTGTCTGTGTCTGTGTGTGTGTGTGTGTGTGTGTACATGCTCACGTTCACATGTTGTCAGACGGTGTATGTGTTGGTTTCATAGTCCTGTTAGTTTACGGTGGTACAGTACCTGCTCTATGACGCCTCACAGCATCACATTGACCGGCAGTTAAACTGATTAAAAACAAAAAGACACAAGTTCTCACTCAGTGGATGCATTTCTCCACAGATGTAGAACCAGACTGGATGAAACAATAATTAATAATAATAATAATAATAATTCAGATAAAAAGTCAAAGTCCAGTTCTGTTCAGACGATGCTGTTCGTATCTTTCCAACACATTGATGCTTCTTCCAGATGATTGACAGCTTTGTGTCAGACTTTCTGTTTCTTTCTTATTACAAGCACAAAAAACTTGCTCCATTGGCAGATTTTTCCACTGATTTCAAGTGAAAGTTTGTTTGAAACAAGTGAAAATGATCTGAAAACAAGTTAATTTTTAGGTGATGAGTCTTATTTTACGTGGAAAGAGTTTGTGTGACTAGAAATAAGACAAATATTCTTGCAAAGATGTAGAGTTTTTGCAGCCCAGTCACTCAGATCACTACTCTTTACAACAGAACAAGTCAACAGCATCTGAAATGAAAACATTGATATTTATAATTTTTGATACAAACCTTTATTTTGAAATTCCCCCGGCTTCCTCCGTCCATTTCTACCCGAGCGCCCACGCCTACAAACAAACAGCAGCAGCAGCAGGAAGGAAAGCAGGCTAGATATTATTGACTGTCCTCTTCAGAATAAATCAGTCTGAAAACATTTTGGCTTTTTGGAGAAGATGGTTCAGTTTATAAGTCGTGTGCTGTGTGTGAACGTAGAGGTCACATGCTCATGAAAGGCCACCAACGTTGCAAACGTGGCGGCGCCCATGCTAGCAGCGGTAGCGATAACAAGTCAGATGCCGTCTCATTGTCACCATTCAAGACTTGTGAGCAGCTTTTCCCACGGAAAATAAACAAGAAAAACATCTGCAGTTTCATCTTTCATTTCCAAAAACACGTCAAAATATTTAGATTGAGCCTTTAAATAGAGGACGAGGGTTCACACAGAAATCAGACCGATCGGAACTTGATGTTCTTTTATTGTAAATCTCAATAAACTTTAATACTCGACATAAGACTTGCAGTATTTTGATTAAAAATCAGATTATTTTCATTTTAATTGTCTGGTTCAGAAATAAGGATGTGTAATGATCGTTGCTTTGTGTGATATGTTTTGAACTGAGGGGCTCAATTTATTCAAAATAGTATCAGTATCAGTTTTTATTACAGTAAACATTGAATCGTTGCCCTTTGAATCCACGTGACCTGGTGTAACAGCGCTGCTGCTGCTGCTGCTGCTGCTGCTGCTGCTGCTGCTGCTGCTGCTGCTGCTGCTGCTGCTGCTGCAGGATGAGGATGTTTTTTATATTTTCACCTCTCGTGTTTGCAAATGTGGCCGATTTAAATTTAGACACTCCCAGGCAGTAATACAGTCTGACTTTAGCGGAATTTCCTCGGGGAAGCGTCCTCGCTCCCGACCCCTTGCCGCTCTTTCTTGAAGCACGCGTGTCTTTCCGGAGACGCTGAGACGCCGTCTTCTCTTGGGAAACCGTCCAGTTTTCCCTGGAAGTCACTGATGTCCCAGGAGATTCGATACTGTACACATCTCATCTCTGACGCCTCCAGGTTCCAAAGGTTTCAGTCGGGAAACGACATATTTTTGCTCCTTGTCGTGCCTGTGATTACAGTCGCCTGTGATTGGCTCTCTGTGTTTTGATGGTTGCAGAAGCTGTGTGATAATTTGTGAGGCCATAGTTCATGTGCACTTGCGCCGGCCGGATCAGGATTTTTTGAGATCCTTTCTGAACCCGAGACCTTGTGCTGCTGGATTTGGTTCAGTAAAATTAGGTTTTATGGCCAAGCCCTCCTCAGTTAAAGGTCTGATGCTCAGCAGCTGTTTGACTCCGTCACATGGAGCGACAGCTCTTTACCAGCTCAGCTCCGTGCCAAACTCCGCTCTCATCAAACCTTTCATTTTGAGAGTTACAGGAGGTCTCGGCGTAGCAGCGCATGTCAGTATAACGGCTGCAAGAGGACACCAACTGTCTTCGTAACAAAAACACATCTAAATACCTCTGTGCTGCTCCTGTGTGATGTCCGTCTTGTATTGACGCCCTGAAATGCAAAATTATCCAGAAAAAATTAAATAAGTCTATATTTCAAGCTTGTTTGTACAGGGTTTCCGCAGGGTTTAAAAAGTATTAAAAAGTGATAAATCAAAAAAGCAAAATTTAATGGCCTTAAAAAGTGATAAATTTGGTCCAAAGGTTTTAATTTTAAAGAATAGTTTGTTTGTTTTTCTTTTGGACAATGACTGGTTTTATTTTGATGAAATAGGCGTAATAAAATAAATAAAGCTTGCGCCGCTACTTCAAAAAAAAGGAATGATATTGACGTCATATCAATTAATTGTATTCATTGGCCGCTAGAAATCTAAAATCGTCTTCGCGCGCATATTTGTCAGGCGGATAGAAGTGCTAGTGAATCTCTTTCTGATTGATACTTGGTGCAACTCGATGTCGTGGTGGTATTAAAAAAAATCTGAAGGTAGTGAAAAAAGGTATTAAATGGTAGTAAATTGACTCAAAGATTTGTGTATAAACCCTGTTGTAGCGGAAGCTCCTCTGAGTAGATAATGAGTGCAATTTCAATTTTGGGTGAACTATCCCTTTAAGCTGGGAACCACTGGACTAAAGCAACATCTCCTGACGCAGCTAAAACACTGACGTGTGCTGGATTTTGATACAGTGATAAAACAGATGTTAAACTCCTTAATATATGTATAATATATATATATATATATATATATACATAGCCTATATATGCTCTGCTGTAATTGACCTGTTAACTCATCGAGTGCCACTGACGTAACTTCTTTTCAGTGTTATTTCCAGTTTCATTAGGTTTTCTGGTGAGAACTGAGAGTTTTGCTGATGCACTGTCGAATAAAACAGTTTAAATACCTGCACACTTCAAAATCAAAGCTCTCCACTTCAGAAAAAAAAACCTGTAGTCATAGCGACATTGACATGGACAAGTGTGAATACCAAACAGCCTCTTTCAGCCACAGCTGCTCACACACACACACACATGCAATAATATATGATGAAGGGAAGTGGAGGCTGAAACTCGGTGGAAGTTCCAGCATGAAGAGAATGAAAGTTACCGTCACTTGACTTTAAATAGACACAAATAAAGAGAAGCAGACGTGAGACTGTGGAGAGTCAATCACAAACAATGATTCATAATAAAATGTACGGCGGCTGAGCTGAGCAGTTCACCTGACAGCCAATCAGACAGCAGGGTTTCTCTGTTGCTAGTATCACTCACACACACACACACACACACACGCAGCAGCTGGCGTGTCACTCTGAGGTCAGGAGGTGTTTGGTATGAACACCTGTTGGTCTGCGAGTGGGCGGAGCCTAAAGGCCGGTCCAGAATCTTCTTCTTGAGGAGAATCAAGACTTTTAGTGTCAGGTCAGATGGAGCTCCATTGTCTCTGTGGACTGCAGGGTTGCCGCCATGTTCAGTGTGATTCCAATCAGACCACCGTGAACGGTGCAGGGAGGGAGTGGACAACGGTTCAGAACCAGTCCAGTTCACCGGATGTTGCTCCGATATTACCCATCAGTCATTGATATCATCACATGGAGCAGATGCAGGGATGGTTACCTGTCTAACATTAATAACCCAGTGACTCAATAAACGGTCCATGAAAAAATATCCCCGGCGGATATCAAAACATGACTGAGCTAACTAGAGTAGTTTGAACCGTGTCCGAACGGGAGGGTTTTAAAAGTTCACGTCCTTAGTTATTTTGTAGGTTATTATTCTGTTATATAATCTCTTAAAGGGACAACGCGTTAGCTTTGCTACTGCTGTTGTCCTGTCAGCTGAGCCACTGATGCTATTTACACACACTGATGCCCCAAAACTGAATTCCACACAACACAAAACTGCTTTGCTTGCGCACACAGAAATAGTTATGTTCTCAGATTTGTTTAAATGGTGATAGTGGCATGATACATTTTGAAAATTCAAAAACTTTATTTTTAAACTCAAACAGAAACAGCTGTGACGTTGCAGGGTGTTCCGATTGGAGTTAAATCGGTTAAATGAAGTTCCTTGTGGCACATTCCCTGTGCAGGGAGCAGGGAGTAGGGGGCTCTGTCCAAACTGTGGATCGGAACGCAGCCTTCTCAGATCAGATGGAGCTCCATTGTCTCTGTGGTTCTGCTGTTGTTGCCGTGTCGACCGGATCAGATCAGACCAGAGCTGAGAGCTGATAATCAGAACCAGTCAGAACCAGTCTGCTCCGTGTATCTGCTGATATCATCACATGGAGCAGATGTGGATCTGTCAAACAGGATTACAGGACCTGTTCCCCGGAGCGCTGATCAAAACCACGTCTCCCTGCTTCACAACTCATGTCAAAAAAATCACCGTTGAGTATTTTGTAGGTTATTATTCTGTTATATAATCTCTTAAAGGGACAAATTAAGAACAGAATTTCTTATTTTCAAGTGCAGCCTAGGGGGGTTAGGGGAGGGGAGAGCTAAAAACAAGGTTATATAAAATACACAAAAAGATAAAACAATTAATCAAGTAATCAAACAGTCAGTGTGCATGAAGGAGGACTAAGGGCAGGTGCAAAAAGCTTCCAAAGCGTCAAAAACACTCCCAAAACTGCTAATTTTTCAGCTGCTTAGGCCGCTCGTCATGTGACTGACATCAAAGTTCGATCGCGCTGGTCACTGGGAGCTGAAATAAAAAAAGGCAGCCGACAGATCTCTCTATTCTGACAGGTCGCCGCCGAACCGCGTCATAGCTAATTACCCTAAAGTTAACTGTGACTCAACTGAAACATCCAGATTCCTCCATCCTGCTCGTCTGGAATGACCTAAGTGTCCTGAAGCCGCCTCATGGAAAAGTTGTTGGGAAAAAGTTCATCTGATCCCTGTTTTTATCCTTGTTGTATCCGTGGCTCCCGGCGGCTGCACCAGATTTGCTGCGAGATGTTCTTCCATGTTTACATCACACATCCATGTTTTACAACGATGAACAAACATCTCGCAGCAAATCTGGTGCAGCCGCTGGGAGCTGCTGCTACAACGAGGATAAAAACAGGGATCAGATGAACTTTTTCCCAACAACTTTTCCATGTGGCGGCTTCAGGACACTTGGGTCAGTCCAGACGAGCAGGATGGAGGAATCTGGATGTTTCAAAGCTCCATCCACCGCCATTATATGAAACTCTGTTGCCAGTTTTCTTATGTACGGTGAAGACGATTGGTGAATTCTTGATTTTGGGTGAAGTATCCCTTTAAGGCTGTTGTAGAGAGAAAGCAGCAGTTGGTCCAAACAGCAGCTGCTGGTCACCGTGGACTGAGGGAGTATCTTCTTCCATTTATGTCGACCTGTGGGAGCGGGAAGGAGGAAAACACACACCTATTTATAATCCTGATGAATAGTGTGTGCGTACTTCTGGTTTTTGTGTGTGTACACACGGTTTTACCCACGAGGCTACACAGCGTTTTATTCATCTGGCCTCTGCTCTGATTTTTTTTTCTTTTTTTCCCCACGACTAGAAACTGCGAGATGCCGGTATCGACGTTCCGGAGGCCGGGAAGAAGGGAGCGGGACCGCTGGAGGAGAACAAGACCCTGAAGGAGGAGGTGAAGACCCTGAAGGAGGAGCTGGAGACCTCCAAGAAAGGTGAGGAGGAGGAGGAGGAGGAGGAGGAGGAGGAGGAGGAGGAAGATCTATCAGATCACCATGGCGATGAGTGTGAATCTCCAGACGCACCTTTTTAAACCCACGGCGTCGTTTGTTGTTTCAGCTCTGCAGAAATCTGACAGCGACGTCCGGGCCATGAAGAAGCAGGCGGAGAACCTGACGGTGGAGTACGACCGACTCCTGGAGGAGCACAGCAAGCTGCTGGTAACACACACACACACACACACACGCGCACACACACACACACACACACACCTTCATAAATCACCGGTTGTAACAATCTGACATCAAACAGCAGCAGGACGAGCTCAGCTGGACCCGGCGCTCCATGTTGGCAGCAGCTGGTTCAAGAACAGATGTTACAGATGTTACAGATGCTGCTGCTGCTGCTCTGTATTTATTATCATCAGCCAAGAAAACAATCTGTGTAGTAAACACTCGATTCTAGTCAGAACCAGAACCAGGAAGTCATTCCAACAACTGCCCTTGAGCAAGGCACACGCACACACACACACACACACACACACACACACACACACACACACACACACACAGAGGATTTGGATCCGGTCCCTGCTCCAGATCTGGATCCAGTTCACAGAGGGGAAAAAAATGCAACTGGATTCCTGAAGCTCCATGGCAACCAGCCCGTTAGTTGTAGAACAGCTCAACAATGGCACCAGTTTAATTGAGGTGTTGATGACATCACTTCAATTTAAGGACGGCCCCTTGAGATGCAGATACAAGAAATAACACAAAACACACATTACAATAATACACACTGCTCTCCCACTTCCACAGCCTCCATGCCCCGCCCCCTCCATCACAAGCTCTATGTGTATGTACACATATATGTACACATGCATGTGAGTTCTCACATACATTTACACATACACATATCCCCATAAAAATACAACATCAGCAGCAACAGAATAAAACTGCAGCTTTGAATAAGATCATAAATAACATGAATAAAACACAAGTAGAAAAACATGAACAGCTTGTTGTGTAAACTGTTCTGATCTTCTGATCTTTTTCAGAGTCTGCTGCCACAACACATTTCTTACACTTACAATCATTTTATTTAGTGACATAACTTTCAGATCAATCTACTTCTACGATGGTTTAATGTTTTGAACCTGTCACTAATCACATCTCCTTCCCCGTCTGTGTGTTCTTGCCGCCCTGCTCTTTGTCTGCAGGCGACCAGCGACAAGAAATCGGACTGAGAACGACGGCTCCAAGCTTCTGACATCTTCATCATCCTCCTCCTCCTCATCGTCGTCGTCGCCGCCGGTCTGCAGCGTCTGCAGCGTCTGCAGCGTCTGCAGCGTCTGCAGCGTCTGCAGCGTCTGCAGCGTCTGCAGCGTCTGCAGCGTCTGCAGCGTCTGCAGCCGCCTCCACATCCAGCGCAGCCACACGGTCTGTGGACTGTGACTGTTCATTAGACTGACTCTGCTCTATCACCACGCTGGTACTGTTTTCTTCTTGTTTTCTTTTCTTTTCTTCCACTTTGAGTCAAAGTTCTTTTTCTACAACGTTTAAACTGAGTCGAAGGATTTTTGGCGCCATAAAATCTGATCTGAACATTCCTGTTCCCTGAAACGACCTGAACTTAAATCATGTTTAAGTTTCATTCCATAATAAGAACCAGCCGTCCTCCTGCGCCGAGAGGAGCCCCAACAGCCCCAACAGCCCCCCTTCACTGTATTTACAGAGTAAAATAATGCTATAAAAATCACTGGGTGAATCTCAGGTTGTAAATTCCTCCATTCCCTTCCACTGTAATTCCCTAAATCGTGGATTCAAAGTGACAGTTGTGAAGTCTGAGGCTGGTTTTCTGAGTGTTTGGACCTGGTCTGACTTCACACAGTGACTCACAAACATCTTGCGTCCTTCTGTTCTGTCGGTTTTCTGCTCCGAGTTTGATCAATAATCCGTTTAAAGCGGTCTAAACAGTGACAGGACGGAGGGAGAGGGGGGGGTTGGGGGGGGGGGGTACAGTCTCTGGTTCTCGTCTCTGCTCCAGTTCACTCCGAGACCCTGAAGTGATTTTTACAGTCATGTGACATCTGCAGATCATTATTCACCACATGATCGGAGCAGAAACTGGGACCAGAGGAAACTCCTCGCTTTGTTGTTTCTGTCTTTGTTGCCTGGCGATAAACATGGTGGGTTTCATTAGCTGTGTCCTCGTTAGAGCCATCTCTCTCTCTTTTCTTCTCTTCTCTGCTCCCACCTCTTATTCCTCTTCAAAGCGGGACAGCAGAGTTTTATCTCTTTCACTCGACGGTTGTTTCGTGGCTTTCAGACTGAGATCTGTCTTCACACTCTTCCTCGCCTGCTCTCCTCTTCTTTCCTGACCCTCGTCGATCTGAAACCATCCTCGCTGCATATTTCCAGCAGTCAGCAACGTTTGGCACAAATGTGAGAATCTGTTGCTGCTCAAAACACTCGAGTGTTTTCTGGAGAAGTGGATATTTCAGTCTGAAAGCCTCAGTGTTGTTGGTTTACAATGTAGTACATGTGATATTTTTGGTGTAAACAGGAGGATTCGACAGGTGCATTGGGTTAATGTAGAAAAACGTCCATGAGCTGCTGTTTGTTCATCATCACATCTGTTAAATAGACAATAAATGGGTAAATCTGCAAGTTTAAATGTAGGGCCAGTTCTTTGCTGTGTTTCATCCTGTGAAATAAAATGAAAACTGTCACATTTGATAATGTTCTCCCTCTTGTTCTCTCTGAGATCGTTTCCCTCCTGATCAACAGGTGGATTAAAACCAGGCCAAAGAGCACACCTGCCCCCAAATCCCCTATCAGTTTGTGAATGTGCAGCGCTGCAGCAGTAGAATTACGAGGCGGCTGCCGATGCCAAACTCAAAGGTGATATTGGGTTTACATAGTCCAGATTCCCTGGCACCGGCTTCACTGATTAAAAACAAAAACAGATCAGAAAGAGAAATTGCCACATAAGTTTTCCTTTTGGCTTCACTCACACCAACAGATTTGATTTGATCGTTAGGGAACAAGAGAAATCTGATTGGATGACTGTATTTTCATAACTTTAGGGCAGTGACTCTTTAATTCCTGAAGCAAACCTGATCCAAAACGAGGCTAAAATTCCAATAATAAGAGAGGAGGTGCTACTGTGAATGAAGGGGATAATGTGTAACATTTAAAGGGATAGTATCATGTTTTTAAGGATCTCCAAATAGCCCCTAAGTACTTTAATTGCAGTAGAAGACTCTCTGCACTCCTCCCGTTAGCAACGCCAGCCCATAATAGCCCTGCACAGGGATTTACAACTGAAAGTTGTCACAAAAATTATATTATAGCCAACAATGGAACTGTGTATTTATTTTTTCAGGTAAAACCTCTTTTAGGCCGTGAAAATAGGCCGTTTCTTTGGGTCCATTCACAACAATGTATGTTGTAAATCTCTGGGCAGGGCTATTATGGGCTGGCGTTGCTAACGGCAGGAGTGCAGAGAGTCTTCTACTGCAATTAAAGTATTTAGGGGCTATTTGTAGATCATACAACCACACTTTAAAAACATGGTACTATCCCTTTAAAATACCGCCGCTCCAAAAAGAACTGCTGGATGTGATAGAGCCACACTGAAGGGTTCACTCCTATATTAAGTATACTGGCACTGATTGAACTCTTTTCATCAGATTAACAGGTTTAGTTTGTCTAAAGGAACTCAACAAGCTTTGTTCTCACTGAAAAGTCTGGACCGTCAAACTCATGTTAGTCCTCAGACGAGAAGTCATTCCTTTTCTCTGTCTCTGTTATGTTTGCATTGGGTTTGTTGATGCTGAATGTACACTCACTACCCACTTTTTTTTTGTATTTTAAGTTTGATCATGTGATTTCTGCCTTGTTTTCTGCTTTTATTGAGTTCCAGCTTTAAAGAAATGTAGAAAGGTCGTGATTCACTGAGAACTTGTTTCACTGTTTCATCACCTTTTAATCTGTTCAGGTTCAGGTCTGTGCATGTCGACTCACAACTGCATGTGTTGGTTTAATGTTTTCAAGGTTTAATCTGAGTTGTGACGTTCAATAAAAAGACAAAAGCAGATGTCTCGTCTTCCTTGGTGCATCACATCAATATTTAGGCATTCTTTGTCCTCCATAACAAAAGTCATTTTACTGTCACCTGTTGGGTCATGGAAGAAAGGATAGTAGAAAGAGAAGAGGGAGGGAACAGATTGGGTCAAAAAGGAAGGGATTGAGGGGAAAGGACTGTGTGGAAAATAAGGAAAGATGGAGGGAGGGAACAGATTTGTTCAAGGAAGGAAGGAAGGATGGAGGTATAGACCGAATCTCCTTGTTTACATTTCACTTCCGGGTAGAAAACCAGCACGTAATTTGAATAGCAACAGCAGTAACAAACGAGAGTTTAGCTATATATCATATTTTTCACGCCCTATCACCGTTTAGACAAATCTGAAATCATTGAAGAAACATTACTATTTCTGTGTGTGTCTCGTGTTGCTATGTGTTGTATTTATTCCGTTTTTACCGGAGTTACGGTAAGCTAACAGTAGCTAAGCTAACAGCGGTAGCTAAGCTAACAGTAGCTAAGCTAACATCAGGACGTCAGCTGTTAAAACCCTCTCGTTGTCGGACACGACATGAAACTACTCCAGTAGCTCAGTCATGTTGTAACTCAGATATCTGCTGGAGATTTTTTTTATGGACTTTACAAACATCAGATTAGTCTAAACGGCGATATATTTACTACATGAAAAAATAGCGAAACTCTCGTCCATCACTATTGTTCGAATGCTGGTTTTCTACCCGGAAGTAGTTGTAAACAACAAGGAGATTCGTCCTATTAATGCTGGCTTTTAACACGGATGTCAATTTGTGTGATATCCACTGGTGTAATGATCCATGCGTTGTACAGATTTTCATTGAAGAAAAAAAAGAAATACATGCATTTGCCGCGACTACCGAAACCATGGAAACGTAAACATAAAATTCCACCGGAAGAGCAAAACCGGCAAAACAGGCACGTTTTTGACGTTCGGAAAAAGGTGGATAGTCACACACACTTACTATCATGCACTCTCACATACACTACTATAGTCACACACACTATCATAGGCCTACTCTCTTACACACACTAGTATACTCATGCATTGCACACACACTAGACTAAACTCTCTCACATAGTGTGTGTGTGTGTGTGTGTGTGTGTGTGTGTGTGTGTGTGTGTGTGTGTGTGTGTGTGTGTGTGTGTGTGTGAGTATAATAGTGTGTGTATAAGAGAGTATGCTAGTGTAGGCTATGTACCGCGGTAAAGTGAGCCGCCGTTTGCGAGATAGTAGTAAAGTGAGCCGCTGTTTGATTTTCGTTGCGTGTGCGCTATAGTAAATACGGTAGGCACGGTAAAATGCCACCAAAATTATATCAGAAGTAGAGTGAGACTCCAGGAACAACATGCAAAAGAGATGAGGATGACACCTATGAAGGAATTGATGTGACCTAAGGTCAAAGGTCAGCATACTGTAACTGGGTTTTGTTATATGGGTGACTTTAAGGTTATTTTTCTCCAAATTTTTACAGTAAAATGCCACCAAAATGATACCAGAGGTAGAGTGAGACGCCAGGAACAATATGCAAAAAGAATGAGGATGACACCTATGAAGGAATTGATGTGACCTAAGGTCAAAGGTCAGCATATTGTAACTGGATTTTGTTATAGGGGTGACTTTAATGCCATTTTTCTCCAGATTTCTACAGTAAAATGCCACCAAAATGATACCAGAGGTAGAGTGAGATGTCAGGAACAATATGCAAAAAGAATGAGGATGACACCTATGAAGGAATTGATGTGACCTAAGGTCAAAGGTCAGCATACTGTAACTGGATTTTGTTATATGGGTGACTTTAAGGTTATTTTTCTCCAAATTTCTAAAGTAAAATGCCGCCAAAATGATACCAGAGGTAGAGTGAGATGTCAGGAACAGTATGCAAAAGGAATGAGGATGACACCTATGACGAAATTGATGTGACCTAAGGTCAAAGGTCAGCATATTGTAACTGGATTTTGTTATAGGGGTGACTTTAATGTCATTTTTCTCCAGATTTCTACAGTAAAATGCCACCAAAATGATACCAGAGGTAGAGTGAGATGTCAGGAACAATATGCAAAAGGAATGAGGATGACACCTATGAAGGAATTGATGTGACCTAAGGTCAAAGGTCAGCATACTGTAACTGGGTTGTGTTATAGGGGCGATTTTAATGTCATTTTTCTCCAGATTTCTACAGTAAATTGCCACCAAAATGATACCAGAGGTAGAGTGAGACACCAGGAACAATATGCAAAAGGAATGAGGATGACACCTATGAAGGAATTGATGTGACCTAAGGTCAAAGGTCAGCATACTGTAACTTGGTTTTGATATAGGGGTGACTTTAAAATGATTTTTCTCCAGATTTCTACAGTAAAATGCCACCAAAATGATACCAGAGGTAGAGTGAGACGCCAGGAACAATATGCTAAAAGAATGAGGATGACACCTATGAAGGAATTGATGTGACCTAAGGTCAAAGGTCAGCATACTGTAACTGGATTTTGTTATAGGGGTGACTTTAATGTCATTTTTCTCCAGATTTCTACAGTAAAATACCACCAAAATGATACCAGAGGTAGAGTGAGACACCAGGAACAATATGCAAAAGGAATGAGGATGACACCTATGAAGGAATTGATGTGACCTAAGGTCAAAGGTCAGCATACTGTAACTGGGTTGTGTTATAGGGGTGATTTTAAAATGATTTTTCTCCAGATTTCTACAGTAAAATGCCACCAAAATGATACCAGAGGTAGAGTGAGACGCCAGGAACAATATGCAAAAGGAATGAGGATGACACCTATGAAGGAATTGATGTGACCTAAGGTCAAAGGTCAGCATACTGTAACTGGATTTTGATATAGGGGTGACTTTAATGTCATTTTTCTCCAGATTTCTACAGTAAAATGCCACCAAAATGATACCAGAGGTAGAGTGAGATGTCAGGAACAATATGCAAAAGGAATGAGGATGACACCTATGAAGGAATTGATGTGACCTAAGGTCAAAGGTCAGCATACTGTAACTGGATTTTGTTATAGGGGTGACTTTAATGTCATTTTTCTCCAGATTTCTACAGTAAAATACCACCAAAATGATACCAGAGGTAGAGTGAGATGTCAGGAACAATATGCAAAAAGGATGAGGATGACACCTATGAAGGAATTGATGTGACCTAAGGTCAAAGGTCAGCATACTGTAACTGGATTTTGATATAGGGGTGACTTTAATGTCATTTTTCTCCAGATTTCTACAGTAAAATGCCACCAAAATGATACCAGAGGTAGAGTGAGACGCCAGGAACAATATGCAAAAAGAATGAGGATGACACCTATGAAGGAATTGATGTGACCTAAGGTCAAAGGTCAGCATACTGTAACTGGATTTTGTTATAGGGGTGACTTTAATGTCATTTTTCTCCAGATTTCTACAGTAAAATACCACCAAAATGATACCAGAGGTAGAGTGAGACACCAGGAACAATATGCAAAAGGAATGAGGATGACACCTATGAAGGAATTGATGTGACCTAAGGTCAAAGGTCAGCATACTGTAACTTGGTTTTGATATAGGGGCGATTTTAAGGTTATTTTTCTCCAAATTTCTAAAGTAAAATGCCGCCAAAATGATACCAGAGGTAGAGTGAGATGTCAGGAACAGTATGCAAAAGGAATGAGGATGACACCTATGACGAAATTGATGTGACCTAAGGTCAAAGGTCAGCATATTGTAACTGGATTTTGTTATAGGGGTGACTTTAATGTCATTTTTCTCCAGATTTCTACAGTAAAATGCCACCAAAATGATACCAGAGGTAGAGTGAGATGTCAGGAACAATATGCAAAAGGAATGAGGATGACACCTATGAAGGAATTGATGTGACCTAAGGTCAAAGGTCAGCATACTGTAACTGGGTTGTGTTATAGGGGCGATTTTAATGTCATTTTTCTCCAGATTTCTACAGTAAATTGCCACCAAAATGATACCAGAGGTAGAGTGAGATGTCAGGAACAATATGCAAAAAGAATGAGGATGACACCTATGAAGGAATTGATGTGACCTAAGGTCAAAGGTCAGCATACTGTAACTTGGTTTTGATATAGGGGTGACTTTAAAATGATTTTTCTCCAGATTTCTACAGTAAAATGCCACCAAAATGATACCAGAGGTAGAGTGAGACGCCAGGAACAATATGCAAAAAGAATGAGGATGACACCTATGAAGGAATTGATGTGACCTAAGGTCAAAGGTCAGCATACTGTAACTGGATTTTGTTATAGGGGCGACTTTAATGTCATTTTTCTCCAGATTTCTACAGTAAAATACCACCAAAATGATACCAGAGGTAGAGTGAGACACCAGGAACAATATGCAAAAGGAATGAGGATGACACCTATGAAGGAATTGATGTGACCTAAGGTCAAAGGTCAGCATACTGTAACTGGGTTGTGTTATAGGGGTGATTTTAAAATGATTTTTCTCCAGATTTCTACAGTAAAATGCCACCAAAATGATACCAGAGGTAGAGTGAGACGCCAGGAACAATATGCAAAAGGAATGAGGATGACACCTATGAAGGAATTGATGTGACCTAAGGTCAAAGGTCAGCATACTGTAACTGGATTTTGATATAGGGGTGACTTTAATGTCATTTTTCTCCAGATTTCTACAGTAAAATGCCACCAAAATGATACCAGAGGTAGAGTGAGATGTCAGGAACAATATGCAAAAAGGATGAGGATGACACCTATGAAGGAATTGATGTGACCTAAGGTCAAAGGTCAGCATACTGTAACTGGATTTTGATATAGGGGTGACTTTAAAATGATTTTTCTCCAGATTTCTACAGTAAAATGCCACCAAAATGATACCAGAGGTAGAGTGAGACGCCAGGAACAATATGCAAAAAGAATGAGGATGACACCTATGAAGGAATTGATGTGACCTAAGGTCAAAGGTCAGCATACTGTAACTGGATTTTGTTATAGGGGCGACTTTAATGTCATTTTTCTCCAGATTTCTACAGTAAAATACCACCAAAATGATACCAGAGGTAGAGTGAGACACCAGGAACAATATGCAAAAGGAATGAGGATGACACCTATGAAGGAATTGATGTGACCTAAGGTCAAAGGTCAGCATACTGTAACTGGGTTGTGTTATAGGGGTGATTTTAAAATGATTTTTCTCCAGATTTCTACAGTAAAATGCCACCAAAATGATACCAGAGGTAGAGTGAGACGCCAGGAACAATATGCAAAAGGAATGAGGATGACACCTATGAAGGAATTGATGTGACCTAAGGTCAAAGGTCAGCATACTGTAACTGGATTTTGATATAGGGGTGACTTTAATGTCATTTTTCTCCAGATTTCTACAGTAAAATGCCACCAAAATGATACCAGAGGTAGAGTGAGATGTCAGGAACAATATGCAAAAAGGATGAGGATGACACCTATGAAGGAATTGATGTGACCTAAGGTCAAAGGTCAGCATACTGTAACTGGATTTTGATATAGGGGTGACTTTAATGTCATTTTTCTCCAGATTTCTACAGTAAAATGCCACCAAAATGATACCAGAGGTAGAGTGAGACGCCAGGAACAATATGCAAAAAGAATGAGGATGACACCTATGAAGGAATTGATGTGACCTAAGGTCAAAGGTCAGCATACTGTAACTTGGTTTTGATATAGGGGTGACTTTAAAATGATTTTTCTCCAGATTTCTACAGTAAAATGCCACCAAAATGATACCAGAGGTAGAGTGAGACGCCAGGAACAATATGCAAAAAGAATGAGGATGACACCTATGAAGGAATTGATGTGACCTAAGGTCAAAGGTCAGCATACTGTAACTGGGTTTTGTTATAGGGGCGATTTTAATGTCATTTTTCTCCAGATTTCTACAGTAAAATGCCACCAAAATGATACCAGAGGTAGAGTGAGACGCCAGGAACAATATGCAAAAAGAATGAGGATGACACCTATGAAGGAATTGATGTGACCTAAGGTCAAAGGTCAGCATATTGTAACTGGGTTTTGATATAGGGGTGACTTTAAAATGATTTTTCTCCAAATTTCTACAGTAAAATACCACCAAAATGATACCAGAGGTAGAGTGAGATGTCAGGAACAATATGCAAAAAGAATGAGGATGACACCTATGAAGGAATTGATGTGACCTAAGGTCAAAGGTCAGCATACTGTAACTGGATTTTGTTATAGGGGCGACTTTAATGTCATTTTTCTCCAGATTTCTACAGTAAAATACCACCAAAATGATACCAGAGGTAGAGTGAGATGTCAGGAACAATATGCAAAAGGAATGAGGATGACACCTATGAAGGAATTGATGTGACCTAAGGTCAAAGGTCAGCATACTGTAACTGGGTTGTGTTATAGGGGTGACTTTAAAATGATTTTTCTCCAGATTACTACAGTAAAATGCCACCAAAATGATACCAGAGGTAGAGTGAGATGTCAGGAACAATATGCAAAAGGAATGAGGATGACACCTATAAAGGAATTGATGTGACCTAAGGTCAAAGGTCAGCATACTGTAACTGGGTTGTGTTATAGGGGTGACTTTAAAATGATTTTTCTCCAGATTACTACAGTAAAATGCCACCAAAATGATACCAGAGGTAGAGTGAGATGTCAGGAACAATATGCAAAAGGAATGAGGATGACACCTATGAAGAAATTGATGTGACCTAAGGTCAAAGGTCAGCATACTGTAACTGGGTTGTGTTATAGGGGTGACTTTAAAATGATTTTTCTCCAAATTTCTACAGTAAATTGCCACCAAAATGATACCAGAGGTAGAGTGAGACGCCAGGAACAATATGCAAAAGGAATGAGGATGACACCTATGAAGGAATTGATGTGACCTAAGGTCAAAGGTCAGCATACTGTAACTGGATTTTGTTATAGGGGCGATTTTAATGTCATTTTTCTCCAGATTTCTACAGTAAAATGCCACCAAAATGATACCAGAGGTAGAGTGAGACGCCAGGAACAATATGTAAAAGGAATGAGGATGACACCTATGAAGGAATTGATGTGACCTAAGGTCAAAGGTCAGCATACTGTAACTGGGTTGTGTTATAGGGGTGACTTTAAAATGATTTTTCTCCAGATTTCTACAGTAAAATGCCACCAAAATGATACCAGAGGTAGAGTGAGATGTCAGGAACAATATGCAAAAAGAATGAGGATGACACCTATGAAGGAATTGATGTGACATAAGGTCAAAGGTCAGCATACTGTGACTGGATTTTGATATAGGGGTGACATTAATGTCATTTTTCTCCAGATTACTACAGTAAAATGCCACCAAAATGATACCAGAGGTAGAGTGAGACACCAGGAACAATATGCAAAAGGAATGAGGATGACACCTATGAAGGAATTGATGTGACCTAAGGTCAAAGGTCAGCATACTGTAACTGGGTTGTGTTATAGGGGTGACTTTAAAATGATTTTTCTCCAGATTTCTACAGTAAAATGCCACCAAAATGATACCAGAGGTAGAGTGAGATGTCAGGAACAATATGCAAAAAGGATGAGGATGACACCTATAAAGGAATTGATGTGACCTAAGGTCAAAGGTCAGCATATTGTAACTGGGTTTTGATATAGGGGTGACTTTAAAATGATTTTTCTCCAAATTTCTACAGTAAAATGCCACCAAAATGATACCAGAGGTAGAGTGAGACGCCAGGAACAATATGTAAAAGGAATGAGGATGACACCTATGAAGGAATTGATGTGACCTAAGGTCAAAGGTCAGCATACTGTAACTGGGTTGTGTTATAGGGGCGATTTTAATGTCATTTTTCTCCAGATTTCTACAGTAAATTGCCACCAAAATGATACCAGAGGTAGAGTGAGATGTCAGGAACAGTCTGTAAAAAGAATGAGGATGACACCTATGAAGGAATTGATGTGACCTAAGGTCAAAGGTCAGCATACTGTAACTGGGTTGTGTTATAGGGGCGATTTTAATGTCATTTTTCTCCAGATTTCTACAGTAAAATGCCACCAAAATGATACCAGAGGTAGAGTGAGACACCAGGAACAATATGCAAAAGGAATGAGGATGACACCTATGAAGGAATTGATGTGACCTAAGGTCAAAGGTCAGCATACTGTAACTGGGTTGTGTTATAGGGGTGACTTTAAAATGATTTTTCTCCAGATTACTACAGTAAAATGCCACCAAAATGATACCAGAGGTAGAGTGAGATGTCAGGAACAATATGCAAAAAGAATGAGGATGACACCTATGAAGGAATTGATGTGACCTAAGGTCAAAGGTCAGCATACTGTGACTGGATTTTGATATAGGGGTGACATTAATGTCATTTTTCTCCAGATTTCTACAGTAAAATGCCACCAAAATGATACCAGAGGTAGAGTGAGATGTCAGGAACAATATGCAAAAGGAATGAGGATGACACCTATGAAGGAATTGATGTGACCTAAGGTCAAAGGTCAGCATACTGTAACTGGGTTGTGTTATAGGGGTGACTTTAAAATGATTTTTCTCCAGATTTCTACAGTAAAATGCCACCAAAATGATACCAGAGGTAGAGTGAGACACCAGGAACAATATGTAAAAGGAATGAGGATGACACCTATGAAGGAATTGATGTGACCTAAGGTCAAAGGTCAGCATACTGTGACTGGATTTTGATA
Organism: Decapterus maruadsi; assembly: GCA_030347415.2. Lineage (NCBI taxonomy): Eukaryota > Metazoa > Chordata > Actinopteri > Carangiformes > Carangidae > Decapterus > Decapterus maruadsi. Next base: position 1,775,423 of record CM064899.1, read on the forward strand.
TAGGGGTGACTTTAATGTCATTTTTCTCCAGATTTCTACAGTAAAATGCCACCAAAATGATACCAGAGGTAAAGTGAGATGTCAGGAACAATATGCAAAAAGGATGAGGATGACACCTATAAAGGAATTGATGTGACCTAAGGTCAAAGGTCAGCATATTGTAACTGGGTTTTGATATAGGGGTGACTTTAAAATGATTTTTCTCCAAATTTCTACAGTAAAATGCCACCAAAATGATACCAGAGGTAGAGTGAGACGCCAGGAACAATATGTAAAAGGAATGAGGATGACACCTATGAAGGAATTGATGTGACCTAAGGTCAAAGGTCAGCATACTGTAACTGGGTTTTGTTATAGGGGCGATTTTAATGTCATTTTTCTCCAGATTTCTACAGTAAAATGCCACCAAAATGATACCAGAGGTAGAGTGAGACACCAGGAACAATATGCAAAAGGAATGAGGATGACACCTATGAAGGAATTGATGTGACCTAAGGTCAAAGGTCAGCATACTGTAACTGGGTTGTGTTATAGGGGTGACTTTAAAATGATTTTTCTCCAGATTACTACAGTAAAATGCCACCAAAATGATACCAGAGGTAGAGTGAGATGTCAGGAACAATATGAAAAAGGAATGAGGATGACACCTATGAAGGAATTGATGTGACCTAAGGTCAAAGGTCAGCATACTGTGACTGGATTTTGATATAGGGGTGACTTTAATGTCATTTTTCTCCAGATTTCTACAGTAAAATGCCACCAAAATGATACCAGAGGTAGAGTGAGACGCCAGGAACAATATGTAAAAGGAATGAGGATGACACCTATGAAGGAATTGATGTGACCTAAGGTCAAAGGTCAGCATACTGTAACTGGATTTTGTTATAGGGGTGACTTTAATGTCATTTTTCTCCAGATTTCTACAGTAAAATACCACCAAAATGATACCAGAGGTAGAGTGAGATGTCAGGAACAATATGCAAAAGGAATGAGGATGACACCTATGAAGGAATTGATGTGACCTAAGGTCAAAGGTCAGCATACTGTAACTGGGTTGTGTTATAGGGGTGACTTTAAAATGATTTTTCTCCAGATTTCTACAGTAAAATGCCACCAAAATGATACCAGAGGTAGAGTGAGATGTCAGGAACAATATGCAAAAGGAATGAGGATGACACCTATGAAGGAATTGATGTGACCTAAGGTCAAAGGTCAGCATACTGTAACTGGGTTGTGTTATAGGGGTGACTTTAAAATGATTTTTCTCCAGATTTCTACAGTAAAATGCCACCAAAATGATACCAGAGGTAAAGTGAGATGTCAGGAACAATATGCAAAAAGGATGAGGATGACACCTATAAAGGAATTGATGTGACCTAAGGTCAAAGGTCAGCATATTGTAACTGGGTTTTGATATAGGGGTGACTTTAAAATGATTTTTCTCCAAATTTCTACAGTAAAATGCCACCAAAATGATACCAGAGGTAGAGTGAGACGCCAGGAACAATATGTAAAAGGAATGAGGATGACACCTATGAAGGAATTGATGTGACCTAAGGTCAAAGGTCAGCATACTGTAACTGGGTTTTGTTATAGGGGCGATTTTAATGTCATTTTTCTCCAGATTTCTACAGTAAAATGCCACCAAAATGATACCAGAGGTAGAGTGAGACACCAGGAACAATATGCAAAAGGAATGAGGATGACACCTATGAAGGAATTGATGTGACCTAAGGTCAAAGGTCAGCATACTGTAACTGGGTTGTGTTATAGGGGTGACTTTAAAATGATTTTTCTCCAGATTACTACAGTAAAATGCCACCAAAATGATACCAGAGGTAGAGTGAGATGTCAGGAACAATATGTAAAAGGAATGAGGATGACACCTATGAAGGAATTGATGTGACCTAAGGTCAAAGGTCAGCATACTGTGACTGGATTTTGATATAGGGGTGACTTTAATGTCATTTTTCTCCAGATTTCTACAGTAAAATGCCACCAAAATGATACCAGAGGTAGAGTGAGACGCCAGGAACAATATGTAAAAGGAATGAGGATGACACCTATGAAGGAATTGATGTGACCTAAGGTCAAAGGTCAGCATACTGTAACTGGATTTTGTTATAGGGGTGACTTTAATGTCATTTTTCTCCAGATTTCTACAGTAAAATACCACCAAAATGATACCAGAGGTAGAGTGAGATGTCAGGAACAATATGCAAAAGGAATGAGGATGACACCTATGACGGAATTGATGTGACCTAAGGTCAAAGGTCAGCATACTGTAACTGGGTTGTGTTATAGGGGTGACTTTAAAATGATTTTTCTCCAGATTTCTACAGTAAAATGCCACCAAAATGATACCAGAGGTAGAGTGAGATGTCAGGAACAATATGCAAAAGGAATGAGGATGACACCTATGAAGGAATTGATGTGACCTAAGGTCAAAGGTCAGCATACTGTAACTGGATTTTGATATAGGGGTGACTTTAATGTCATTTTTCTCCAGATTTCTACAGTAAAATGCCACCAAAATGATACCAGAGGTAGAGTGAGATGTCAGGAACAGTATGTAAAAAGAATGAGGATGACACCTATGAAGGAATTGATGTGACCTAAGGTCAAAGGTCAGCATACTGTAACTGGGTTTTGTTATAGGGGCGATTTTAATGTCATTTTTCTCCAGATTTCTACAGTAAAATGCCACCAAAATGATACCAGAGGTAGAGTGAGACGCCAGGAACAATACGTAAAAGGAATGAGGATGACACCTATGAAGGAATTGATGTGACCTAAGGTCAAAGGTCAGCATACTGTAACTGGATTTTGTTATAGGGGTGACTTTAATGTCATTTTTCTCCAGATTTCTACAGTAAAATACCACCAAAATGATACCAGAGGTAGAGTGAGATGTCAGGAACAATATGCAAAAGGAATGAGGATGACACCTATGAAGGAATTGATGTGACCTAAGGTCAAAGGTCAGCATACTGTAACTGGGTTGTGTTATAGGGGTGACTTTAAAATGATTTTTCTCCAGATTTCTACAGTAAAATGCCACCAAAATGATACCAGAGGTAGAGTGAGATGTCAGGAACAATATGCAAAAAGAATGAGGATGACACCTATGAAGGAATTGATGTGACCTAAGGTCAAAGGTCAGCATACTGTAACTGGATTTTGTTATATGGGTGACTTTAAAGTTATTTTTCTCCAGATTTCTACAGTAAAATGCCACCAAAATGATACCAGAGGTAGAGTGAGATGTCAGGAACAATATTCAAAAGGAATGAGGATGACACCTATGACGGAATTGATGTGACCTAAGGTCAAAGGTCAGCATACTGTAACTGGATTTTGTTATATGGGTGACTTTAAAGTTATTTTTCTCCAGATTTCTACAGTAAAATGCCACCAAAATGATACCAGAGGTAGAGTGAGATGTCAGGAACAATATTCAAAAGGAATGAGGATGACACCTATGAAGGAATTGATTTGACCTAAGGTCAAAGGTCAGCATACTGTAACTGGATTTTGATATAGGGGTGACTTTAATGTCATTTTTCTCCAGATTTCTACAGTAAAATGCCACCAAAATGATACCAGAGGTAGAGTGAGATGTCAGGAACAGTATGTAAAAAGAATGAGGATGACACCTATGAAGGAATTGATGTGACCTAAGGTCAAAGGTCAGCATACTGTAACTGGGTTTTGTTATAGGGGCGATTTTAATGTCATTTTTCTCCAGATTTCTACAGTAAAATGCCACCAAAATGATACCAGAGGTAGAGTGAGACGCCAGGAACAATACGTAAAAGGAATGAGGATGACACCTATGAAGGAATTGATGTGACCTAAGGTCAAAGGTCAGCATACTGTAACTGGATTTTGTTATAGGGGTGACTTTAATGTCATTTTTCTCCAGATTTCTACAGTAAAATACCACCAAAATGATACCAGAGGTAGAGTGAGATGTCAGGAACAATATGCAAAAGGAATGAAGATGACACCTATGAAGGAATTGATGTGACCTAAGGTCAAAGGTCAGCATACTGTAACTGGGTTGTGTTATAGGGGTGACTTTAAAATGATTTTTCTCCAGATTTCTACAGTAAAATGCCACCAAAATGATACCAGAGGTAGAGTGAGATGTCAGGAACAATATGCAAAAAGAATGAGGATGACACCTATGAAGGAATTGATGTGACCTAAGGTCAAAGGTCAGCATACTGTAACTGGATTTTGTTATATGGGTGACTTTAAAGTTATTTTTCTCCAGATTTCTACAGTAAAATGCCACCAAAATGATACCAGAGGTAGAGTGAGATGTCAGGAACAATATTCAAAAGGAATGAGGATGACACCTATGACGGAATTGATGTGACCTAAGGTCAAAGGTCAGCATACTGTAACTGGATTTTGTTATATGGGTGACTTTAAAGTTATTTTTCTCCAGATTTCTACAGTAAAATGCCACCAAAATGATACCAGAGGTAAAGTGAGATGTCAGGAACAATATGCAAAAGGAATGAAGATGACACCTATGAAGGAATTGATGTGACCTAAGGTCAAAGGTCAGCATACTGTAACTGGATTTTGTTATAGGGGCGATTTTAATGTCATTTTTCTCCAGATTTCTACAATAAAATGCCACCAAAATGATACCAGAGGTAAAGTGAGACGCCAGGAACAATATGCAAAAAGAATGAGGATGACACCTATGAAGGAATTGATGTGACCTAAGGTCAAAGGTCAGCATACTGTAACTGGGTTTTGTTATAAGGGTGACTTTAATGTCATTTTTCTCCAAATTTCTATAATAAAATGCCACCAAAATGATACCAGAGGTAGAGTGAGATGTCAGGAACAGTATGTAAAAAGAATGAGGATGACACCTATGAAGGAATTGATGTGACCTAAGGTCAAAGGTCAGCATACTGTAACTGGATTTTGTTATATGGGTGACTTTAAAATTATTTTTCTCCAGATTTCTACAGTAAAATACCACCAAAATGATACCAGAGGTAGAGTGAGATGTCAGGAACAATATGCAAAAGGAATGAAGATGACACCTATGAAGGAATTGATGTGACCTAAGGTCAAAGGTCAGCATACTGTAACTGGGTTGTGTTATAGGGGTGATTTTTAAATGATTTTTCTCCAAATTTCTACAGTAAAATACCACCAAAATTATATCAGAAGTAGAGTGAGACCCCAGGAACAACATGCAAAAGAGATGAGGAACACACCTATAAAGGAATTGATGTGACCTAAGGTCAAAGGTCAGCATACTGTAACTGGGTTTTGTTATATGGGTGACTTTAAGGTCATTTTTCTCCAAATTTCTACAATGATACCAGAAGTAGAGTGAGACCACAGGAACAATTTGCAAAAGAAATGAAGAACACACCTATAAAGGAATTGATTTGACATAAGGTCAGCATACTATAACTGGGTTTTTTTATATGGGTGACTTTAAGGTTATTTTTCTCCAAATTTTTACAGTAAAATGCCACCAGAAGTATCCCAGAAGTAGTGTGAGATGTCAGGAACAGTATGCAAAAGAAATGAGGAACACACTTATGATGGAATTTATGTGACTTAAAGCAGAAGTAAGTGATATATTTGTGTTAATATAAGTCTTAAATAGTTATATCTTCCGACAGCAATCACTTACATAGAGTGTTTGGACCAAAACACGGGTCTGTCAGTCACTCTGCTCTGCTCTGAGCCGAGGAGAAAACATTTATCGTATCCTACAGTTTTTATCCAATGAGGAGAGAGAACGGCATGCAGGGCTGTGTGTGCAGCCAAGGAACGCCGTGAATGTGGCGACGTAGGGACGAGGACTGTTATGGTGCGTTCAAGGAAACTCGTATTTTTCCGACCGTGAAGTGGTACCAGTTCGATCTGGTACGAGTTCACCGGTCGGAAGTTACGAGTGGCTGTTATAGTGACTTTCACATAGGACTTTCACCGGTAAAACAGGTCGGAAAAACACGAGTGGGTTGCCTGGAACGCTACAAAGTCGTAAGTTGTGACTTGAAGCTGTAATTTACGATTTCAAAAGCCTGCCTGGAACGCAGCATTAGCGAAAACGACCGGACCACTTACTTCTTCTTTAAGGTCAAAGGTCAGCATACTGTAACTGAGTTTTGTTATAAGGGTCATTTTAAATTAATCTTTCTCCACATTTGTACAGTAAAGTAAAATAAATAAATGAAAAAAATGTTGATGAAAGGTGATATTTCTCCCAATTACGGCAGTGAAATATGACTAAAAAGTTGATTCATCTTGGAAAAGATTTTCCTCCACCATTCTCCAGTAAAAGCACATAGGCTTTATGTATCTTTCAGGACCTTCCCCTTGCTCGAGAACCGTGCCTACCGTATTTACTATAGCGCACGCGCAACGAAAATCAAACAGCGGCTCACTTTACCACTATCTCGCAAACGGCGGCTCACTTTACCGCGGTGAAAAAAGGATTAAAGCACACTTTACTGAAATGGGCTACTGCATGCAGGTAAAAGTAAAGTGGAAAAAACAGCAACAAAAAGGGCCTTCAAACTGTGGTGTACTCTGTGATTAAAGGTCATTTCTGCTAATAATATAGTTTGTCTGTATTACTGAGTGGTTGCACAGTGAAATCCTTGCATCTCATAATTTCTATGCTCTTTCCTTAATATTTTAGATGCTGTCATGAATCCCAGCCCCGCAGGAAAATGTCAATAGAAACCGGCTCCAGGGAGGACTGGTGCTGGTGGTTTTGACTCAGCCCTGCATTCCACAACCTTTGTTCTAAGCAATTTTATTTAGAGAAGAGATTTGTTTTTATTGTTTGCAGGGTTGGGGAGTAATGGAATAGTTAAAATACAGTATTTTACATATAAAATGAGTAACTGTATTGTGTAACAATTTACATTTGTGTTTCCTGACACTATACTGTCTCAAGTAAGATTACTTGAAGGACTTTAATGTGTTATTTGCTCCAGAAGACTTTTTCTATATTTTGTGACTCTTCTTTCCCCCAAACATTGCTACTTTTTCCTAGAAAAATGTCTGATTGTTAGTGTTGTACTGTATTGTCATATTTCATAAATGTGTCTGTATTTAACACTGTCGATGTTCAATATTTGAATAAATTCAAGTTTATTGTAGCCTTTGTCCTTACTGTAAACTGTTGACAAAGTAGATATATGTTACAGTCAGCATTTTTACGTTTAATGGACGTTTAAAAAACGTCTATGTTCAAAACTCGTTCAAAATTGGTTGAAAAGTGAAAGTTTTTTTGTATCAATGGAAAGATTAGAAAATAAGCATTAAAATGAAACCCTAGTCAAAGTAATACATTTTATAGTTTTCGAGATATGGCCATTTGAATTACGATCTCCTCCTCTCTTATTCTGTTCTAAAACCTGAGAAAATTCCATTCAAAGTTTCTGCCTGTGACTCTGGCGTCTGTTCCTGCACCACGTGATTACACGCACATTTGATATTTTTAATGAATTTTTATTACCTGTCATAAAGTAAATATGAGTATTAAAGCTCAATAACTCCGAGGTCATGTGACTTGTTGCCTCAGAATAAACATGGGATGGTAGATCTATGCTTGCTCTATGACACACACCACTTTTTATTGCATTTGGACACATTTAATATTTTTATGAATTTTTAATGTTTTTTACTGTAAATATGAGTATTAAAGCTCAATAACTCCGAGGTCATGTGACTTGTTGGTTCAGAATCAACATGGGATGGTAGATATAAGCTTGCTCTGTGACACACACCACTTTTTATTGCATTTGGACACATTCATGTTTTTTATGAATTTTTATTACCTGTCATAATGTAAATATAAGAATTAAAGCTCAATAACTCCCAGGTCATGTGACTTGTTGGCTCAGAATCAACATGGGATGGTAGATCTAAGATTTCTCTATGACACACACCACTTTTTATTGCATTTGGACACATTTAATATTTTTTATAAATTTTTATTACCTGTCATAATGTAAATATGAGAATTAAAGCTCAATAACTCCGAGGTCGTGTGACTTGTTGGCTCAGAATCAACATGGGACAGTAGATAAATATAAATATTAATTATTTCCTCAACGGCCTCATAATTGATCAATACTCTTCATTATAAACCCGTCTACTCCAGCTCATTCAAACAGCTGAGGTCAAGGTTTCGCAGCCTGAATTTCCTCTTTTGTAGCTTGAACACGTGAAGTGAAACACTGACAGAAGTCATTGGCAGTAGCGTCTAAACATAGCGTCTTCCCCTTCTCCTCCTCTCGGTCTTAATAAGGCAGCTGTTGGTCTAAACGTCCATTCAGCTCTGGAAACCGGTTTGAGCCGCACTGTGGACCCCCCGCTCCATCTCATCAGATCAGCTTTCACAGCCGACCCGAGCGCCTTGTGTCTAAAAACCGCTGACAGGAGAAGGTCTCTTTTTAAGCCCCCAGTATTTCTGTCTTCTACTTCTTGGAAGCTCAGACTGTTTTAAAGGTGTTCAATCTGCAGGGAGCGGCCGGAAAACACACAAACACCATCACGTCAGGGCTCCTCAGGCTTTTCAGCAGAAACTCATGGCTCAGTGTCTGGACTGGCCTCGTCTGGTCTCGACCGCTGTCATGTTTCACAGAGTCAGTGTGAAACCTTTTCCACAGAGGTGCAAGACCGGAGTCATGTGACCACGGCGGTTCCAGTTCGATTACATCGAGGAACCTTTGTAGCATGAGGGACCAGCATGTGCTCGCTGCCCCTGCAGCGGTCCAGCTAGAGTTACTGCCGCATGCTCGGATGCCAAATCACTTTCTGCATTCGCAAGATCCTGCATTTACAAGGTCAAAATCACATTTGTGACCTTGATCTTTGAGCCCAGGTGAGAGCTTGTGCCAAAGTCAGAGAGGTTCCATCAAGGCGTATTATGTCCACAACAATGGGCCTGTGTCGTGGCAGAGAAATGATCTTTTAAAGGGATAGTTCAACATTTTGGCAAATTGGCCCATTGCCATAATCGCTATAGTCATAGCAGTAGGTTCGTTACCTTTAATTGTAGGTGTAAGCTATTTTTAGTACGGCGGAACGCAGCTGCAGGCTGTTCAGGGCTATGCTATGGAGGCTAAGGGAATTTCTTGGTTTCCCTCATTAAACTCATCAAATACAACATCCCAAAACTCCACAGCGCTTTTGTAGACAAGTTGTGAGCTGCACAACCACCACGCTATGAGATAATAACGTAACGATACGAAACGGAGCCGTTTTCGAGGTAAATACAGGGTAAATACGGAGTCTGCTTGCTGAAAAACTGTCCCTGAACGCAACGCGCATCAGCGGTTTTGCATGAATTTACCTCGAAAACGGCTCCGTTTCGTATCGTTCCGTTACTATCTCATAGCGTGGTGGTTGTGCAGGTCACAACTTGTCTACAAAAGCGCTGTGGAGTTTTAGGATTTTGTATTTGATGAGTTTAATGAAGGAAACCAAGAAATTCCCTTAGCCTCCGTAGCGTAGCTCTGAGCAGCTCACGGCTCTGCTCTGCCGTTCTAAAAATAGCTTACACCTACAATTAAAGGTAACAAACCTACTGCTATGACTATAGCGATTATGGCAATGGGCCAATTTGCCAAAATGTTGAACTATCCCTTTAATATTTTTTATAATTTCAGCCCATGCACCTGCAGCACCTCCAGCACGTTAAGCTGCTGTTCAGCAGTCAGAGGCATGATGTGTCCTCTTCCTTTCAAACAGATGTTAATCCAGTTGTGCGACAACCTTCAGTGTCAACATCATCTATGTTTCACAGACTGTTGGGAACATTCATGGACCTTTAAAGAGCAACTATGTTGCTTTTCATGCTTTGCCATGTGCATTTCTTTACAACAAAGCCAGCGAGTAATCAATCAATAGAGCGGTAGATAATGTTATTTATCACGATGTTGCAATGTGTATATTTGTAAACAAGAGATTACGTTTATGCTTGTGTTGTTGCCACGGAGACGAGCGCTGGGACACCGGAGCGCCAGCGATCTTCTTGCAAAGTCGTTTTTCAGCCAAGCAATAAAGTGACACGCACGACGCACGTGGAAGGTCGAGAGCCTCCATTCTCCCTCACAACAAGTTAAGCCATTTATTAAACCATCACAATTACACCAAAGATGTTGAATTAAAGGGATAGTTCAACATTTTTAAAACAACTCTGGGCACTTTCAGCCCCGCCCCCCCCCACGCCAGAGCCACCGCCAGACACGCTGACTACACACACACACAGCGTGCTACAGCCCACTTCAAATATGTGAGCATGTCAAATTACACACACCTATTGGTCCAAAGCTGAATGACTGGTCTGGATGAGGACGAAGCAACCATATCACCATCTCACTCAAAAATACAAGTGACAATGATAAAATGAATGAATGAATCCAAAATCACAAACCATCCCACACCAAAGCTTCCAGAGCTCAGTGACAGAACTATCACACACCTTACACAGACAATAACAAATGACCTGGACACTTCAGGATGCACCACTGTACAGGACTCTGCTCATTCAGCAGCTTCCTCCTCTGCAATCAGTGCACTCAACTAACTCACACTGTAACCTGTAGGGATGCACATGATTAATACTATCAGTTTTTTCTTTTGTTGTCAACTCATGGGGGCGTTTCGACACGTGCCTTCAGTCATATTTTGCAGCAAAAAGTTACACAGGAGGACTGACAGTATGTGCAGCGCCCCCACGAGGGAAGGTCAGACACATGCAGCCTCTCCACCTCGTTTTCGAATGCGGAAGTAAAGTGAAAATGAACGTCCGGATTTATGTGCGGCACGTCCGGTCAGCCGGTCATTCCTTCACCGGAGGAGGAGGAGGAGGCTCAACAGAGCCAGGCTTTGTGTTCATAATACAGCTGAACAAAACCTAAAGCCCCGGTCCGACTTAACACTGTACTACGAAGCTGGGTTGTTCATTTTCATGCTCTGAAGCAACGCGTTGCAAGAGAGGAAATAAATAGAGCAACAACAACAGTCATTGTTAAATTGTGTTTTATTATTTTGATCGCAATTATGGAATGTGATAATAATATTATGGCATCAAGAGTGCTGGACCGGAAGTTCCGCACAAAAACCCAGACCTCTATAGAGAATGTGAAGCTGACGTCACGCCGCTTTGCCGTTGTGGGACGTCGGCGCCATCTTTGGAGGAACGCAAACATAAACAGAGTGGGAAAAACGGAGGAAAACGAGCAAAAAGTAAAAGAGAAAGAAAAAGAGATGAGGAAGACAGACAAAAAAAGAAAACAAAAAAGAAACGGAGAAGAGGAAGGGAAAGGAAGGAGGAACGTATCATGATAAATTCAAATTTAATGAGAAACAAAGGTAAACAGAAACACTACAACTTATTAAGACCCAGATTTACTCCCTCCACTGACTTACGCAGACATTGTGAACTATCTCGTTTTTCGTATTAGTGCATATACTGCTGTGGCATTTTTTATGCAGCAGTACTGTCCCACCATCATTACTTTTAAGCGACTTTGGGAACTTTTTTCAGGGGGGGCGAGCAAGTGTTTACATCCGCGATCCTCCAAAGATGGCGGCCAACGTCCAACGGCGTGACGTAACTTCACATTCTCTATTGAGAGTGAGGAGTTGACGTCACGACTCAAAGCCCCGCCCCTCTCCGCCATGTTGGAAGGATTCCGGCTGCGAAAGCCTTACTAGTCTATGGGCAAAACACAACCGTCTACTCCGTAATTTACTGTTTTACAATGCCTGGAAATCACTGCTGTGTTAAAAACTGTTCCCGTAGGCTACTTCAAAGGATTGTAATGAAAAACGTAGCAACAACGGGATACAGTTTTTTTTAGTATTGAGAATCTGTGTCATTGCGCTGCAGGGAGCTCGTATGGGTCAATGTTTTGGATGTCTGAGAGCTTCTCCACCTAGTTGTTTAGCGCTAGGTGTGAGCTTGTTCCTGTAATGTCCCTTTTCTTTCTCCTTCAAAGGTTGAATATGTAGGATTACCAACAACAGAATACCAGACCGTTGCTAGGTAAAACGGGTCGTTGCTAGGCTAGGGACAGCAGAGGAGGAGAAGTATGCAGGATTTACCTTGTGTTTATTTTTTTTTTACCGTCATTTAACAGCATAATAAATGACTTGTAGCTTGTTCCAGGGAGAGTGGAGGCTCTCTGCCTTCCACACCGTTGCTGGAAACCAAACCTGCGATCACAGCCTCCGCTGTCACTGCTCTCATCAAGTTGAAAAAAAAAAAAAGCTCCACCGGGAGTCGGCGACAGTAAACGTGTTTATGACAGATTAGACTACACAAATACACCCATCCTAACATGTATATGATAATCCATTTATCCACCGATTGATTATTAAAAAGGCTTCATTGAAAACAGACGCATACGACCGGGAGGAGGCAGGAAGACAGCGGAGAAGTGAGCCAGGTCTCTGCTCCTCATTGACTCCAGCAGAACGGACCGATGTTTTAAAACTGCCAGCGTCTCCAAAATATTTACTATAGAAACACCAAATCGTACCAGATTTTTCAGGAAGTCATTAGAGCACTGTCAGTCTGTGTTTTGTTCTGATAGGAGTTACCGTTTTGTCACTGGAAGCCTAAATGCGAGACCAGTAGTCGAGTCACTCTGAGGACATTGCCCCTGGCAACCGGTAGCGTCTCCTTCCAACATGGCCGACCGGCTCAAACCCCGCCCACACCAGACCAAATCGTCACTTGACTCCTCACTCTCAACAACTGCGGTAACAACGGCGCTGAAAAAAAAAAATGAAAACAATAAATAAAGAGGAGGTCGCTGCTCTCCAGCCTGTTCACCTGCAGCTCTGTTCCTTCGGCCTGTGGTGTTTGACTGTACTTTCTATAAAAACATTAACCCTACATCGGACGGTCTAACCTCCATATGAGCGCGATCAGCTGACACAGAGCACTGATCAGCTGTCGCGGCGCACGTGTGTATTTACGGCAAAAAAAAAAGAAAGAAAAAGAAATTGGAGCGATCAATATATTGCCGTTATTTGTGATCTAGTCACCCAAATACACCAATAACATAGTTCTTACCTTGGAAAGTTCTTCTTTCTTTACTTTTTCATTGCAAACTCCGAGATCAAGTCCAGCTCCCTCTCCAGGTCCGCCTCATGGCCGCCATGCAGGGTCTTCAGGTCTTCATGATGAAGGCCAAACTGGCACCAGCTGCTCTTCCTCTGGTTGCTGTTGTTGTGCTGCCGTGACTCTGTCCATGTCGTCGGAGCTACAGTAGCTACAGTAGTATCTAACTGGCTGAGGCTCACTGCTGTCGGTCGATGCTTCAAAGCTGACGTCATCTCCGAGCTGCTTGTCAGCGGTAGCTACGTTTCTTTAGCTGCTGCTTCTTTTTCCTCCTTTTCCTTTTTTTCGCATGGCTCTACTCGAACATGCAACATCTGATCACGGATCTGTTACAAACACACACTGTTCATTGATAAACTGGTCTCGGATCGGTAATGTTGATCGGTCCCGCCCCGATTTATTTTTAGCCAATCAGCAGTGCATTGATTGTGATCGGCTACCAATCACTACCTGTTGTAAACAACTTTTATTTTATTCTCATTGGACAGTTGGGCAGGAGCACCGGGTGTTGTGTTCAGGGGCTGTAGGAGAAGTGCCAGCCGCTGTGGCTCAAGTTTAGATTGAGTTATGAGGAAAAAATACAGTAGGCCTAGTAGTAGTTGCCCATATAGGGTATATATCCATATATATATCATGTATATATCCGGGCTTGCACCAGAGCGTTGTGGAGTTTGATGAAGGAACTGTAAAAATGGGCTATACAAATACAACTGCCTTGCCGTTGCCTAATATCATGGTTTCTGTTGGCCAAACTCGTGTGGTGAAATTGTGATTGCCCATGATACAATGTGTGCTAGTGTGAAACATGCTAGAGGCTCATTAAACATCCAACAATAAAAGTCTAAACAAGTTCTCCCCACTGTGTCCCAAACAACCCAGAAACCACAGAGCCGGATCGTTTGTCATGACGCTGGTTTTATTGCCATTGGTTTAGTCGTTGGTGAACGAGCACAGTGATCACAGTGGTTTACAGCATGGAGACCCCCGCAGGGGTCCAAGGTCAATGAAACACAGGTGACATCATCGGGGCTCGGAGTTAACTCTCTCATTATGAACTCAGCTGAGTCTTTGGCCGACGACTCGTTAACGTGGAGCCCAGAGTGTCTCTACTACTGTTAACACAGCTACTAGTTCATTAAGCTACTTATCACCTAATCGATTGTCTAATCTACAGGTATGGATGGAAGACTGCGGTATTACAGGAAGTCAAAGAAGACAGTTACAATAAAATGACCGACACCGGGATGAATGAGGTCACCATGTGGCTCAGTTTGGGCGGGAAACACAGACACGGCTTTCAGCCTCAACATTTGTAAAACAGTACAACAAAGAATCACAAGTTTCTATTTGGTCTCAGCAGCAAAACTGAGAAGATGTGAAGATGACATCAGTTGTTGTTCTGAACAGGAAGGAAGTGGATGTAAATCTGTGAATAAAACTAACACAAATCTGACCTGTTGGATATTCAGACGACTAACACAGTGTGATAATGAGGAAAACCTGACGACACGCGGACTCTAAATGAAGTTCTGAATTAATAACAACTTTTCTGATTCGTATGGATTTTATACTCATGATGTCATGATTTAGAAATAATCTAAATCTAAAGAGTAATTCTTGTTTAGTTGCAGCAAAAATAGATTTTAGACACATTTTCTGACGAGATCTGTGTTAGAAAAATATTGTCTCTGAGAACGTCCTGGTTAAAAGTTTTAATGCTGTCGCCTCGTCCAACGTGAAGAGGTGCAGACACTCGACGGTAGTGAAAACCTACACGTGGAAACATTTATACTGCAGACTCAATTTATAGATTTAAGTTTGTCAGCAGCAAACACCTCGATGACACGTATAGATATTTATGGCTGTTATTCAATACCATGGTTTTTCAACAGTCAACAAGGGTGGGGGTTAAAAACTACTGAATGCCAACATCACACGTTTTACACACTAAAAAACGTTGGGTTATCTCTGTAACCCAATTTCTGGGTTGTTGGTGTTGGGTAAAAATTTTGGGTTATTTTATCAGAAGCTTGTGAGAGTTTTATTTCACCCTGACTAACACAAACAGGTGTAATTTAGTTATCAGCGCTGTACATTAAAGCCTCAGGCCGCTCGCTCTCTGTTTCCAGCCCAAACATAACGGGATTCCCGTCGGAGGAGAGCGCCCCCTGCTGGTTCCACTATCACAGCATCAGCTTCCCAATAATGGTCAAAGTGAGTGAGTGAATTAACTGATGTTGGTGTGGAGCCAGAAAACTAAAATGAAAGAAAAAGAAGAGAAGAGTCTTCTTCTCTGTTCATTTGGTCGTAAAAACATTAGAAATCATTGACGATTCTTTTCTAAAATGATCTAAAAAGTTACCCACAGTAAAATGAAGCCTATGTCTGGAGAGAGAACAACGCCCTCTCCACTCTGTGCTGGTCTGGGAGCAGCAGGAGGTTTTTTTGGGAACCAGGGTTGAGATGTTTCTTTTGGGAAGCAGACACTCTCCACTGAGGGATTCCCGCTGACGGTGAATTTAGTTTGACAGTATCGATTATCCGACATCCTGCAGAGGACGGTCAGAACAAACAGACTCTGTTTGTTTTTTAGTTTCAGGTTCGGGGAATTGAAGTGTTTTTCCACCTTCGGCGTCCCACACTGAGGATACCTGATGAAATGCTGGCCCGACCACCAGAATTAATTCTTTACTTCTATTCTTTCTTTTTTTTTGTAATTTAACTGTCAGATAACGTTACATTTCCCTACAACCATTTTGGAAACCTTCTACAACTCCTCCGTCCTCAGTGCAGCTGAACCCTGAGCCAAATGGTGCGTTGAGGTGCTTCTGTCAGAGTCTGAACGTCTGACCGCTCGTCTGAAAACACGCAGACTGAAGCCCGACTTTTTGCATAGCATGTTCACATCACACCATGGATGTAAGAAGACCTGGTGGCCACTCTTGGTACTGCAGCTAAAACAGCCCAAAAGTCACTTTGACCTCTGACCTCCATCCTAAAGGACACGTCTCTAATACTGGTTTATTCTATTCAGTGTCTTCTCTGTCAAAGGTCGCGACCAGTTCCTCTAATACATCCATGGTTCACAGCATCAGTCTTTTTTGTTTCTCTCCCTTTTTTTGTAGCTTAAATGTGATTTTCTGCTCAGTGTCCTTCAGACGTCACAGTTTGGATTAAAGATACTGTCTCAACATGTTTAGTTTTGTTTTTTTGGCAGAAGAGCACAAAGACAAAATGACATGAAACAACATCAGAGTTTGGTAATGTACACATTCATTTCTTCAAGTTGTTTTGTTTTTCATATTTTCTTTTGTGTTAAATGGCTGCAGATTTATTTATTTTTTCATCTTTTTTTTTTTCACCCTCTGACCCTCCCAGGCTCCCGTCCAGAAACCAGACATGAACATTTAAAAAACAGTTAATGTTACAACATCACTTAAAAAAAAAAAAAAAAGATTCCATGTTTAAAATGTCAGTTTTATCATTTCTATAAAATACTGCCTCAGGTTAGTTTCATTAGTGAGATAAACGGAAACATCAGTGGCACTTGAGTCACATGACTGTGACCTGGAACAACAGCTCAGCCACGTCCGCTCCACTGCTGCTAACGACGGTTTCATTATTAATTAGTCTGATTTTTAGTTGATCACATTAATGGTTCTTTGAAAACTAACAATGTTACAAGAGATTTTTCAAATCTGATTATTTCTGTAGTCTAAACATAAAATCCAAACACTTTGCGAGGAGTGATAAATCCTCCAAAGAGATCAGCTGCTTGGCAAATATTATATTGACATTATTGGAGTTTATCATTTGGACAGCTGGCAGTAGAACCGTGCCAGAGTCAGATTTAAAGATCCCATATTATCCTCTTTTTACTCAATTTCACTCAGCTGTCAGACGTCCAACTAAACTACTGTATAATCGAAATGTATTGCCCCAAACAAAAATTTGAATTTTGGGTGAACTATCCCTTTAAGTAACATGGTTACTGTACACGGCAAAGATTATTACCACTTTATGACTTCAAATTGGTGGGTATTTAATCAATTTAGCTGAGGAGTTTCTTGCTGGTCACTGCAGCCATAGAAATAGAGGTGGTAGGCCTTGCTCCTGTGATGACATCACCACAGGAGCTGAGTCTGAACAGCCTGTATGAGCAGCGTTTTACCACCAGTCGCTGGGCTGCAGAGTCCATGCAGGACCCGTTGGCTTTCCTCATTCTAGGAGTTGGTCGGCTCAGGGAGGATCACTTTATGGAAGTAGAGACCAGAAAACACCTGGTTTTCATCATATGGGACCTTTAAAACTTGAATGGCCTCTGATTGGAACGACGACTGATTGGTTCAAAGATTAATGGACTTTATCGCCCATGTAAATTAATTTACAATCACCACCATCAAGGAGTTGTTTAGTGTCTGGTGTCTGGAAGCTCCCATTGAATGCTGGGATATGTAGTGAGTTTTTCTGCTACGTGCCGACCTGCCCAGCTCACCTTACTGAGGTAGCCGTACCTGTAGTACTGTGTAGTACTACTCTGTAGTACTGTGTAGTACTACTCTGTAGTACTGTGTTTCTGTTCAGATGGTGGAGACTGGTTTGTTGTTGAGTGTTTAAACACTTTGAATTTACCATCATGTGCAAATAAACTCTGATAAATCAGACGAACAGATTAGTTGTTCCTTTTTTTCATGGAGATGATAATAATAAAGTGAGAATCTGAGCCGTGGGGGGTCTGAGGGAAAAATACTGATATTCTTTAAAACACACAGAGGAAAAAAAAAGAAAAAAAAGAAGCTAAAATCATCTTGAAGCTAAAACTCTCAAACAGTTGAGCACTTTGAGAATTAGAAAGAAAAAGAAAATTCCCTTTCATAGTGTGTTCAGAGCCACACAAAGCCTTGCCAGCCTTAATATCACTGCATCGCAGCAAACCCGCCATAATAAAAGCCACGCCCCTTGCTGTTTGTTCACGTCAGCCGGTCAGACGACGTTTAAAGGCCTCACTGCACCAACGCATTGCAATTTATATCGCAAAAAAAAGCCACAAAAACGTGACACATTCTACTTTACAGTTTTAGTTTTGTTACTTTCTATTAGTTTTGAAGCAGTCACTGCATATTGTAGTTTGTATTGTTTCCTGTCGTTGGTCAAATTCTCACTGATGCTTATTAAGAACCTTTAAAGCTGCAACATGAAGCAGAGTCGAGGAGGGTACGTGTTTCCAGAAACACTTTCCCACAATCCCCTTCTGCTCGCAACCGCAACCTCCGCTGCCGCTGACATCGCTGACGTTAATATTTGCATAAAAAGCTAAAAGAAGTTTTATTTTGAAAGTCTGAATGAGAAGTGAGGTAGCCTAAAGCTCGACTTGGTCGCAGCCGGCATGGTTCGGTGCAGCTTGTCGCTCGCCGCCTCCGGCTGAACGTGAACAATCATCATCATCATCATCATCATCATCGTCATCATCACCATCACATTTTCATACTGCATCAAATATAGATAACACACAAAGATATTCAATATATATATATTTGTCATACTGTATGTATCAGCAAAATAAAAGCCTCCACAAAATAAATCTCTGATTCATTTTACAATATGTAAAACAAAACACGATCTCTAACACGATTCTTTTTTTTTCAAAGTGCTAGCAACATTATTTTACAACAATGTGCAAATGTATGTAGTTTAATATATCTTACATTCGAATCATTATGTTTCCCCCCGTGACAGGTGGACGGTGAGTGGTTGCAATGGGAGACAGAGTTGTAGACACGCCCCCCGCAGACTGCTGATTGGTTGGGATGTGAAACCGGAGCCGTACAACAGGACGTCCTGTATGGCTCTGGGTTTGGCTAGTAGTCAAACCGTACGGGCTCTAGAGTTAAGACAACGATGTAAGGCAACGCTTGGCATCACGCTGAGTCCTCCAGCTCTCGTCTCCCCAGCGGCTGATCTGAGGACGGGGGGAAACCTCCGCCGCCGCCGCCGCCGTCCTCCAGCTGTGCAATTATGATGAGTCATGTTCTGAGGAAATGGACGAGGAAGCTTCTAAAGGTTTTGTATTTGACACGTTTTGTGTGTTTTGAGCGGATCAGATCCACCTGAATGTCTGATGGTGGAGATCTGGTTTCATTAAGAAGGGAGCCGGTCAGCCGTTCCTGAGGAGGAGAGCGTGATGTCTGGGCGGGAGGAGCAACAGCGTTAATGAGATCGACAAGACGAGGCAGTGAGGAGTGAGCAGGTTGATATTGGCAGCCTGGAGCCCTGGTCTGGGATCAGCCCCACGTGTAGGGCCATGTAAGTTCCGTTTGGCACTTCAGTCGACCCGGGGCGGGGACGCAGAACGAAGCCTGGACCTCTAGACACTGAACTTCCTCGTGAGGAGGTCCAGATCCAGAACATGAAGGGGTCAAAGGTCAGATCCAGTGAGAATTCAAGCCTCAGATGTTTGTCTGATGTTGGATCAGACTGGATTGAATGGTTTGTCAGCGGGATGACTGGAATGTGTCAGGTACTGTTGATAGCTGAGGAGGAAAACCACGCCACGTAGAGCTGCGAGCAACGGCCCGATGTAGAAAACATTGTGAATGTGGGTGAATTCAAAAACCATTTAATCAATAATCAAATTTACGTTTAATTTGTGTTTTGCTCTTGGTGATTTGAAAGTTCAGGCTTTGATGGTGAGATGGGTTTTGTAGTCCATGAGCTGAAAGCATCGAGGACAATAATGGATCAGCTCTGCTGTCTGGATTTGACTGAAAGTGAGAGTGAGGTGATTAAAACGAGTCTGGGACTAGATTCTCACTGGAACCGTCCTCCTAGCATCAGATCTATTGCTGCCTGAGTGAATCAAGCCTTGTGGGAAACAGATGGGAAGTCGGCGGTCTGAGGACCACATGCTGCCCAGGAGACAGGACTGTTCTGGGATCAGTAGTAGGAGCTGGTGATTCACAGTATTTAATCTTGAGAACTGCACAGAAACGAGCCGCGGCGTCGGGGGAAGACGGCTTCAGTCCGACGGAGACTTCGGTCCTGATCGGGGGGGTTTGGGGGTTGGGGGGGGGTCTGGGTCTGAAAACAGGCTTCAGCAATCAGAGTGTCACATAAAGTGCTCACAAAGGCTTGAGGAGTAGGACAGTCTGACGACGCCTTCAGAGCTCACTGAGCTCAGTTTGGCTTCCTTGGCAGCATGGTGCGTTCACGGACCGCTGGTCGCCTCGTTACAGGAATCGTTTTTCTTTTTTTTACTCCAGTCTTGTTTTCTAAGAAAAGCCAAATCAGTGCACACTCTTAGAAATAAGGGTTCCAAAGGGGTTCTTCTACAAGGGCTGAGGTTCTACCTTTCCTGGAGAAAGGGTTTTTCAAGGGTTCTTGGTAACACTAAGGGTTCCAGTAAAAGGGTTCTTGGTGGAACTCCCTGTGTGGGTTCTAGATGAAACCGTAAGAAGTCGGATATTTTCTGGATGAAACCCCCAGTAAGGGTTCTGGGTGAAACCAATACGCCATAAAAGGGATTTTTGTAGAAGCTCTCATTGGGGGTTCTAGGTGTAACCTTTCACAGATGGTTCTATGTAGAACCCTGCAAAAGGGTTCTCCTATGAGGACAAGTCAAAGAACCCTATATGGTTCTACATAGCACTTTTATTTCTAAGAGTGTAGAAGAAGACGTTGAAATCTTGTTCCTTTTGCTTCGTCCTCAAAACTAAACTTGAAGTTCTTGGAACAGGACGGTTCTCTGACTGAAGTCACTTTCAATTCCTGTTACGACGCAAACAACCTCTTGGTATTTGTCTGGGGGTCAGTCAGTCTGTCTGTCTACAATTCTGTCTTAATGTATGGCCTTAATACACACACACAGACACACACACACACACACACACACACACACAGAGGGATTTAAAGTTTCCAAATTTTCACTCTCGACGTTGAGGAGTTTAGATTTTGCAAATAGAAAAAGGTGCATCACACACCAGTCCAGATGTTTGACACCTCCAGGATAAGATTGACAGGTGGAGTGTGTGTGTATGTGTGTGCGTGTGTGTTTGTGTGTGTGAGTGAGAAGGCCATCTGTCAGGTTTGTGTGTGTGTGCATGTCCATCCCTCCCACCCCGAGACAAGATTGCATCGATACCTTTAAATCTAAGGTGGATTAACACAGTGCGACTCCAACAGGAAGAAGATGTTTCCAATGTTCTTCTTCAGCTGCTCCAGGATCAGGGAGATGTTTGTCTTTAGTGAGAACCGGAGGAATCAGCCCTTCACAGTTAGAGAACCCAGACATCTGCTGGTTTTTAACACTTTTTTTTTTTTTTTGGTGTAATTTGGGAGTAAAAGGGAAATATTTGTAAAACCTCCTGAAGGAGCTTCTTCGTTCCATTATGCCTTCACTTTCTTTCCAGGTATGAAGAAACTCTGCAGTGTTGTTCTGCCCGGCGACGGAAACCAACCAATCATCAATCAGGAAACAGACTGATGGATCCTTCCCGGGTTCGGCTGGTGGTGGTTGGAGGTGAAACCTGGAGGCGGAGGTCGTGGTGGTGGTGGTGGTGGTGGTGAGGTGTTGGTGTTGGTGTTGGCCATCTTGTCCTTGGGTGGGATGGATGGAGATGGAGCACTGTGATTGGTGGAGCACAGCCTACATGACACTCTCAAAGATGATGACCTTGTTGTCGTCCGTGCCAGGAGACAGCGAGGTCAGGGACTTGATATCTGGGGCCATGTACTCCAGGTGATGGGCCCCCCACACCGGCGTGGTCAGGTGGGCCCAGCGCTGCAACACAGGAAGAGCAACCAGCACCCAGATCAGTGACGGACACAGGGATGATTTTCAGAATTAATTTAATTTATTTATGATATATATTATATGTGACCCGCTCTGGCGAAATGAGTCGGAAGTCGCAACGTTCTATTTTTAGATAATCAGCTGTAAACATGGAAAATCAATAAAAAAATCGATTTTTTATTTTATTTTTAGCTAATTTCAAAGCAATGACATTCAAAAACAATCTCCCAAAGTTTCACAGTCCAGATAATTGAGAAAAGGCAGTAAATGATGATTAAAGTTGACTTGCTACTTAAACCCTCTGAAAATGAGCGTTGCATCGTTGCAAAACATGAAATATCTTCTGAACCGTTCGTGATAGAGACGAGCTGTAAACTACATCTTAACCGCTGGATTCTCTGCTTTCCGACGGTCATTGAATGGTGCCTCTATGACAAGCAGGGACGGCTACAGAAACAGATGCTAAACCGAGTAGCATCGACGCTAACATAGCTAGCGTTGATGCTAAACCGCGTAGCATCGACGCTAACATAGCTAGCGTTGATGCTAAACCGCGTAGCATCGATGCTAACATAGCTAGCATTGATGCTAAACCGAGTAGCATCGATGCTAACATAGCTAGCATTGATGCTAAACCGAGTAGCATCGATGCTAACATAGCTAGCATTGATGCTAAACCGAACGTAGCAATCGACACAACGCTTGTACATACAGTATTTTACAAAACATCAACAAAACATCACAACTTCTGAACCGTTTATGATAGAGACGAGCTGTTAAGAGCATCTGAATCATGAGATTCTCTGCTTCCCGAGGGTCATTGAATGGTGCATCTGTGACAACATGAAATCACGTGGTACAGGAACAGACGCCAGAGTCACTGGCAAAACTTTAAATGCCGTTTTCTCAGGTTTTAGAACGGAGTAAGAGAGGAGATCGTGATTCAAATGGCCACATCTCGAAAACCATCAAATGTATGATTTTGATTAGGGTTTCATTTTAAACCTTATTTTCAATCTTTCCATTGATACCAAAATCTCAACTTTGACATTTGGGTTACTGTGACTCATTTTGGGGATCGGGTCACATATAAAGATCACTATGTTATAATATGAATAAATCCATATTTGGTTAATTTGACGACATGGATGCGGTGTGAAGAGTGCTGACCTCTTTGAAGGTTCCCTTGGCTCTGAAGAGTTTGTAGAGAAGACTGGCGGGGATGCAGAGCATGGAGGACATGGCCAGACACCAGCCAATCACCTCGCCCCACCATGGGTACACATACACGTTGTTGTAGGTCAGCGGCTTGTAGTTCACTAGATGGAACAGGAAGATGCCCTGCAGAGGAGACAAGGAGGGAGGGGACGGTGGGAAATGTTGATTAATCTAAACTACCAACATGATATCCTCGCTCCTTCGACTTGTGGTATGTTATTTACATCAGCTGTTTTCTGAGAGAGTCTTACCATGCAGACACATGGAGTTATAAAGGACCAGCACCACTTCATCCAGGGGAAAGGCCGGTAGCCAATCATACGAGCTACATCATCCATGAAGCGGTCAGCACCTGCAAAACATTCACCGTCAATCAACAAGGACTGAATCATTATCACAGCTGCATTTTTGTTTCTCAGGGCCATTGCCATCTGTTCTTACATGAGAATCAGGTAAAGTCCTGCTATTTACTGATTTAAAGGGGACACATTATGGAAATATTACTTTTTTTAAAGGCTCTTTAACATATATGATGAGTTTGATGAGGGAAACCATAGCGTACTGTAGCTCTCAGCAGCTCGCCGCTCTGCTCTGCCGTTCTAAAAATAGCTTGCACTGACAAATAAAGGTAACGAACCTCCTGCTATGACTGTAGGGATTATGGCGATGGGCCAATTTGACAAAATGTTGAACTATCCCTTTAAGACACCTGGGAACTATTTTAATTTGTAGAAAAGGGGCAGATTATGTCTCCTTTAAGGTTATGTAACATAAACATGAGCCTCTCCTGCTCCAGGCTCCGTCTGAATGGACAGAAACATCCGTTATTAACGCTGTAATGTGATTATCGCAGGTAAACGATGTAAAGAGCGCGTGTGTAGCTGCAGGAGCCGCTGTGAAGAGTCTCCACTGGACTGGGAACATTCTGACAGGCTGAACTGTGACCTTTACTGTCACCTCATGTTACATAACTATTCATGCACTTATTTTGAGATCAGACACTTAACTAACAGAGTATCGTATGGCTCAGCAGGCCGTACCTACAGTACACTGCGTATGTGCAGAAATGCATGTGTGTGTGTGTGTGTGTGTTGCATACCGTAGACCCAGGCAACTACTATGCATTCCCAGAATGCTTGCCACAACAGAGTCATTCCACTGGCCGAATAGTAGTCAAACAACTGGAAGACATACATCCCCCCCTGCAGAGACACACAGCCTGGTCAGTGGTTGAGTCAGTTCAGCACCAAATTAAAAGAGTGTGACTTTCTTGTTCCACTTCTTCCTGGACTCCTCCTGGCTGCCAGTTTTATTATTATATTAACCAAAAACATCAGGCGACTGGGACTGACCTGCGTCACCATGGAGAGGTCGATAATGAAGCACAGTAAACAGCATATTGCCACGGCGATCTCCCTTTTGTAGCGATGGTAGTATTTTCCAGGAAACAGATCCAGGATTCCAGTAACAAAACCCTCCACCCCGACAAACTGCAGGGAAGCAGAGACGCACAAACACACACAGTGAGTGCATTCAAAACACAACGTCCAGTTGAAACTGCTGATAACGACACAACTGTATGATATTCACATGCTACAAGAAACAACAACAACCGCAAATATAATAGATCATCTGAGATTTCTAGGTTATATTGTCATCATCAGCTGCTGATACATTTAATGACACCTTAAAGGGATAGTACCATGTTTTTTAAGTGTGGTTGTTGTGAATGGACCCAAAGAAACGGCCTATTTTCACCTAAAAGAGGTTTTACCTGAAAATAAATACACAGTTCCATTGTTGGCTATAATATAATTTTTTCCAGCCCTTCAAAGTGCAGGAAAAACACAGTTTTTATTTGGAGCTAACCAATCCATTCACAACACTGTATGTTGTAAATCTCTGGGCAGGGCTATTATGGGCTGGCGTTGCTAACGGGAGGAGTGCAGAGAGTCTTCTACTGCAATTAAAGTACTTAGAGGCTATTTGTAGATCATACAACCCCACTTTAAGAAAATGCTTACTATCCCTTTAAGAGTCAGCTGCTATTCCAGCAGTATTCCTAACGTGGACACTAGTCCGTGCAGGTCAGTGGTTTTCTGTTTGAATCACCTGACTGTCCAGTCCCAGCAGCAGCAGCATGAAGAAGAAGAGCGCGGCCCAGAGCGGAGCCACCGGCATCAGACTGACCGCCTTTGGATATGCGATGAAGGCCAGACCAGGACCTGAAGCACACACAAGGACACACACAAGGACACACACAAGGACACACATTATAAAATACCACTTAAACCCTGAACATTGGATCTGTTATACTACACACTCCTCTGGACTGAGTTTAAATTCTATTTCATGTTGGTTTGACGGCTTTTACTCAGTTAAAATCTTTTTCCTTCATTTGTAGTTTAAATGTTGGTTAAAAGGGATATTTCAACATTTTTGGCAAATTCACCTATTGCCATAATCCCTACAGTTTTAGCAGCAGGTTCATTACCTTTAACCGTCGGTGCAAGCTGTTTTTAGATCAGCGGGGCAGAGACATGAGCTGCTCAGATAATGAGTGAAATTTGAATTTTGGGTGAACTATCCCTTTAAGGTTTATAGACTGGTGCTATTAGCCTTTAAAGAGGTCTTGACTGACAGGCGGTCTCATCCAATCAGCCGTGGTCGTCAACTTTACTGCGAATCCTGACGACGGACGCATTGACTAACGGTTTAAACTGTCTGTTTATTCTCCTCTCCTCGGTGGAGTCGACAGATTAAAGGTGCATTACGTGTTTACGGCAGGTTCACTGTTCATCTCTGTTTGTTTCACCTTCAGAGCTGAGCATCATGAAATAAAGATGAGTCACATGTTCTGACGTGAAAAGCCCTGGTTAAATAATCCCACAGTTAATACTTCACACACACACACACACACACACACACATGCACTGTGTTTGCTAGCTGTAAAACATCAATGAATTAAATATTATTATAAAGAGACGGTCAGGCTGAACAGGCACCATTTGCCTTGAGATAACTTCTGTTCCAACTGGTGCCATCCAAATAAAAACTGGCTTGACTCGACTTAACACCGTAATGCTAAGACTTTAAGCCATTGTAAACGTGTCAGACAGGATTCAGCTTTAATTGGATTTGCTTTTTGTTTTTTTTGTTTGTTTTTTTACAGTGAGATTAAAATAAAAAGATACACGTCCTCACGGCGAGGCAGCTGCTGCCATTTTCAATTACACACAAACACACGTACACATTTGTTTTATTCTCAACGGTGCAACGCTGACGCCTTTTCAAAAAGAGGCAGTCTGACTCTGCAGCGTGTCGTTCCTTCAGGCCTCAGTCAACACTGTTGTGTTCTGCATCGTCTATTTCAGTCACGGCAAATAATAAAAAGCCCTCAGTGGCTGTGAATGAAGGTGTGGAGCTGCAGCTCAGAGAGAGAGAGAGAGAGAGAGAGAGAGAGAGAGAGAGAAATGTGAATCCACAGCGAGACGCTCGGCGCTGCAGCACGCTACCTTCTGTGAAGAGCACTAAATATAACCGTGTGTTTGTGATGTCACGTCATGTGCTTCGGAGCTAATAATAAACGTACAGTTGGCTGAAGAGTGTACACATAAAACTACACACACACACACACACACACACGCACACACACTCCGGGTTCAGTCAGTCCCTTCTGTGAAGCTGGTTTCACCGAACGGTCCTCGAACATGTCACCAGATCGGACAAACAGTGTAAACACAGGCGTCACCTGGTCTCGCCACGCCGAGCTGCAGCCACAGCCCGACGCTCAAACACACACAATCACACCCACCGCCAACACACACACAACGTCTGTGTGTGTGTGTGTGTGTGTGTGTGTGTGTGTGTGTGTGTGTGTGTGTGTGTGTGTGTGTGTGTGTGTGTGTGTGCACATCAGGGCGGAGCTCCAATAGTCGACTATACGACGGTTCCATTCGAAGACGTCTGACTCGACCAT
Organism: Decapterus maruadsi; assembly: GCA_030347415.2. Lineage (NCBI taxonomy): Eukaryota > Metazoa > Chordata > Actinopteri > Carangiformes > Carangidae > Decapterus > Decapterus maruadsi. The sequence continues at coordinate 1,802,549 of CM064899.1, forward strand.
GAACCTCGTAGTCGAATCGTCAGGAAATGTTATGTAACCAGGACCGAACCATTCTGACTCTACGGGGGAGTCCACGGCTGCTGAGCAGAAACTGTTACATAGAATGTGTTTTTTCGTTATAAAAAGCCTGTTTTGATACAAAATCCGACTACTTCCTGTTAGTAAAGCGTTCAAATGATGTGTTTTTTAGATCGATCAGCTGTGTTTACTGTTTCATGTGTTATAGTTCTGATGGTTAGACTCATGAATCAGTCTCTAACACATCCGACAGTTTGACTTGTCAGAGTTTTTCAGAAGAGGAGCTCGTTTTTTTCCGACTTCCGAGTTGTAATGAACGCACCATAGGCGTCGGGAGTCGGGATGCGAGTAACAGCTGTGATCTGTCTGTCACTCTGCCTTCTGACCTCAGCTTGTTTTGATAGAACATGTTTTACCCGGTTTCTCTGTGTCCATCATTTAAAATATTATATCTTATATTTAAATTTAAAAAAATCATCCAAAGTGTGGGAAATAAATAAAGGTATTTGTTTCATACCTGCCATGTTTTTTGAGTGTTTTAACTCTTTTGTTTGAAACTGGAAAAAGTCACTAATAAGATCTTGCTGCTATCTTAAAGCAGCAGCATCTTTGCATTTGCACATGCAAACAGCTGATGTGATGTGAAGAGTGTGTGTGTGTGTGTTTTACCTGATTCAGCGACCTGTGAGATGTCGACTCCCTGCTCAGCAGCCATGAAACCCAGAATAGAAAACACCACGAAACCAGCAAAGAAACTGGTTCCACTGTTGATCATCGCCAAGACGAAGGCATCTCTGCAGGACGGGAGCGTAAATGAGGCTGAGCATGAAGGTCAGAGAATCACAGAATTCACACATGACAGTATGCGTGTGTGTGTGTGTGTGTGTGTGTCGTACTTGTAGCAGTCGTTGTTGAAGCGGTTGTAGCTGCCCAGAGCGGTCAGCGCCCCCAGCCCGATGGCGTAGGAGAAGAAGATCTGTGTCCCGGCGTCGATCCACACCTGCACAGGTTGTAGACGAGTTAGTCAGAGCTCCTCGCTGCTCAGGAGACGTTTCACTGCTCAACCCTAAGTGTCTCTCTGCGTTTTAAAGGGATAGTTCAACATTTTGGCAAATCAACCCATCACCATAACCCCTATAGTCATAGCAGCAGGTTCGTTACCTTTAATTGTCGGTGCAAGCTATTTTTAGAACGGCGGAGCAGAGCCGTGAGCTGCTCAGAGCTACGCTACGGAGGCTCATTATGGGATTTCTTGGTTTCCTTCATCAAACTAAATCAAATGCAACAATCCAACAGGTGGAAATTGACCTGTAAAACCTCTGAGATAATAACACAACGTTACCACACAGAGTTGTTTTCAGGGAAGTTGTTCATCAAAGTCTCTGATTGCACTTAAAACAACTTGTGTGGGACAGTTTTATCTCAAGCAGTGGTGAATGTTCTGTTATTGTCCACCAGAGCGTTGTGGAGTTGTTGGATTGTGTATTTGATGAGTCCCATGAGTCTCCGTAGCGTAGCTCTGAGCAGCTCACGGCTCTGCTCCGCCGTTCTAGAAAACAGCTTGCACTGATAATTAAAGGTAATGAACCTACTGCTAAGACTAGAGGGATTATGTCTTTCGGCAAATTTGCCAAAATGTTGAAATAAGCCTTTCAGTCATGTTTAATAATATGTTTGTTCCACTTCCTGTTTTATTTTGATACGCACCTCTCCTCTCGCCCTGATTTGTTTCACCTGTGTCCTATCAGCCCTTCCTCCCTAGTGCGTTTAGTCAGTGCCAGCCTTTAGACTGTGCAGTTACAACAACAGAGAGATGGAACTAATAAAATCCATGTCTGTTGTGTTCTCAGCATCGACCGACCGGCTCGAGCCACTGACCTGCGCCTCCCCCAGTTTGGACCAGTCTGGTTTGATGTAGTACATGATGCCGTCGTAGGCTCCGGGCAGCGTGACTCCTCTGACCAGCAGGATGATGAGCACCACGTAGGGAAACGTGGCTGTGAAGTACACAATCTGAAACACACAAAACAAACACACACATGAACGGCTTATTGTTTTTTATCCAACTTAAATCCTTTAAAGACATTAATGCATAATAATAATAATATTTATTCTACTTATTTTTACCTCGTCAGAACACAAAACATTTTCAGTTTCACAAGTTTCTTTTTATCACGTTTTTAATCATTTCCAGGTTTCTTGTGGAGCTCTGAGTCATAAAAATTTGTCACTTTTTTAAATTAATTTTTCACATGAGTTGTTAGTTAAGGAGTAACTGCCCTCAGTTGTCACGGTTACGTAGGGTACACCAGCAGCAGCAGCGTACTGGACTTTCATCACCACAGTTCCAGCAATAATAAATAATCATTTTGTGAGGTTTACAGAAAGATCATGATTCGTCAATCAGCTCTTAGGTGATCTGTGTTGTCATGGTTAGAATAAAAATAAAAGAAACAACATGAAGTAACGGTTTCACAGTAAAACCTAAATACTGTTCGGGTCATGACGAGCCTCAGCTGCGTCTTTGAGGACGTGTGTAAAACTGCGGTCTGGTCCTTTAACCCACTTCAATCTGTGAGAACCGGGTGAAATTAAACAAACATGAACCTGATCTAAATCAACAAAAACAATATGGAGTTTCAGCACCAGGTCTGAGCCCATGTGGAGCGGAGCCTCAGGTGGATCTCACACACGCACACACACACACACACACGCACACGCACACGCACACGCACACGCACACGCACACATACACACACAGTACAAACTCGCTGAAAAGAAGTCGTTTCTGTGTCTCAGCTCCTCAACCTTCACTGTTCAAGACTCTTCTTGATTCTTAAAAAAGGAAAGCTGTGAAAAGATGAGATTCTGCTTTAAAGCATTTTGTCTCATTTTATCTCTGACGTGACCACCTGCCTTCTCACGAAAACCTTCTTCTCTGGTTAAACCTTTACTTATAAATGTCAGTCTGTCTCAAAAACCTTTCTCTTCTGTACGTCTTACTGGACTTCTTATACAATGCAAAAAGTCAAAATCTTTCCAAGAATATTTGTCTTATTTCTAGTCAAAACTAAACTCTTTCCACTTAAAATCTGACTCATCACCTGAGAATTAACTTGTTTTCAGATCATTTTCACTTGTTTCAAACTAATTTTCACTTGAAATCAGTAGAAAAATCTGCAAATGGAGCTTGTAATAAGAAAGAAAAACTTGCTCCATTTGAGACATTTTGAAACAAGTGAAAATAATCTGAAAACAAGTTAATTTTTAGGTGATGAGTCTTTTAAGTGGAAGTTTTAAGTGGAAAGAGTTTAGTTTTGACAAGAAATGAGACAAATATTCTTGGAAAGATTTTGACTTTTTGCAGTGTACAGCTTTCAATTCAAAACCAACTAGGAAACCAACTCAGCTCATCTGTCCTCCACCTGATTAAAGTCTTATATTATCTGAGAGAACACAGTGCATTTCCTACAATAACGCTGAGATAAGGAGTCCCTCAGGGTTTTATTCCTGGTCCTCTGACTTTATGTGGCAACTCTTACATGAGGTGAATATGGTCAATTATTCCTCAGTCATTACATTAAAGGTAATTTGCATGAATCCACAGCCAGACCTTCGTTTCATTGAGATTTGGTTATTGTAACATTTTCGTTGTGTAATATGACATCACTACTTTACATCATCCTTAGAGCTTCCATAGCGCTGTGCTCCCTCTCCCTCTCTGTCTTCTTCTTCCTGTTGCCAACAGTTATATAAGATGTTCATATATAACAGTGTAGTGAGTGAACCTGTTCTACATGTTTACAGTCACCGCTATCTAATTAAAGTTCATATATCTTGGCGACGACTTCAGTGCCACACACCGAGGTATTTAGGTCAACGCAATGAATCACAAAAATGATTTCCCAATCACATGAGAATTAAATGTGTTGTGTTGCTCATTAATTTCACTCTTATGTCAGCAAAGACAATTCCATTTTAGTTTACATATGTTATCATTATTTCTATAAAAGCTTCTCGTCCATTCTTTTACACATTGTGCGTAAACAGTGGGTCACAACAACTCATCTTTTTCTTGTGAGTAAAACTTTGATTCTAACAGAAAACCTCAACCGAAGGACTGGACATGTTATGCAACGGGCGTATCGAGGGTGTGTCTGAGAATGTGGTGCCCTACTTGTAGTGAAGTTTGTGACTCAAGAACATATGACGATGTGTTTGGACAAGTTCTGCGTGGAGTAAATGAATCACTGAGAAACGGAGTAAACACTCGAGACGAGCTCAGGGGACAAATGGGGACGAATGCTATCAATCACAGCTCAGCACATTAATTGCTGTTATTACTGACGGAGACGCTTCAGAACCTCCACGGGGCCCTCGGCTAAATCCTGCTGTGAGGGAACCTCCTGACTGAACTCCAGAAACCTTCAACACCCAGTGCTTCCACTCACCCCCATGTTAATGTTTGAAATAAGTCACCATTAACTAGGAGTAAAATATAGATAAAGCTACTATTAATTAAATTGGCTGCACTTGTTTTACGTTCACATACTTCAAATGTAGGTTATTATTATTATTTATTATATAATTATTATTTATTTAGCACCATTGTCATAATATTTCACAAGTTTGATTTATTCAGATATCTGCATCTATATTTGCCTGTGGCCTATCCAAGAAAACACAATTCAATCTTAGTCAATATTTATCCATTACTTTCTACTTTGTATAAATGCAGTTGTAACAACTAAACTAAAACCCAGGGTTCACCCAGGGCTGTTACATATTCCCTTTATTAAAGTAGGCAATTTCCACATGTCATTTTATTTAAAAAAAAATAAAAAAAGACACATTTGTTCCTACTCTGGTAAAGCATGCACCACGGTAGAAATCTGACATTTAGAAACGAACAAATCTTTAAAACTATTTTCTGAAACACGTCGAAGGAGAAGGATTATTCTGAAATCACGGAGATGGAGTAAATATGTTGGTAGAACGAACATTTTTGTTGTTATTTTTTTAATTGCCCGTTTATTCGGCTCCCACGCTACATACACAGCTTTTTTTTTTCCATCAAACGATGTGCGGACCACTCGCGTGCCGATCCGTGGAGAGCAATCCGGGATCACGGATCGGTTGCACCATTAAAAAGCACTATGAACTGACACGTGCGTGCAGAGCATTTATCATTTGAGGCTCACTAAATTCAGATAATATTTGACCAGAATTCCAAGCATTTATCCGATAAATTGAAAACTGGCGGAAACCCTGGGATCGGTTAAAAAAAAATCTATTTTCATGGACTGGTATTTATTTGATGGAGACCAGTTTCTTAAAGGTGTTCAGAAATGATAGATGAGTTATTACACTAATTCTATGACCATTAGTGGAACCAAATTCATTTTTCTTTCTTCCTGTACAGCATGTTCCATGGAATACCGCCAACATCTGTGCAAATAGGCACAGACACTGAGTTTACACACTAAAAAGAATGGCCGCAGGTCAAATAATGAGTTGAATCAGCAGCACACCTTCTAAAAACATGACTTTCTGCTGAGTTCTGGGTGGAAAACCTCCAGAGCCAGGAGCCTGAGGAGAATCCTCATCACAAGACCAAACCACCTTGACTGGCTCCTCTCCGCTCCGGTCCCGGCTTCTTCACACTCTGCAGCAAAGTAAACACCGGAGGTCACGCTCACACTGCACAAATGTGGTTTCTCATCATAATCAGTCGTTCAGGATGTTCTGTCACAGGACCGGCCTCCTTCCGACAGAACTTCCATGACGATCAGGAGGGAATGCTGAGACAGCTTTTGCTCCACGTGTCTTTTATTTCAGGACAGATTGTGTGTTCATACACTACTGATGCTGCTCGTCTGCACACTGTTGTTGCCTTTCTACATGACTCTCCCTGTTGTTGTAAAGACCAGTGTTGGTCCCTCTGCTGTCGTTGAAGTCTTTGTCCACTGCTTTGATTCTAGGGTTCATAAAGTTCATTCAGTCCTGGTTCTAGGTCAAGACTTGAGCTTCTACACTGACTAGTAGGCTACTGTGTCTCAGTCTCTCTTGTCTGATCTGACCTGACACTCAGTTTTCAGCTTGACAATCAACAGCAAAATACACACACATATTCACATACACAGGGGGTCCTTTCCACTGTGTGTGCAGTAACAAGGGAGATAGAGCCATATTGCCTGTAATTAGCTTAGCTCAAACACTGGAAGTGTATGGGTAGTCAGGGTCCGACATAACCCATTGCCCGCTGGCCCGGGGCCAGTAAAAGTACATGCAGGGCAAGTAGATTGGCCAGTCACTGGCCCGCCCGGGCCAGTGACTGGCCAATCACTATAAATGACTGAAATCAGTGATTGGTCGTTCACTGGCCCGTATGACGACATGCGTCGTGATTCGCTGGAATGCACGTGGGAAAATCAAAATGCTTCATGTGATCAGCTGTTCATGTTTTAAGCTTCATAGAGTGCCGGTTTAGTTTTGGTCTCACTATTCTGTTAAATGTAGCTATTAAACAACTGAACGTGAACAGGGTTTTTCCTGCATGCAGAATTTGGTCGCGGCGGCCACCGCTAAATTTCTCACCGGCACCAGTGGGGAGGGGGAGAGGGAGAGAGGGGACACGCAGCGAAGGAGCCGCCGGGTGGAATTGAACTCGTAGTCGCAGCGTGCTCGCTCTACTGAGTGAGACATACGATGCTCTCAGCTCAGCGCATCTAATCGGCGATTCCACCGAGTGTTTCAGCGGCCCGACGCTGCTTTACCGCCGCTGCAGCCGAGACAGAGCAGACGCACAGTCAGCTGTTACCCTGTCACCGTCACCGTACCGACGAACTAACGCCAGTCAGCTGTTACCCTGTCACCGTCACCGTACCGACGAACTAACGCCAGTCAGCTGTTACCCTGTCACCGTCACCGTACCGACAAACTAACGTCTCCGCCAGTCAGCTGTTACCGCCACTGTACCGGAGAGCTAACGTGTCTCCGCCAGTCAGCTGTTACCGTCACCGTACCGACGAACGTCTCCGCCAGTCAGCTGTTACCGCCACTGTACTGGAGAGCTAACGTGTCCTTTGTAGTTCATCATCTCCGCTCCTTCAGCCTCACGTTTTCACTACAGCTGTTGTCAATAAATATGCATGGAGATGACATTGCAACCCATGTCAAACTCCAGGCCGGCGGGCCGATTGTGGCCCGTGGTGGAATTATCTTTGGCCCGCACGTCTGCCCCAATAAGTTGACAATATGAGCTAAAAAAAAAAAAAAAAGTATCGATAATCAAAGTTCTTGATATTGGTTAATGGTTAATCATGTGCATACCTAATTATTAATCTAATGATTAATGTTGTTTTATATGCAATAACTTACAGGCTTTATTAGTTTTAAGTTCAATACTGTATGTGCAAAAAAGTCATTTCAATAAGTTCTCAATAAACAACCAATCTGGCCCTTGGCTTCTACCAATTTTTAAATTGTGGCCCACGCGTGTTGGAGTTTGGCACCTGTGAACAGCTGTTGGTGTCCCACCTCTTTGAGTTTTACACTGCTGACTTGTGGAACAGACAGGTACCATCACCACCACATCATTTTGATCCAGAATAACAGAATAACATGTGAACAATTTAACCAATTTCAATAAATAACACATTTGGTTTTTTTGTTTGTTTTTTTAAATAGAGAAAAAAATGCTTTTTTAAGTTTTTGGCGGCCGGGCCAGTGAAAATACACACAGGGCCAGTAAAACTCAAAGCTACTGGCCAAGCGGGCCAGTAAGAAAAAAATCTTACGTTGGACACTGCCTCCACCTAAAGTAGCTAATTAGCTTAGCTCAAACACTGGAAGTGTATGGGTAGTGTTAGCCTGCCTCTACCTAAAGTAGCTAATTAGCTTAGCTCAAACACTGGAAGTGTATGGGTAGTGTTAGCCTGCCTCCACCTAAAGTAGCTAATTAGCTTAGCTCAAACACTGGAAGTGTATGGGTAGTGTTAGCCTGCCTCCACCTAAAGTAGCTAATTAGCTTAGCTCAAACACTGGAAGTGTATGGGTAGTGTTAGCCTTAGCTTAGCTCAAACACTGGAAGTGTATGGGTAGTGTTAGCCTGCCTCCTCCTAAAGTCATCAGAGAAACTCTTCATCAACTCTAAACGGACCGATCTTCGTCTCAGAGCTGACAAAACTCTCCGGTAAGGCATCTTGAGCGGTCAAATGCCGCTAACGGGACGAGATCGGTCAAAACGGAGGGTTCAAGCAAAGACGGTTTATTTTGGTTCAAGCTAGCTACATCGAGGGTAGGTTAGCTTCCTGTTTCAAAGTAAAAGCACTTCTGTATGTAAAGGGTAACGGGTGTTTTATTTTGTTAAAGTAACAGGAAGTGCGTTGGTCACAACGGCTAGCTCGAATTCGTCCAAACAAAATAGAAAACAGCTGGTATTTAGACAAATTAACGACACACTGCTGATCTAAACGGATACTTTCTCACCTAAACATGTTTGAAATGTTGATAAAGTGATATATTTACAGAGTTTAGAGCTAAAATGAAATCAGCTTCTGATGCTGATTTCAGCTCAGGTAGGAGGCAGGCTAACACTACCCCAGGGCTCTCAAGTCTCACGCATTTGGCGTGTGACACACGCATTCCCACCCGTTCACACGCTCACACGCCACACATTGTATAGAGGGATTACCTGTTTACCAACAAATCAGGATGCGTGCGCAGCCTGACTGCAGAAAGAACCTGTTGTCATGGTTACCTCCATGGATCTAGTGTAGTCAAAGCGGTGTTAGCCAGCGATGTTGTCAGCCTACTACAACAGTTTATCACCTACTGATGTAATGTGTGTTTTATACATAGACTGTAGGTTTTATAACGGCAGAAAAAAAAAAACGTCAGGACGGAGGATCGAGTTTATACTGCAACTACGGCGATGGCAACTCAGCCACGGGACAAGCCACAGACATAGCGTCGGTCATCGGTAGAAACAACGCTGTGCATCAAATCAGGAACAAACAGCGAAAAAGGAGCCAGACAGACGGAGCCAGTAACACATCATGAGCTAATGCTAGCCTAGCCACACGCTAGCAGACATGTCCAGACTCAACACCAGTTTATACCGCAGCGACGGCAACTCAGCCACGGGACAAGGCAGGGACACTCACAGCAGCATGGCGTCGGTCATCGGTAAAAACAACGCTGTGCATCCCTAACGGTACCTACAGACAGTAATGTTCAGGAAAACACTCACGGTTACAAAACTCTGTGGCTGTGAGGATTGAGGTGCTGCCTGGTCAGAGACGAGGGGAGAGGACGGACCTGTCTAACGTCTGGAACAACTGCATCATGAACTGTAACGCTACGTGCATGGCTACGTGTGTACCGGTAATGTAAAACAATATAGCTTACCGTTAATTAATCTCAGCTTGCTTTCCATTAGTATGTGACCTGGTCTTCAGTCACTGTCGTAGTAAACATTTGACAGCTCATTGGCTGCAGTCACAGCTGTGCTGCCCGTGGGCATTTAGCTTCATCACCATTCAAACCAACGTATCCAACACGTTATATTGCTCCAAATTAATCAACAATGTACTGTTTTCTCTCTCGTTTGCCTTGAAAGCGGTGCGAGTTGACGTTTTCTGTAAAATTTGCGAGTTTTGTTATTTTTTATCACCACAATTAGTGCAACTAACGGCATAATAAAACACGATCCCATTGACTCCCGGCTGTTACTGCTCTCTTTCTGCAGCTGACATGCGCAGTAGAACGTCTGTGACGTAGGCTGGTAATCCCTCTATTTCTCACGCATTTAAATCAAGGGGGTAGATCGGACTACAGGCAGGCGGAGCTCACAGTCGGCCATATTGAAACAGGCAATTTGCCTCTGACTCTGGCTGCAGTTATAGCAGTAGATGGTGATCCATCATCCTCACTAAAAAAACGATTCATAACTCTGTGAAAAATGAATCAGTATGGAGCTATTACTTCAACTATTTGCATAATGTCACTAGAATGTTACCTTTACAAAAAAAAGTACATGATTAAAATTATCCGTGATTTTGAGTCTGCTGCATCATAACTGCAAAGACGTTCATAAAAAATCAAACTGTTTTGAAATCGGACAAAAACTGAGCAAGTTCTGGTCATTCTAGCAGAACATGCACCATAGGCTTATAATGCTCTGAGGGAGAGAGTTGCCTGTTCCAAGATGGCCGCCGTTCTGACTACGTTGTGTCATTGGGCAGCAGCGGTGGGTGAGTCATCTAGTTTTTATATATATCTATGATTTAAATTACCACGGTGACGTCCACCAAGTTGCACCCATGGATGTATAATATTAGTTGCACCGCGTTAACAGTGGAACAGGTAGGAACCAAGCTCCCCCCACAGTCTATGGTTCCCCCGAGAGATCAGAAGCTGCGTGCCACGCGCAAGCCAATCAAATAAAGTATATCTACCGAACAGCCAATCAGAAAGTAGCACTGCTGTATTTTGATATTCCGCGGTAAAAAAAAAAAAAAAAAAGAGAGAGACGGACTAAACACATCCACACTCGCCGAAATGAAGCAGGTGGTTTCATAAGGACAGAAAGACCCAATGATTACAGTAAGTCACGTCATCATTTATTTGTTGCTGTGGAATAGTCTCTTTACGCATTCATACTGTTGTTGACTATGTAGGATTTCCAGAACAATTAACAGAACGTTAGACCGTTGCTAGGTAAAACGGGCCGTTGCTAGGGACTCCGTTCTGATCAGAGGACACAGAGGAGGAGAACGATGCAGGATTTACCTTATTCTTTACCTTTTTACCGTCATTAACAGCATAATAAATGACTTGTAGCTTGTTACAGAGAGAGTGGAGGCTCTCTGCCTTCCACACCGCTGCTAGAAACCAAACCTGCGCTCAGAGCCTCCGCTGTCGCTGCTCTCGTCAAGTTGAAAAAAAAAAAAAAAGCTCCGTGGCACCGGGAGTCGGCGACAGTAAACGTGTTTATGACAGATAAGACTACACAAATACACCCATCCTAACATGTACATGATAATCCATTGATCCACCGATTGGTTATTGAAAAGGCTTAGTTGAAAACAGACGCATACGACCGGGAGGAGGCAGGAAAACAGCTGATTAGTGATCCACGTGTCGGCTACAGGCAGGTACGAATGTAAACGTTGACAAAAAGTCATTGTCGAGCCCGTCAAAAATGTTAAAAATATTAATTCAGACTAAAAAAAAATTTTTTGTGGAGAAGGAATACTTTCATTCTGTTCACCTCAAAACGCACTGTGGATGTATTATTTTTTTTAAAATATAGCTTTTAATAAAAATCCTACATATTCAACCTTTAATTAATGCATAATAATTGTGATAATCTTAACACCGTGATTATTTCTTTGACAATAATTGTGCCAAGAAAATTTATAACTGTGACATCCCTGTAACACACACACACACATGCAGTAAAATGCTCACAAAGTTTAATCTGAAGTCAATAAATATTTTTGTTTGAATGAATTTATGCGTCATTTGTCAGACATCCATCCCCAGCTCAACCAAATCCCCGCTGCCGCTGGTAAAATCTCACTCTGAACTCACTTCAAAACTTGAGAGCCCTGCTACCCATACACTTCCAGTGTTTGAGCTAAGCTAAGGCTAACATTACCCATACACTTCCAGTGTTTGAGCTAAGCTAAGGCTAACACTACCCATACACTTCCAGTGTTTGAGCTAAGCTAAGGCTACCACTACCCATACACTTCCAGTGTTTGAGCTAAGCTAAGGCTAACACTACCCATACACTTCCAGTGTTTGAGCTAAGCTAAGGCTAACACTACCCATACACTTCCAGTGTTTGAGCTAAGCTAAGGCTAACACTACCCATACACTTCCAGTGTTTGAGCTTAGCTAATTACAGGCGATACGGCTCTATCTTCCTTGTTACTGCACACACAGTGGAAAGGATGGAGTCTATCTGCTGGTCATGGACTCAGGAGTGAGGCAAGACACGGAAAAAAAAAGTTGGCGTGTCACTTTAAGAGATTCCATAAAACCTGGGGGGAAGCCTGCACTGTTCATGGATGTGACGAGTCAGCACTTAAAAGGTGCAGTTCATCCAATGAAAATATATAAATCTCTCTCAGACATTCCTTTCTCTCTCTCTCTCTCCCTCTTTCCCTCTCTGTCTCTCTGTTTGTGTGTTTACTTTATCTTTGTTCGGCTTTGTGTATCTCTACACATCCATCAGACATTCCTGTTAAAGCTACGTCTTATTCTACAGGTCTTAAAATTCCACTTTATATCCAGACAACCTCCTGAGAAGCCTGTGAAACTTCACTCAGGGTATTTCCAGGTGCTGAAGGAGGATTCACATTAACACAGCTCAAACAAAACTTTATGATCAGTGAACACATACAATTTCTGTCATGGAGTCAGTAATAAACTCAACACAAGTCATTTAACCAACTACGATAAGTGGTTTCTGTACTTTGACTGTCCCAGATCTCTGTCCTAGTTCTGTTCAGAGGAAACACTCAGGAAGTAAACAGACCATAAAATACAGTGTTCTCCTAGAAACCAAACAGTCCCTTCTACTGTAGTCATCGACAGTTTGCAGGTAACGGCTTGACTGTGAGAAATGTACTTGGAAGGTGTGTCTGGGTGTGTGTGTGTGTGTGGCGCGCCTATCTGTTTATACAGGTATATGTGTTACATTATCACTTTAATGTAAACACTTAAAGGGATAGTTCAATATTTAGTCAAACTGGTCCATCACCATAACCCCTATAGTCATAGCAGTAGGTTCGTTACCTTTAATTGTCGGTGCAAGCTATTTTTAGAACAGCGGAGCAGAGCCGTGAGCTGCTCAGAGCTACGCTAAAGAGGCTCATTATGGGATTTCTTGGTTTCCGTCATCAAACTCATCAAATACACAATCCAACAACTCCACAACGCTCTGGTGGACAAGTTGTGACCTGCACATTCACCACGCTATGAGATAATAACACAACGTTACCACACAGAGTTGTTTTAGAGGGAAATTCATGCAAAACCTCTGATGCACGTTGCCAGTTTTTCATCAAGCAGTCTCGTAATGTTCTGTTATTGTCCACCAGAGCGTTGTGGAGTTGTTGGGTTGTGTATTTGATGAGTTTGATGAGGGAAACCAAGAAATCCCATGAGCCTCTGTGGAGTAGCTCTGAGCAGCTCACGGCTCTGCTCCACCGTTCTAAAAAACAGCTTGCACTGACAATTAAAGCTAATGAACCTACTGCTATGACAATAGAGGTTATGGCAATGGGCCAATTTGCCAAAATGTTGAACTATCCCTTTAAATAAACTACGCTCCAGCTGCAGATCCACTCTGCCTCTCCTTCTCGTCCTGAGCCACAGTGGAATCATGAATAATGTTTTGGCAGAGCATCGTTTCATCCTGATCGACATCTGGGTTGGATTTCGTCTCATTAGTGAAAGAATTCCTGAATTATTGCCACAAACACATTTCATAAGGGCGCAGCGACCTTGACCTTTGACCTCTGACCACCACATACTCATGAGTAGTAGCTGTCACCGTCCGGCGCTCCGGCAGAAAACACTGTGTGAGTGATGAGGTTCAGAGCAGAGCAGCAGCAGTGCATGATGGGTATTCCTCTCAGCGTCTCAGTCATGTCCCACTGCAGTCGTGCAGCCCTCCTGCAGGACAACCAATCACAGTCGGCCACCTCAGAGCCCCCTCCCCACCAATACACACACAGAGACACACACACACACACACACACTGTCGTCATAGTAACGATTAGCCTGCCATGTGACAGTGTTATGTGTAAGTCTCATCTTCACGAGCCAATGACACACACACACACACACACACACACACACACACACACACACGCTACAGTCTCTTTACATTCCCTTGAAGGTTGTTGTTTTAAAGGGACAGTCCCACATTTGTTCAGCTCCATCAGGAGAAAAGATAAATCTGCACTGATTGTTTTTTGTAATTGAGTTTTTCATTCACTGCCGTTTTGTGAGGACTTGTTATAAATTGATGAAAGGCTGAAAGGAAAAGTTAATTAGCAACTAATTTGATTAACTTGTTTATTATCTTCACTAATAAATTTAAAGATAATTTAAAGATAAGATAATTAAAAGATGAATGCATCATGAAAATAACAGTTTTATTGCAGCTCTAAATAAGATCTTATCTCCAGCTCAAAGTGCAATAAAAGCTGCCGGTGCAGAGTAATAACAGTCTGCTGATATACTGCATTACTGTATCCAAGCTGATCAATCAGCTTGCCGGTTGACCTCTGACCTTCAGCAGCGTTATGTAATTGACTGGATGAACCCAGCTGCTGGTTCATTTCACAGATTGACAGTCAGTGCAGTGTGTGTGTGTGTGTGTGTGTTTACACACTGAGGTTGGGGTTTTTTTTTCTGTATTTCATCTTTTCACCAACAACGATAAACAGTAATAATAACTTGACAGTTCCCTCTGTTTTCCATATGTCACAGACTGTCAAACTGAAAATAACATGACTGGTGTGTGTAAACATCACATGTCTCTCTCCTTGTATGAGTCATGTCATGGAGCGTTGCTCAAAAAATGACTCATCTTTGATCCGTGTCAGACACATAGTTGTGCGATTTAAGACTGTGGATTCCACTGGTCCAGAGCCAGCGTTAGCGGTTAGCATTAGCAGTGATGCAGATCCTTTATGTGACGGGTGTTGACAGTCATCGGCTGCTTTAAGCTACATGTTGTGTCATGTCACTCCTCCAGATAGTAACTCAGATAGTTCAACATTTTGGCAAATTGGCCCATCACCATAACCCCTATAGTCATAGCAGTAGGTTTATTAGCTTTAATTGTCGGTGCAAGCTATTTTTAGAACAGCGGAGCAGAGCCGTGAGCTGCTCAGAGCTACGCTACGGAGGCTCATGGGATTTCTTGGTTTCCCTCATCAAACTCATCAAATACACAATCCAACAACTCCACAACGCTCTGGTGGACAAGTTGTGATAATAACACAACGTTACCACACAGAGTTGTTTTAGAGGGAAATTCATGCAAAACCTCTGATGCACGTTGCCTTCAGGGACAGTTTTTCATCAACAGTCTCTGTATTTCCCTCTAAAACAACTCTGTGTGGTAACGTTGTGTGATTATCTCATAGCGTGGTGAATGTGCAGGTCACAACTTGTCCACCAGAGCGTTGTGGAGTTGTTGGATTGTGTATTTGATGAGTTTGATGAGGGAAACCAAGAAATCCCATGAGCCTCTAGCGTAGTTTGCGTAGGTAGTGTGTTTGAATCAATGACAAAATCGAAGTTGTGTGCATTGATTCTGGAACCAGAATACAAGTTGTACAGAGACCAGAAATCAATACATGTGTGTGTGTGTGTGTGTGTGTGTGTAGATTGTGTGTTACCTTCCCGGTGGACTTGACTCCCTTCCAGACACAGAAGTAGACCATGACCCAGACCGCCACCAGGCAGAGCATCAGCTCCCAGTTCATGCGTCCAGGATCGTCCAGACCAGACGAGATGTTCAGCACCTTGTTCCTGCACAGAGAGGAAGGAGGAACACGTTCACGCCACGCTCACTGCAGGACGTTTCTGGTCCTGATGCTAAACTAGAATAACAACGTCCTGAGCTGTTTAATCATCAGATATATGATAGTAATGTAGACGACAAGATGATGAGAGTTGCAGGTGTTGTTGCAGGTGTCGGCTCACTGACTTTAAATTCAAACACTAATGAACAGTTGCTCTGTCTGTGTCTCTGTCTGTGTCTCAGTCTGTGTCTCTGTCTGTGTCTCTGTCTGTGTCTCTGTCTGTGACTCTGTCTGTGTCTCTGTCTCTGTCTGTGTCTCTGTCTCTGTCTGTGGCTCTGTCTGTGTCTCTGTCTGTGTCTCTGTCTGTGTCTCTGTCTCTGTCTGTGGCTCTGTCTGTGTCTCTGTCTGTGACTCTGTCTGTGTCTGTCTGTGTCTCTGTCTGTGTCTCTGTCTGTGTCTCTGTCTCTGTCTTTGTCTGTCTGTGTCTCTGTCTGTGTCTCTGTCTCTGTCTGTGTCTCTGTCTCTGTCTGTGGCTCTGTCTGTGTCTCTGTCTGTGTCTCTGTCTCTGTCTGTGTCTCTGTCTGTGTCTCTGTCTGTGTCTCTGTCTGTGTCTCTGTCTGTGTCTCTGTCTGTGACTCTGTCTGTGTCTCTGTCTGTGTCTCTGTCTGTGACTCTGTCTGTGTCTCTGTCTGTGTCTCTGTCTGTGTCTCTGTCTCTGTCTGTGTCTGTCTGTGTCTCTGTCTGTGTCTCTGTCTCTGTCTGTGTCTCTGTCTCTGTCTGTGGCTCTGTCTGTGTCTCTGTCTGTGTCTCTGTCTGTGGCTCTGTCTGTGTCTCTGTCTGTGTCTCTGTCTCTGTCTGTGTCTCTGTCTGTGTCTCTGTCTGTGTCTCTGTCTGTGTCTCTGTCTGTGCTTCTGTCTGTGTCTCTGTCTGTGACTCTGTCTGTGTCTCTGTCTGTGTCTCTGTCTGTGTCTCTGTCTGTGTCTCTGTCTGTGTCTCTGTCTGTGTCTCTGTCTGTGCTTCTGTCTGTGTCTCTGTCTGTGACTCTGTCTGTGTCTCTGTCTGTGTCTCTGTCTGTGTCTCTGTCTGTGTCTCTGTCTGTGTCTCTGTCTGTGCTCTGTCTGTGTCTCTGTCTGTGTCTCTGTCTGTGTCTCTGTCTGTGTCTCTGTCTGTGTCTCTGTCTGTGACTCTGTCTGTGTCTCTGTCTCTGTGTCTCTGTCTGTGTCTCTGTCTCTGTCTCTGTCTGTGACTCTGTCTGTGTCTGTCTGTGTCTCTGTCTGTGTCTCTGTCTGTGTCTCTGTCTCTGTCTCTGTCTGTGGCTCTGTCTGTGTCTCTGTCTGTGTCTCTGTCTGTGTCTCTGTCTCTGTCTGTGGCTCTGTCTGTGTCTCTGTCTGTGACTCTGTCTGTGTCTGTCTGTGTCTCTGTCTGTGTCTCTGTCTGTGTCTCTGTCTCTGTCTTTGTCTGTCTGTGTCTCTGTCTGTGTCTCTGTCTCTGTCTGTGTCTCTGTCTCTGTCTGTGGCTCTGTCTGTGTCTCTGTCTGTGTCTCTGTCTCTGTCTGTGTCTCTGTCTGTGTCTCTGTCTCTGTCTGTGTCTCTGTCTCTGTCTCTGTCTGTGACTCTGTCTGTGTCTCTGTCTGTGTCTCTGTCTGTGACTCTGTCTGTGTCTCTGTCTGTGTCTCTGTCTGTGTCTCTGTCTCTGTCTGTGTCTGTCTGTGTCTCTGTCTGTGTCTCTGTCTCTGTCTGTGTCTCTGTCTCTGTCTGTGGCTCTGTCTGTGTCTCTGTCTGTGTCTCTGTCTGTGGCTCTGTCTGTGTCTCTGTCTGTGTCTCTGTCTCTGTCTGTGGCTCTGTCTGTGTCTCTGTCTGTGTCTCTGTCTGTGTCTCTGTCTGTGCTCTGTCTGTGTCTCTGTCTGTGACTCTGTCTCTGTGGCTCTGTCTGTGTCTCTGTCTGTGTCTCTGTCTGTGTCTCTGTCTGTGTCTCTGTCTGTGTCTCTGTCTGTGCTCTGTCTGTGTCTCTGTCTGTGACTCTGTCTCTGTGGCTCTGTCTGTGTCTCTGTCTGTGTCTCTGTCTGTGTCTCTGTCTGTGTCTCTGTCTGTGCTCTGTCTGTGTCTCTGTCTGTGTCTCTGTCTGTGTCTCTGTCTGTGTCTCTGTCTGTGTCTCTGTCTGTGCTCTGTCTGTGTCTCTGTCTCTGTGTCTCTGTCTGTGTCTCTGTCTCTGTCTCTGTCTGTGTCTCTGTCTGTGCTCTGTCTGTGTCTCTGTCTGTGTCTCTGTCTGTGTCTCTGTCTGTGTCTCTGTCTGTGACTCTGTCTGTGCTCTGGGCTCATCGGTTCCTCCTGACGATGACAAAGCCTTTTAAAACCACACTTTCCTTTTCAGTTCATTTTGCCTCATCATTCAGGCCGATCACTTTGACTTTTCTTCATGATGCACTTTTCATTTTGTATCTAATTAGTAAAACTTCTGTGAACTCACTTGGTTTGTATTTTTATATGATTTCCATAAAACACATGGACATTTGAGGCACCTGTGCTCTGTTACATTATGACTCAGTAGTTCTTAAGAAGAGGAAGACGTTGGTCATGTTACTGTTGATGGTAAACAGTCCTGTAACCTTACACCTGCTGCTCTCACTAATGTCACTCTGCCTCGTGGCCACAGTCGATCACATGATCTCAAAGAGATTGCAGCTCCCTTATCAACGGCCCACGTGTTGTGCTGTGTTGTGTTGTGTTGTGTTTACTGCCACTGCGGACAAATAAATCTCGCTCTGCTCTTGTACGGTGTCAGACTTGCTGCTGCTAGCGCGGCTAGCTGCTAGCTGCAGCCTGCAGCAGCATGAGGCTCGTTCTGAGGCTCCAGTTGGTGCAGCAGCTGCTGCCACCGTCAGCAGATCCACACGCGTAATGAGAGTCTGTTTGGTTACAGTTACAGTAGGGAGGGGCCGCTCCAAGCCAAGCAGAACAACACTGAGCAGGGAACAGGGTTTATTCCCATCTACAGTATGTGATGACTGGTGATGAATGACCAACATAAGAACATAACGTTGATGCTTAGCTTTACATCTTTTAACAGGATGGCAGCTAAAACAAAACAAGCCTGACAACTGACTGATCGGTTTCAACTCCAGTGTCCACATGTGATGACAACAAATGAGCAGCCTGAGCACACACACACAGACACACACAACCTCACCTGTTATTGACCTGTTTTCTGATAACAATGTGCAGAACCAGAGATGGGACCAAGTCACACATGTGCAAGTCTCAAGAAAGTCTCATGTCATTTTCTCTTGGGAAAGTCAAGTCACCTTGTTATTGCATTTTCCCACAGAATCTGATCTTAATCAAGTGAAAAGACGACCTGTTTAAAAAGTATGATGATGACTTGGATTTGCATTGTAATTACTAACATTCAGTAAAGGACGTGTCTGTTCTGATGATACAAGTCAGCACTGTAAAAAAGCTTTCCTTTATGTCTGCTGCAGTGTATGTTCTTCTATAATAAAACTACGGATCAGTCCTTTAAGGCCAGAACTCACTCCCAGAACTCGATGATGGGCGATCGCGCGCCCGCCAGCTCGGCGCAGGTCATGTTGTTGACCACGGTGACGTTGGCCATGCTGGCGTTCTTACAGTCCTGGTGGTGGAAGATCTCGATGCAGTTGGGCGTGTTCCACGGGTTGTCGCAGGACGACCAGGGGAGGGTGGAGCCGAACGACTTGATCAGGTAGTAGAAGCCCCAGGCCAGCACCAT
The DNA here is from genome assembly GCA_030347415.2 of Decapterus maruadsi. Lineage (NCBI taxonomy): Eukaryota > Metazoa > Chordata > Actinopteri > Carangiformes > Carangidae > Decapterus > Decapterus maruadsi. Next base: position 1,821,871 of record CM064899.1, read on the forward strand.
GATGTAGTAGGTGTTGCAGAAGAACACAATCACCATGGAGGCGTAACCGAGACCTGGAGGAGAGAAGAAACGAGCGTGTAGGCGTTAGACGACCGACCGTGACACAGAAAACATGGATCAGGGATCATCGGGGTCGAGCTGTTCCACTTCCTCTACATTTATGGTTTTATGGGCAGCAGCAGGTCTCTGATTACACCTGAACTGTGAGGTGAAGGACTTCACGTGGCAGCACGGCATGTTCTCACAACCAGCTCCTAAACCCCCGTCCAGACTGAGCCGGCTGAACCGGGACACGGCGCCGCTGCAGCACGCTGTAAATCAGCAGGTCTAGAGACAACTGATCACATCTGGTTTTAACACCGAGACCAGGTCATTCTGGGTTTGTTGCAGAGAAGTGTCGCCGTACCCGACTGTGGTGTTCAATATAAATACACTGTATTAATACAATGCACCTGTCCTCAGATCTCTACACTGGCCTTTAAAACTGGACTGGTGGTCTACAAAGAACTAAATGGTCAAAATATATTCTAGATTAAGATTTATTAAATCCATATGAAGCATCCAGACCCTCAGATCTACTGTGTTCCCAGAACCAGAAGCAGCATTCAGTTCTCATGCTCCTCCTCTGTGTCTTCTGATTATTGTCTGATTTCTTTCTTTTCCTTTTTAATCTATTTTTCTGTTTTTGATTTGAATGTTTCTATGCATCTGTAAAGCACTTTGAATTTTCTGGTGTATGAATTGTGCTCTATAAATAGATTTGCCTTGGTTTTACAATTATTGTAGTCAGTAATTGATTGATTGCTTTCTAGAGGAAAAAGTGGTCTTTTTGGTGCAACTTAAGATAAATAAAGAATGGAATAAACAAATGTTTTTTTCTCCCTAATTAAGCAGAGAGTCTCCTCTTTCCTTTGAGCTGTTTGCTGTTTTCAGAGTCATAGTACAAAATATTCTGTGGGTCTTGAAATATTACTCAAAATGCCCCGAAACGCTGGCGCCAGACGCTGAGCGGCGGCGGCGGCGGCGGCGGCGGCGGCGCTCAACGAGCTCACAAGCAAACACAAACATGAACTGCAACGTTCTGCACAGCTCAGGGTGAGCCGGCAGTTTTTTTGCACATTTTTGTATGTTTTTATTGTGTCTGCGCTCATTATTGTTCTGTTCTTTATGTTTTCACTGTCTCATGTATGTACACTCTTAGAAATAAAAGTGCTTTGTAGAACCATATAAGGTTCTTCGGCTTGTCCTCATAGGAGAACCTTTTTGGAGGGTTCCACCTAGAACCCAACATAAAGGAACCATCTGTGAAAGGTTACACCTAGAACCCCCAATGAGAGGTTCTACAAAAATCCCTTTTATGGTGTATTGGTTCCACCCAGAACCCTTACTGGGGGTTTGATCCAGAAAATATCCGACTTCTTATGGTTTCATCTAGAACCCACACAGGGAGTTCCACCAAGAACCTTTGAAACACCATTTCTTCAAACGGTTTTTCAGAAGCAAATGGTTCCAGGTGGAACCTCAGCCCTTTTGGAACCCTTATTTCTAAGAGTGTATTGTCTATGCAGCAGAACCCTGCATTCAAATCAGATCTCTCCCAAGGGAGACAAATAAAGAACCTTGACTTGACTTCAGAGGTACAGTGTCAGAAAACAGTACAGTATGTTGTGTAATGTTCAAACTGTATTTTATCTGATGATACATTGAATTTTCAGTATTTATTGTCCCTCATTCACAGCTACTTCTTGATCATCTGCAGATTAGATCATCTGCTTCCTGTCGACATGATTGCTGGTGTGTTTTCAGGCGTGGAGATAAAACCGTCTGAGCAGAGATTGTTTTAAAGAAGAAAACGCTGCACAGGACACGAGAAAAAACCTGTCAACCCATGAATGAGTGTGTGTGTTGGCTGTTGGCGTCGCTCCCTCTGATTGTGTGAGTGAGTGAGTGAGTGAAAAGGGGGCGGAGCTCTGACTCTGGAGGTCAGAGGAAGGTCTGAGTCAGAGCAGTAAAGGCATCCAGTCGTAACAAGTCATGTGCTCTTATATATAGATCCCACCGCTGATAAACACTGTAAAACTAACAGGGATACAAAGGAATAGGCTGGCGAGGAGGGAAGGGTGTGTGTGTGTGTGTGTGTGTGTGTGTCTGTGTGTAGTACAGTAGTAGTAGTAGTAGTTGTGCGGCCGTGTCTGAGGGCACGTAGAGCAGGATCACAGATTATCACCTCCAGATAAACCTCCACACACACAAACATCTGTGTGTTTGCAGACTGATGTGTCCACTCAAACACACCTGAACCGCTTACTGCATGGATTTACGTCTGTCGCCATAGCAACATGACCTCATAGAGGATGTCGAGGGTTTTGGTCGACACCGAATCACACAAAGGGATAAATGTGTGTACTATTATCCTCATGTACTTCTAACTTACTAGTTGTACTCACTCCATTTGATGCCACTGTATTTTTTTATTATAGGCTAATAATAATAATACATTTTAATTGTAAGCGCTTTTACAGATAATAATAATTTTTATTCCAACATGTTCAATGTCCTTTCCTCTGTTTCGTCCTGTTTGCTTTTAAAACTCTCATTAGTTTCATTAGAAATCTCTTATCTCTCTTCCTGACACTGATTTTTTTTATCTTTAATCTATTGTTCAGCCTCTGATAACGTATTCTGATGAAGTCTTTTTACAACCTCATCCACATATTCAGTTTTTTCCTGCTAAAGCACATTGTGTCTCTGAGCGAGATGATCTGTGTTAAAGGGGTAGTTCAACATTTTGGCAAATTGGCCCATTGCCATAACCCCTATAGTCATAGCAGTAAGTTTGTTACCTTTAATTGTCGGTGCAAGCTATTTTTAGAACGGCGGAGCAGAGCCGTGAGCCACATGCATCAGTGGTTTTGCATGAATTTCCCTCTAAAACAACTCTGTGTGGTAACGTTGTGTTATTATCTCATAGCGTGGTGAATGTGCAGGTCACAACTTGTCCACCAGAGCGTTGTGGAGTTGTTGGATTGTGTATTTGATGAGACCAAGAAATCCCATGAGCCTCCGTAGCGTAGCTCTGAGCAGCTCACGGCTCTGCTCCGCCGTTCTAAAAATAGCTTGCACCGACAATTAAAGGTAACGAACCTACTGCTATGACTATAGGGATTATGGTGATGGACCAGTTTGCCAAAATGTTGAACTATCCCTTTAACAATTCAACATCTGACGGAGGCTGAAGCTTCGTCACAAACAGACAATCAGCTGCTGCACCTTTAAAGAGCGGAGCGATGTTCCACACGTTGATGCTGCCGGCCTTCATGAACTGTCCCAGGGCGATCTCCAGGAAGAAGATGGGGATTCCCCCGACGAAGACGATGAGGAGGTAGGGGATCAGGAAGACACCTGCAGGACCACACAGACAGAGACAGGTTCAGATTATGACTCACTTCACCACGGCAACAACCAACATCCTGTCACATCACACGCGTGCGTTACAGCCTCAACACAAGGTCAGAACAGGTCTTCTGACGTCATTTTCCTCCCTGTCACTTCTGCTCTACTTGACTCTCAGATGTGCGAGCGTCCTTGAACGCACCAGCAAGGAGACTGAACGGTGGATGTTCTATATACATATACAGAAATAAAGAGACTCAGTTTGAACAGTGACGGATGCTTGATTAGACAAACCAGGACGTGTAGTTAATGAACCAAAACATTAAAGTGTGGCTTGGTCCTTTAACGCTGCCTCGTGCTGAGTTCAGAGTGACGCGGTAATTTGGGTCTCATGTATATTTCAGCAGCATCGTGACGGGAGCTTTATGTAACTGAACAGGACGGAGGGATGGAAGTGAGTCTTCATCTCTCCATCATCCTCTCTCAGAGTCTAATTCCACAGATGAACGAAGGAGCAGAAGGAGACGTTGCGTTCGGCTTCACACGCTATAGAGGAGACGGAAGAGAAATAAGGGAAGTGAATCTGAGCTGGTTGTTGCTAATGCTGACCCGGAGCTGGCTCAGCACCAACATTATGGAAATGTAAATGTTTTGATCCAGTGATTCAGCAGTGATAGAAATAGAAACTGTTCTTCCTGCTCATAAATAACTATATGAATAAGCAGGTTATTAGATAAGTATATATTCTCCCATTAGGCAACATGATGCACAACCACCACGCTATGAGAAAATAACGGAACGATACGAAACAGAGGAATTTTCGAGGTAAATACAGAGACTGTTGATGAAAAACTGTCCCTGAAGGCAACGTGCATCAGAGGTTTTGTATGAATTTCCCTCTAAAACAACTCTGTGTGGTAACGTTGTGTTATTATCTCATAGTCATATTAAAGGGCTAGTTCAACATTTTGGCAAATTGGCCCATTGCCATGGTCGCTATAGTCATAGCAGTAGGTTCGTTACCTTTAATTACAGGTGCAAGCTATTTTTAGAACGGCGGAGCAGAGCCGTGAGCTGCTCAGAGCTACGCTACGGAGGCTCATGGGATTTCTTGGTTTCCCTCATCAAACTCATCAAATACACAATCCAACAACTCCACAACGCTCTGGTGGACAATAACAGAACATTACGAGACTGTTGATGAAAAACTGTCCCTGAAGGCAACGCGCATCAGCAGTTTTGCATGAATTTCCCTCTAAAACAACTCTGTGTGGTAACGTTGTGTTATTATCTCATAGCGTGGTGAATGTGCAGGTCACAACTTGTCCACCAGAGCGTTGTGGAGTTGTTGGATTGTGTATTTGATGAGTTTGATGAGGGAAACCAAGAAATCCCATTAGCCTCCGTAGCGTAGCTCTGAGCAGCTCACGGCTCTGCTCCGCCATTCTAAAAATAGCTTGCACCCACAATTAAAGGTAACGAACCTACTGCTATGACTATAGGGGTTATGGTGATGGGACAATTATTCCCTTATTTATGCTCTTTTTTCCCTTCGTTCTCTTCCTCTCTCCTCTTGTCTCTTAATGTAAAGCACTGTATGAAAAGCTCTATAATAAAGTTATTAAGTACAAGTGTGTGTGTGTGTGTGTGTGTGTGTGTGTGTGTGTGTGTGTGTGTGTGTGTGTGTGTGTGTGTGTGTGTGTGTGTGTGTGTGTGTGTGTGTGTGTAGTGTATCAGGGGACTGTGTTAACGGGCTCTACATTAAGTCAATTATCAGTAAATTGAAGGTCTATTCCTGTTATGAACATGGCCGTGCCCTCTCTCTCTCCTTGGATCACAGTACAGTAATGTAATGGCAGCTGCTGTTACATAACTGCTACCCCCCCCCCCCCCCCCCCCCCCCCTCCCCCCCCTCTACCAGTATCATTCCAGTTTGATTCCATTCATACCAGTTCTTGGTGCCACTGTGACCCAGTTACCCCCTGGTGTGTGTGTGTGTGTGTGTGTGTGTGTCTCCATCACACCAATTAAAATACCAGAGAGAGAGAGAGAGAGAGAGAGAGAGGAAGAGCATTCCTAATTGTTCATTCATGTCTCTTGGCCCAGTTCAGCGTAAAAGGATTCATTCATTCATTCATTAACAGTGGATCAAATAACTGCATCATAAGGCACAACATTAGTGATTCACAGACTCAACATCAGCTCGTATCCACGTGTTCAGGCCGTAATTTGTTTATTCAGGCTTAATTTGACAAATTCAGGTTTAATTTGGTGTAGTTAGATTTAATTTGGAGAGGTTTAAAGGGATAGTTCAACATTTTGGCAAATTGCCTCCATCACCATAACCCCTATAGTCATAGCAGTAGGTTCGTTAGCTTTAATTGTCAGTGCAAGCTATTTTTAGAATGGCGGAGCAGAGCCGTGAGCTGCTCAGAGCTACGCTACGGAGGCTCATTATGGGATTTCTTGGTTTCAAACTCATCAAATACACAATCCAACAACTCCACAACGCTCTGGTGGACAAGTTGTGACCTGCACATTCACCACGCTATGAGATAATAATGGAACGTTATGAAACGGAGCCACATTTTGTTCATTAAAAATATATGTTCATTCAAATCGGTTGTTGTTCATTGCAAAACAGTCATTAATTCTGTGATTTATACAGATATTGATCGCGCAATGTGACCATGATTGCAGCGACGACTGATACTTCAACCTGATTCGCCTCCAAACTTCAAAACTATGACATTAGGACCTGTTTATCATCTGTGGTTGGTTCATATTATTATTGCATGAAACACAAAATACAACTTTTGATCACAAAAAAAAACTACGGCACGTAAGGTTTTACTTTCCGTAGTTAAAAACCGGTTCGCGCTAATAACTTTTGAACTGCGTGATGTCGTATCACGAGCTTTCCTGGGCTTGGTCGGTGTTGAGTGCTGAACATAGTGACGTGGTTTTCTCCTATAGCGATTGAGAAAACGTGCATGTGTACGTGTGAGAAGGCATGTGATCCATAGCTTATCAATCAGTTATTATTATTATTATTATACTACAGTCTGACATAAAGATAATCAGCAGATAAGAAGTTGCAGATCATGTATGTTGTAAAAATCACCTTGAACACTGATCGGGTCAACATCGCCGTTCATCGGCCTGCAGGTAACCATGGCAACGCAACAGGTGCTCGAGGCGACCGATCGTGGAAACCGATCGATTAGTTCATCTGATCAATAGATGGAGGATCACTGAAGGTGGCCACGCTTCAGCCAATCAGATCCCAGAGCTCTTTGTGTCTTAGATAATAGTAACGGTGCCTGCGGGCTGCGCACACACACACACACACACACACACACACACACACACACACACACACACACGCACACACACAGAGCGAGAGCAGCTCATGGAGCGGCTGTTGATGTATGAGACACACGGACACGCTGCTGGCGCTGACGGCACAGTCTGCAGTGACGTCGGCTCGAGTAAAGCTACGCAGGTAGCACACACACACACACACACACACACACACACACACACACACACAGCCTACACAGTCTCCCAGTGTATTCGTCTAGCATGAAAACACAGCAGCTGCTGGTGAGTCACGACTGCAGAGAGAAGACATGGGGGGGGAGGGGGAGGGGGGGGGGGGGGGGGCAGCCATGTCAGCAGCTCAATAAAAATCCACTTTTCTTTCGCACACAAACGCACACAAACGCACACAGCGTTAATGCCGTTAGGTTGTCACTAACTCAGTGTTGATGGGATTACAGAGTAGTAGCTACGGCCTCGTCACAGGCAGCTGCACACACACACACACACACACACACACACTGAAACACACACCGAAACACACATCAACTGTCAACCGTCACATTCAAATCTACACAACTTTATTGTACGTGATGCTGGAAGGGACAAAGTTTCCAGATCTCCACTTTATTTGCTCATTAAAGATCATGAACCTGAATATTTGAGTCTGTGTCTCATTAGGTTTCAGTGTTTAAACCTCAACAACAGGATACACCAGGGAGTCATTTCCAATACAGACGGGGGGTGGGGGGGTGGGGGAGGGGGTGGTGGGGCCACAGCCCGTTTATTAACATCAGGTTGGCTTCGCTTCAGGGTTTGGAATCAAGTGGAAACAGAATCAAGAGTTGGATCGCGGCCACGAGGACGGGACCGACACCCACAGAGGCTGAGAGTGAAAACGAGAAGCAGAGCACGGCATCATCCAGCAAACACACACCACACCGCACAACACAACACAACACAACACAACACACACAACACCACGCAACGCCACACATGGTCTGCTGAGCTGAAAGTGAGACAGAAACAGAAAGAGAGCGGCGGCTGCAGTTAGCCGCTAAGCTGCAGCGCTGCAGTTAGCTAGCTAAGCTGGCTAATCCGTGGTAAGTCACTGGGCTAAGTACCGGCAGGCGGAGAGCCTGACGGACTGATAACAGTGCTAATGACAGAGCATCATCATCATCATCATCATCATCATCATCATGATGCCTGAGGAGGAGGAGGAGGGGATTCAGAATGAATCTGGTCTTAGGTCTTAGTTTCCTCTGGCGCCACCATCAGGTCAGAGATTTCATGCATTTGGTTTTTCACCAGCAGGACTCTGTTCTCTGCACTGCTGTAAGGAGTGAGGCAGTGATGGTAGTGATGCAGCGGCAGCAGCGGCAGCAGCGGCAGCAGCGGCGGCGGCCTTTCAGGACGGTTTGTGTCCTGATCTGCAGCAGGTAACATATTTGGCAGGTTGCGCCTCGCTCAGATCTGCTGCCAACTGACCCGGGATCAGAGGGAACACCTAGCTTCCAATGAGCTTTAATTAGGATTCAAGGGTTATTTTCTGCTGCAGGCGCAGTAAACAGTGAGTGGTGACAGCTGATGTTAAAGGAGCCCAGGGTCAGATCAGGAAACCATCAACACACCAGAACTCAATCTTCTTTTCTTTGTTGATATTCTAGCAATTATTTATTTTAATAGACAGCAATTGTTTAAAGCCCCAGTATGTAGGAATTGCCCCCATCTAGCCGTGCAGTTGTAGCCTGATTCATCAGCCGCTTATTTCATTACATTTCATAGAGCGTCTGAACACGAGCCATAGGGATTCGTTTGCTTCCGGGATGTTGCATTCATTTGCTTGAAATCTGGTGCTTGGTGGTCACGTGTGCTAGACACCGGTGAAGCTCAGAGCTGCAGTTAACAGGATAAACACCCATCTGTTGTAATTGGTCAAGGACTCAAGACAAAAAACCTGAAAACAAATTTTTACAAATACCAGCCTGGCTAGTGCAGTTGCACATCTGAACGTATTCTTGATGTTGCATTCAGGTGAAATCAGGCCGACGTCAGACAGACAACAGAGCTGCAGTAACAGGATGAACAACCTCTATGTAAACAAGGACTTCTGGAGTAACAGCGCATTTTATTGTCAGTAATATAAATTAATTATAAATTATAATAAATTATAAATTAATAAATTTTTGATTACTCATTACTGAAAAAAGTAGTGCCGTTAGTGACGTAGACCTGTAGATGTTATGGATCAAATAGGAAAAGGATTCAACTAATAATCACATCTCTATCACAACTAATCGATCTTCTCCTGTCAAACAAACCAACATGTGACAACGAGCTGGAAGCAACAGAAGAGACCAAACCCTCTGTCCACGTGCCAACAGCCTCCGTGACCTCAACCCAACACTTTCTGCCAGATGCTAACTTAGCTTAGCTTCCCTGCCAGCGTGCAGGTGGACTGGCCCACATACCTGAATAGAGCGCCTGATTAGCTCACCTGTGCTAAACATGACTCTGCAGCTCACCGCCGGCCGGGTTCAATGAACTCCAGCTCAAGGCTTACAAACTCTCAACCTCTGCCCGCTTCATAATCGCTCTTTCTATCAGACATTAAATGCTTATGTCATCTAAATCTGGATATTTATAACCTCATTATAAAAAAAAACCTTGAACCGAGCATTAGGCTACAGTATATACAGTATCTCTGCCAGCTCACCTGATCTGGTTTATTACCATACAAATACTCTAATGAAATGTCTTTTGCTCAGTTATTTGGTCAAAACAAACCTTCTGAAGATGTGAGTTTGAGCTCTTCAGAATTGTTTTCATATTTCTTTAGTCATATTAAAGGGCTAGTTCAACATTTTGGCAAATTGGCCCATTGCCATGGTCGCTTTAGTCATAGCAGTAGGTTCGTTACCTTTAATTGTCCGTGTAAGCTAATTTTAGAACGGCGGAGCAGAGCCGTGAGCTGCTCAGAGCTACGTTACGGAGGCTCATGGGATTTCTTGGTTTCCCTCATCAAACTCATCAAATACACAATCCAACAACTTCACAACGCTCTGGCGGACAAGTTGTCGCCACGCTATGAGATAATAACAGAACGTTAGGAGACGTAAAGAGTCTGCTGGTCCAGAAACTGCACCCGACAGGAACATGTATCAGCGGTTTTGCATGAATTTACCTCTAAAACAACTCTGTGTGGTAACGTTGTGTTATTATCTCATAGTGTGGTGAATGTGCAGGTCACAACTTGTCCACCAGAGCGTTGTGGAGTTGTTGGATTGTGTATTTGATGAGTTTGATGAGGGAAACCAAGAAATCCCATGAGCCTCCGTAGCGTAGCTCTGAGCAGCTCACGGCTCTGCTCCGCCGTTTTAAAAACAGCTTGCACCGACAATTAAAGGTAACGAACCTACTGCTATGACTATAGGGATTATAGTGATGGGCCAGTTTGCTAAAATGTTGAACTATCCCTTTAATCAATTAATAGATTGACTAATGCAAGGTGACGATAATAAACATGTGCACAAACACATCCGTGGTATCAAAACCTCGACTCATCTCGTGTCGACCTGAGCTAAATGAGATGCTGCACAGGAGAACTGGGTGGAAGGATACGCTGCTGCTCATCAGGAAATAGTTCCCTCCTAAAACCCTCAATGTGAGCTTCTTACAGTTCTGAGACACAACATGTGATGCAACGTTACAACGAGCTGATATTGCATCATCAGTCCCCATTCACAAACTGTAGCGCTGCCTTCAAACCGTTGCACGGTGTTTGTTGTGTGCATGGCAGCAGTTACACAACATGATGATTAACTGCAGCTGAGGTGAAACATAAATCAATAAAGGAGGTGGTAAAACAGACGAGGAGTGCAGAGAGTTCAACGAGTTGAAGATCTGTTAACTGTCACTGACCCGAGAACAGGAAGCGCTCGGCGGAGGCCTCCAGCGTGTCTGACTGTGACCACACAGAGAACTACGACTGACTTCCACCACATCTGAACCCGGCTGCTGTCACCAGACGGAGCCTGATCACTGGAGCTGAATCACACACTTTCACTCTGACTCACGCCGCCGATCCAGACGTGACAGGCCTCAGATCAGCACAGTGAACCCATCCCACGCGTTTGTCACTCAGACACACAGCAGTTGTGACCTCTTCCCTCTCCTTTAGGGCAGCGGCCTCCAAAAACGGTGTATTACATTAACCTGGTTCCAGCAGCATCATGTATACATAGCTTGTTGTTGTGCATTGTGCAAATACACACAGTAGGGATGGGACCATATGCTTTTCTCCTGATTCGTTTCTTCTACGATTTAAATTGCGATTCTACGATGTTGCAGATTTTCTCGATTTTTAGTCAGGCGTCTGAAACCTTTCTGACAAAATGAGACATAGGCTGTGTCCGAAATAAAATTAAAAACTATATAGTGCACAAACTTTGTGCAAAATTCTATTTTTGAGTGGTGTCCGGGATGTTTAGTGATGATTTTTTACTCACTATATGGACAAGTGCACTGAATCTATCCCACAATTCAAAAGCCAATGATATTGGAGCATCCGATCTGTCATTCAAACAGAGTAAGATATCCCATCATGCATTGAGCTCGGATCGCCCCAAACCCACCATCCCAGAGCAACCATGGATGTACCAATCAAATCTGTTAAATTTACCAAATAAATGCAAGTACTGCAGCAGCAACCTCTTAATAAATGTGTCCAGGCTGCCATTTAGGATATCCCATCATGCATTGCTGATTTTCAGATTTTTAAGTCAGGCGTCTGAAACCTTTCTGACAAAATGAGACACAGACTGAGATGAACTGCTATGTTTTAACATTCATCTGTACACAAACACTGTAGGAGCCTATAAATTAACATACTCCATTATAAAGTTAAAGCAGATATCAGCGGTACGGCCGTTGGGCGAATTTTGCATTATACAGGCTTTTGAAAGCATTAAGCTTCAAGTCATTAAGCTACAACTTTGTTTATGCTTTGTTGTGACACACTGGCTGTGTGTGTTCTGAACGTCCTGTTTGCACTGTGAAAGTTTGATTGAACATTTTTTATGCTTAAATATGAATGTTGCCACTTAATATATTCTTTTATAGTGGTAGTATTCACAGGAAGGAAAAACACACACTGGCTGTTACCATGGTTGTATCCATGGTACCTGAACCAACGTCAGGCATCTATTGGTCGTTTTAATTACGTTACCACATTCACGTCATTAACTTGGCTGCGGACACAGCCCGAAAGTGTTTTTCCTCATTTGATAACAGTGAGTCCACTAGGATAGTCACTTTTGAACTCACTGGTTTACAGCAGAGCAGAGTGATTTTGGACACAACCATAGACTGAGATGAACTGCTACGTTTTAACATTTATCTGTACACAAATACTGTAGGAGCCTATAAATTAACATACTCCATTATAAAGTGAACTTTTTCAAAACCTGGACTCTCTGTATGTTAGAAAAAAAAAAGGTGGAGAGATGAGAGGAGGAGAGGAGGAGGAGGAGGAGGAGGAGGAGCAGCGAGGTCTGTCAACAGGATTAAAAGATTACAGGCCACTCCTGTTAATCTCTGGTCCACGTGGCAAGAGGGATGATGACGTCACACTTGGCAGCCAATCAACACACACGCACATACACACACACACTGTAACTGTCATGAAACTGTATCCATCCCTTGACCTTTGACCCCGACTCTGACGGCACCGAGCAGAAAGGCCTGAACCGAGCAGGCCGAGCGTCCGACCGGCGCCTCAAACAATCACCTCGCCAACCGTCACTCGCTTTAGCGCCTGGAACTTTCTCCAGGACCTTTGGACGCTCTTCAAGGATCACTACGACCCCGTTCATCGGCCTGGGGGCGTTGACAGCTGTTGATACGCCGCCCCCACCCACCACATCCTCTATGAGTAAAGAATAATATCGATTTCTATGTCAAATACTGTGATTAGTGTTAAAGGGATAGTTCAACATTTTGGCAAATTGGCCCATTGCCATAATCCCTATAGTCATAGCAGTAGGTTCATTACTTTTAATTGTCGGTGCAAGCTGTTTTTAGAACGGCGGAGCAGAGCCGTGAGCTGCTCAGAGCTACGCTACGGAGGCTCATTATGGGATTTCTTGGGTTCAAACTCATCAAATACACAATCCAACAACTCCACAACGCTCTGGTGGACAAGTTGTGACCTGCACATTCACCACGCTATGAGATAATAACACAACGTTACCACACAGAGTTGTTTTAGAGGGAAATTCATGTAAAACCTCTGATGCACGTTGCCTTCAGGGACAGTTTTTCATCAACAGTCTCTGTATTTCCCTCTAAAACAACTCTGTGTGGTAACGTTGTGTTATTATCTCATGGGCCAATGTGCCAAAATGTTGAACTATCCCTTTTAACAAAGTGTTAAGATAAGTACCACCCAACTGGGGTGTGAAAATCAAATGCACTACAAGATAATAAATTGCAAAAAACAACAAACAAGTTGTGTTCATTTTCATCTATTTCCCATCTTGCAGTCATTTCCTTAACCAGCCAATCACGTTACAGCAAACACCGTCTCAGTCTCAGTGTCTGTCCCTTGATTACAGTATATGATGTCATGGTGAAGCTGACCTCTGACCTTTCAGATATGAAATGTTATCACTTCCTCATTTGGGAGCCAGGAACGTGTCCAGTGAACGTGAACCTCCGTCTGACCTTCAGCGTCAGAGACGAGCCGGTGAGAGACGTGTCCTCGTAAAGACACGGGAACACGCAGCAGAACTGCACAAGGACACAACTGATCTCTGAAAGATGAAGACTGAGCCGCGGGTCAGTTCATAATCACTGAGGCAGAATCAATGTGAGCCACTGTGTGTGTGTGTGTGTGTGTGTGTGTGTACTGCTGCAGTCACCCTGCCAAGGACAGGCCAGTCATCACACACACACACACACACACACACACTCGTACAGCAGGATAATAAATCTGAGTGACTGTTGGGAGAGTAGGGAGAAAGAGGGCAAGGATGGAGGGAAAAGGTGGCAAGGGAGGAAGGAAAGGATGGAATAGGAGGTTATAGGAACTAAAGAAGCTGGAAGGAAGAAAGGAGGAAAGAAACATTTAGGAAAGAAGGAGAAAACTAGGATAAATGGGAAGGAAGGATGCATAGAAGGAAGGATGGAAGAAGGGAAGATAAAAGGACAGACAGAAGGACAGAAGAAATGTCGATGTAGCAGAAGTATAAAAACTGTGCGTGCATGTGTAGGTACAGTATGATATACGAGGACGCGTCATGAATCTCTCTATAAAAGGAAATGATTAACCCGCCACACGTGGACGTTGGAACAGCTGACTGCAACCTGCAGCTGAGGTCAAGGGTCAACGACGGACCGACCACCTCCATCCGTCTCCATCTGTAGCTTTATAGACGATGGACACGTGACCTGGGACGAAGCTGTGACCCCTTCAAGGACACCTGGGAAAGTTCACAACATCTTCGAAGATGGCCTCACCATCGGAGGCTACAACCACAACCGCACCAAGGTTCTGAACAACAAACTACAGCATTTAAAGGAGTAGTTCACCCAAAATTCAAATTTCACTCATTATCTCCTCCCCCTCATGTCGACTAAGAGCTGTGAGAAGTCCTCCGTTCCTACTTCGGTCCATGCAGCAGTATTTGTCCAGACCAGCAGTATGGAGGTATTTGAATGTTTTTTGGTGTGTCTTTTTGGACAAAGAAAAGTGTGCCCCATTCACAACCATTATATGGACAAATCCTGCTGCGTGGACCCCCCGTAACTCAGAGAAGGAACGGAGGACTCTGAAAACTCTCACAGCTCTTAGTCGACATGAGGGGGAGGAGATGATGAGTGAAATTTGAATTTTGGGTGAACTATCCCTTTAAATACAGATTTACCAACAGACAACAAAGTCAAAAACGAATGTAATTCATTATCATGAAGGTCAAGTGATCATTTAGACCCTGACACTGAGCTGACAGACATCAGTTTATAGATGTTTATACTACACATGCCCACAGTGCACCACCCTCCAGACCTCCAGACCTCCAGACCTGCTCCTCCTCCTCCTCCTCCTCCTCCTGCTGCTGCTGCTGCTGCTGCTGCTCTCTGTCCTGCAGCACTGTGACCTCTGTCAACACATTCTTACTGTGATCTTTCATGACAGATGCTTCACTGTAACTCGTTCTGGTTCTGGAGGAGAATCCGATGAGAACCCAAAGACACATCTTCAGACAATGGAACCCGTCAGTGGGTGGGATACGTTATTATCAGTGAGGGAGGAAAACTAAATGAGTCCTTGAAGTTGATGCTGTGACGGAGCGTCCTCATGTCTGCAGCCTGCAGGCGGTGGTGGAGCGGTCTAAGGGACTGGACGAGCAGTGAACCGGCAACAGGGTAATGGCAGCCTAAGGCTCGGTGATGTGCAAGAGAGCGACGGCGGGGAGGAGGGGAGGGGGGGGCGGGAGGACTCCTTCTTAGAAACAGTGTTGTTACGGCTGAGCGCAACGGGGGGAAAAACACAAAAATCTAATGGGTGTTGACTTCCCCAGAACTCCATCCAGCTGTAGAACCACATCAACTCAGACACACCGCGCTTCAGGCTTCATTGCATTGTTTGGTTGCATTGGTTGCAATGTTGCGTATTGTTATTACAGTCTGAAGAGGGCGGTTAGATTGAAAGTTTATAGCATCAAAACAATTAATTTTTCAAAAATAATACATCCACAGAACGTCTAGACGGCTGCAGAATAAAAGTATTAATTTAACAGAATTTATTTTATAGTATATTGTTTTATACATTTTGACGGGTGCAAAATATAAAAATATTAAAGGGACATTGTGTAACTTCTCCTGTTGCAGCTCTGAATGAGCCGTTCATATCATTCACATCTACATGAATGGCATTGTGCTAATGCTAATGCTAATGCTAATGCCAACTACTGTTGGGAGACTCTGCGCCAAAGCTTTGTGTCCTAATTTATCCTATGGATCTATCTTTGCCAGAACTGGAAGGTGATACATGGTCTATATTGTGATGTGGTCTGGTAAGCCCACGTGAGATGGTTCAGACTGGCACGACACCCTGAAATAAAAGTGACCTAACCAACCTGTTGTTGGTTGGACTGTTCAGCTGCTGTCGTTGAAATATAATCCTGACGGCGCCACAGCTGAGGCTGAGGGGAACACGGGCATCTGAGTCAAAGTGATGGAGCGAGCAGGCGAGTGACGGAATGTCCCTTTACTCCCAGTCGGAGTCTGGCTCGGCCCCTGTTTGTAAATCAGGTGCAGCAGCAGAAAGCGTCACACAGGAACCTCAGTGTCTGTGAGAACTCAACCTTTTCTCTGGATTCTCTGTGATTTAACACGAGTCCTCCTCCCAGACCCTCCACCCCCCCCCCCTCCTCCACCGCCGCCCTCCAACCAGCTCAGACCGGCTGACTGTGTGAACCAGACCTTTTCAGGTGAGAAGAAGAAACGTCTCTCTCTCTCCCTGTCTTTGTCTCTCTCAGCAGTTTGTCTCCGCCGGCGAAGCTCGCTTTGAAAAGAGTCGGAGAAGTGATGAACCCTCCTGCAGGGACGACTACTCCTCCTCCTCCTCCTCCTCCTCCTCCCTCCTCCTCCTCCTCCTCTTCCTCCCTCCTCCTCCTCTTCCTCCTCCTCCTCCTCTTCCTCCCTCCTCCTCCTCTTCCTCCTCCTCCTCCTCCTCCTCTTCCTCCCTCCTCCTCCTCCTCCTCCTCCTCCTCCTCTCCTCACTGCCTCTCCACAAAACATTTCTACTTTTTACAACGTTAACCATCAGTTTCCTCAGAGTGTGAGAGAATAAAGACGATTCACCTCCAAACTTTTCTCCCATATCACCACCATACTGTTATGTTATGTTATGTATAATGTATAGTTCGGAGGTTGTTAATATGGAGAAATAAACCCCGACAAGTTGTATGGAACCCCGACGCGAAGCGGTCTGTTATACTTGACGACGGTCTGTTATACAGAAATAACAGAACGCAGCTATGGACCAATCAGAGAGCAGCATTCAACAGAGCCGTGTAATAAACTTTGTTATTCTACTGTATTATGTCGTGTTATGCTACAGTATGTTGTTACGTCATGTCATGTCATGCTAGACTATATTATCCTATGCTATGCTGTTATTCTACATTATTATGTCATGTCATGTTATTGCATGTCATTCTATGCTATATTGACCTATGCTATGCTTTGATATATTATGTTATGTTATTCTACATTGTTATGTCATGTCATGCTATAGGCTACTATATTATCATATGCTATGCTGTTATTCTGCATTATTATGTTATGTCATGTCATGCTATGTTATATTATGTTATTCTACATGTCTATATATTCTATATGTCATGTCATGCTATGCTTTGCTATGTTATTCTACATTATCCTATTCTATGTTAGAAAACGTCCACGTTCTCTCTAACACATGGTATTTTGAATGTGTTTAGTCTGGTGTAGAACAAGTGAGGAGGTGAAGTTGTGCAGCAGAGATCATTAACGATTATGATTGTTTTCTCTCCATGCTGAGGATGTTCTGCCTCTTGTCTTTGTTGCAGTGAGTGAATGAGTGATGACTGAGTCAATCAAACACCTCTGAAGACGGGGTTAATGATAAACCACGGTAGACGTCTCTCTACTAAAATAAACGGCAACAAAATTAGAAAGAAGGTTTTTAAGAAATGTGTTTTCACTTGAGTTCAGCCTTTACTGTGGAAGTTGGAGTTGAAAACGTAACGGCAGGAGGTGCAGTAGCATGAAGGTGGAATTAATACACAAGTTGATACAGACTAAAAAATATGATAAGATCAGGGATTAAGGCCTTTCTCTGCTGGTCAAAGCAAAGGATAAAGGACTGGAGATGATTTTCAATTAAATACATTTAAACGATGGTGTTTTTCTTGTTTGGAGTTGAGCCAAATAAAATATAAATGTTCTTTGACATCTGGGGGAAATGATCTGTTTGGACGACTCTATAGCAGCACAGTGCAGAACAACGTTGGGACACATTTTACCTTGATAAAAAAATAAATAAAAGAAAAAACTGCAGCTCCAGCAGTTTGCATCCAGCACTCAGACACATTGCTGTTTCTATTCTATTTAGATTAATTGTGCAGCACTAGATTGGAAGCACAGGAATATAGACGCGAGTTGGTAAAATGAAAAACTAAAAGTTATGATGGTTAACAACATGAATACATAGAAGCTGCTGCACTGAAACAAGCTGTCCTTATAAAGTGAGTCTGTCACAGCATCAGCTCCACAACACTGATAAGACGCACACAGAGTCGACTGTTCATTCAGAGGCTGCCATCACACACACACACGCACACACACATGCAAACGCACGCACACACTCGGTGATGAAAGCCAAGAAGCTGAACCTGCTGCTGTCACTGATCAATCACATAACACAGGCTGACTGTAGCCACGCCCCTTTATGGTTAAAGCCCCGCCCACTGGGGGCTTATGGGAAACCTCCAAAAGCAGAAGGTAACTGGGCTGATTTTTAGTTGATGAGCTAAAGCATTTGCTGCTCTTCTGTCCAAACACACAGGAAGCTTCACTTTTCATTCAAACAAACTGATGCTACTGATACAAATGTTACATTTCATCAATGACACCAACATTTATCTCCTAAAAGTAATTTAACCAGCCGGTGGTTAACCTCTAAAAACCTGCAGGTAAGTTCATTAGCGGTCGTTTTCTCCCCCGGAATGACGACGGAGGTTGGCCGGTCGAGCTGCTCTGCAGAGCGGCTGCTGCTTCTGGGATGTCCCGGTCGCTATGGAGCTTCACATCGAAGCAAACTTCTGAACAGCCGTCATTGGGATGAACTGGCCGTATATTTGGGATCTAAACAGTTACTTTCTCGCATGAAAAAATATTAAAACTCAATAAAGTTACATAAGAACAGCGCTAAAGCGGGAAATAAAACAGCTTTTTGCCGCCTGTTTTACAGCTACTGCTACCGGTCGCCGCGAAATGCATTCTGGGAAACTTGTGTACTGCATACTGCGGTGTGAATTGTGTAGCAGAATACAGTATACTAACGCAGTACTGTATGCAGTAGGCAGTATGGTAGTATGCGGTTTTGAAAACAGGAGCCACAGGATGTCTGATCGGCCAGGGGGGCGGGGCTTCAGCTAGGAAAGGAATGTGTGTGCGTGTGCAGGTGTGTGTGCGTGTGTGTGCAGGTGTGTGGTGCCTCACCTCCTCCATTCTTGTAGCACAGGTAGGGGAACCTCCACACGTTGCCGAGTCCCACCGCGAAGCCGACGCAGGACATGATGAAGTCCATCTGCCGCGTCCATGTCTCCCGCTCCTGGTACCCTGGCCCCGCCCCCGGGACTACCTTCTTCTCTGGGCCGGAACAAGCTCCGCCCACCACCACACCACCACCGCCGCCGCCGCCACCTCCACCGGACCCTGTCACTGCTGTCGACAGCGGGGCCAGGTTGCCGTTGGCCGCCGCCGGAGGGTAGCCGCCGCCGCCGCCGCCGCCATTGGACAGGATGAGGGGGTTCTTCTTGGTCTCCTCCAGAAGGACCAGAGAGCAGGAGGAGGCTGGGAGGGTCTGCTTCTCCATCAGTCCAGGAACCGTCAGTCTGTGTCTCTTCTTGGGTTCCCTTTAAATCCTCTAAGTCTGGTCCTGCACCAGGACTAAGTCCCCGGCTCAAAAACCCAGCAACAAAGCAGTCAGTAAAGGAGCACTCTGCTGGTTTCAGTTCTGAATGAGTCCTCTACTTCAATTAAGTCCTTTAAAAAAAATCAAATTAAAAAAAAAAAAGTTTCTGAGTGTAAAAACAGTCAGTCAAGGACCAGAAACAGCCCGCACTGTTTCACCTCACTCTCCCTTTAATTTGCAGCTAAAGAGCTTCTCTCAGTCCAGGACCTGGGCTCACCTCAGCTTCAGTCCACCTGCTCTCAGTCCAGATCCTCGGGTTTTCCCTTTAATCTGTCTCTTTCCCCCTCTTTTACAGACTCACTTCTCTTCTACCGTCAGGTCCGTCCTCACCTTGAGTCCAGCGGTCAGGATCAGATGAGTCAGTCCGCAGTCGGTGCAGCTCAGTCCCGGTCAGACCGCCTCAAGATCTCTGCTGCCCGTTATCCCGTCTCCTTGACTGTCTCTGTCTCTGTCTGTCTCTGTCCTCCTGCTCCGTGATACTCAGAATATTTATGATTCTTCCTCTTCTTCAGCAGCGGCCGATCAAGAATCTGTTCTTTTATTTATTTATTGATCCGGATCAATGGCTTCAGATTTGAATGAAGGACACAAATTGAATTATCTAATAATAATCGGGGGACATTTCTCGCTCTGATTCAAAATAACAGGAAATGATAAGATAGAAAAAAAAAGGTCAAAATAAAAAAAATAAAGGGAGTTAAACCGACGGTGGGACGGCGACCTTCAAAAACAATCCACGAAACACTTGAATGTGAGTCTGAAGAATCGCATGGGAACAGAGAGTCACGGAGGAGACGGCGGCCTGCTGGAAGACAGGGAGGACGGAGAGGACGACAACCCCGCGATGATCACTCTGTCAGGGAGGGGGGGGGGGGCACCGAGCGGCGAGCGAGCTGCTTCAGTCCCGGAGGCGTGCGGCGGGCGGGCGGTGCAGTCTGTGGAGGAATTGCTGCAGCTCCATCCGAGGAGGGAAAGGAGGAGAGAGAAAAAAATGTCCGACCAGACGTGAACGCGTCTCCACGCTGCAGTCAAATGTCCCGTTAGAGGCGCTCCGAGGTTTATAAAGTCCTGCCGCGGTCCGTCTGTCCGTCCGACTCACCGGCGGCTTTAAAAGGAGAAGAGGCTGCTGGGTCTGACGTCACAGTCCCCGCCCCCCTCTCTCTCCCTCTCTCTCTCTCTCTCTCTCTCTCTCTCTCTCTCTAACTCTAACTCTCTCTGAGCTCAGCCAGTCCACAGCATCTCTATGGATTCAGGTCTTGGCTCTGTGTGGACGCCCCCCTTCAGGAGGTGGATTTCACCTGATGTTCAGACTCAGCATCTTCAGCAGGTGGACACGTCGCTAGGCTGCACACCTCGGACCGTCCTGGAGGAACTGGATGACATGGAGCTTAATTGGTCCAGGTCCCCAGGTGGGTCTACACAGGCAGCATGGGAACCCAGATCCTGATGCTCCCTTCAGGTTGCCCCCTCCAAACCCCCCCGCCACCCCCTCCCCGCCGGCTCTGATGCGGTGGGCTGATGAAGATCATCTCAACTCCGTGACCCTTTAAGCCTCATCCTCAGCAGCTCCTCTTCATCCTCTGAGATCCTCTCCTCTGCTCTGAGCGCTGCTGAGCAGTCGCTGCTCTGACCAGGGCCGTTGTACAGGGGAGGGAAGGTGAGGGGGGCCCAGCGCCCAGTGGGGCCCCCACCTCAGTAGTTAGTCTTTGTATGACTGAATTATTCTGCATAAGACTCTGACTAATACTCATAGTAATGCTGCGTTAGCATCAAAACAAAGTAGGCTAAATAAAATAAGAAATGATAATACGTAGTCTAAGAAACAAAGTCAGGGGCCCACCTGTTCTTTCAGGGGCCCCAGAATTCCTAGTAACAGCCCTGGCTTTAAATCACTACTGTACATCAGCAGTTGAGGTTCACACCTGCTTCAGACAGGTCGAAGGTTTTGTGAATGAGTAAAGGTGAAAATAAGGATGGATGATAAAGAGAGGGAAGAGAAGACAGTGGGAAACTAAAGGTTAAGAAAAAAGGAGAAAGGGGGGAAAAAAAGGGTAAGAAGTCA
The DNA here is from genome assembly GCA_030347415.2 of Decapterus maruadsi. Taxonomy (NCBI): domain Eukaryota; kingdom Metazoa; phylum Chordata; class Actinopteri; order Carangiformes; family Carangidae; genus Decapterus; species Decapterus maruadsi. The sequence continues at coordinate 1,843,392 of CM064899.1, forward strand.
GAAAGAAATACAAAAGAAGTCCAGTACCTCCTCAGATGTTGTCGTGGTGACCAGGTAGATTTATTGTTCTGGCAGTGAACAGTGAGTCGGGGCGACTCCTGCTGGGATGTTGGTGTTTCAGGCGTGGACCGACCGTTTACTGCAGACAAACAGTATTTCATTATATTATCACAGCCTTTTTGCCTCTCCTATGGAGATATTATGGTCTGTCCTGGCCAAGAGGCAACCTCTGAGGCTGAAGCCGGCATGGAAGCATCAAAACCTGCACTTCCTCCAACGACCACTGGAGGCTCCGACTGCAGCTCAGTCCCATAGACTCCCATGGAAGGAGAATTAAGTCACCAGTTTTAATCTTTATAAGGTTTAAAATCAATTCACTGAAGTTGTCAGGTATACAATTTTATTTATAGGCCATTTTTGGCTGGAACTACGTCCCAGACATGGCTGCTCAGCCAAGTAATATGTATTTTTTGTGGGTATTTGTGGTGCATGTGGTGAATGTGCAGGTCACAACTTGTCCATGAGTGTTTTGGAGTTGTTGGATTGTGTATTTAGTTCTGTTCGATGTAAAAACACCTTGCACCGACAATTAAAGGTAATGAACCTAAGACTGTAGGGATTATGGCAATAGGTGAATTTGCCAAAATGTTGAAAAACTCCCAAGAAAAAACTTTTAACAGGGAAGAAAGTGGAGAAACCTCAGTGTGATGTAGACGTTGTATGAATAGATGTTAGAAACAGGACAGTGTCCAGCTGCCTGGTGTTCCACCTTCACAAAGAGGCGTAAAAGGAGTAAAAAGGTCATTTTTTTAAACATGCACATTTGCTGTTCATTTATCCTCTATACTCACTTCTCCTGGACGGGACGGGAGCGCCAGGGAGCTGGAGCCGCTCCCAGCATGCATTAGGCAGGAGGCCAGTCTGCCGGCCCGTCCTGCGTCCTGTGCCCGTCCATCACAGTTACAACACTGAGCTCCTCCACCTCGTCTCTGCAGCACGGCTCCCGTGCACAAACCTGAAATGATTTTAAATGAAAGGATCAGTAACGACAACAATGATCGGTGCAAAAGGACACAACACAACACAACACAACACAACATTCAGTGGTTTGACATTCCTTGTCTATAAAACCTTTAATTTTCATTTGTCTTGTGATGTGATTTCAGAAACACTAAGACAACAAACTAGATTTAAAGAGGGTTAAATTGATCCATTGTGAAATGTTCAAAGCCTTTAGTGATAAACAACTAAACTGACTCACAACAACAACATGTGGTGACAACATGTGCCGTCACTACTGACTGTAACGACAGCTCAGTTCCTGCTGTCAGCGACACCGTTGAGTGTCAGTGAGACGTTGAGGAAAGTTTCCCTTTCCCTTGTTCCTTCAACATCTGCTCCCTCTGGAGGAAGACGAGAGGAGGACGAGAGGAGGACGAGAGGAGGAGGAGAGGAGGACGAGAGGAGGACGAGAGGAGGACGAGGAGTCTGATCTGAGGTCTGCTGAAGACACGCTGAGGACGAGGAGTCTGATCTGAGGTCTGCTGAAGACACGCTGAGGACTGGACCACACTTTAGAGACTGTTTATTTTTACTTTTTTAATTGTTGTTTGTTATGTGTGTGTGTTTTCTTAGCCTTCACTAACACTTTTAAAGGGATAGTTCATCCAAAATTCAAATTTCACTCATTATCTCCTCCCCCTCATGTGGACTAACAGCTGTGAGAGTTTCCAGAGTCCTCTGTTCCTTCTCTGAGTTACGGGGGGTCCACGCAGCAGGATTTGTCCACATAATGGTTGTGAATGGATACCACTGTTCTTTGTCCAAAAAGACACCAAAAAACATCCAAATACCTCCATACTGCTGGTCTGTAATGTCCCTCTTGTATTGAAGCCCCGACATGAGAAACTGTTCCTGTGTCAGGAAGAGCAGTGAACTGAGACACTGGGAGCTTCCGCTACAAACAAGCTTAAAATATAGACTTATTTCAATTTTTTTAAGAACAATTTCTCATGTCAGGGCTTCAATACCAGAGGGACATTACAGACGAGCAGTATGGAGGGATCTGGATGTTTTTTGGTGTGTCTTTTTGGACCAAGAAAAGTGGTGTCCATTCACAACCATTATATGGACAAATCCTGCTGCGTGGACCCCCCGTAACTCAGAGAAGGAACGGAGGACTCTGGAAACTCTCACAGCTCTTAGTCGACATGAGGGGGAGTAGATAAAGAGTGAAATTTGAATCTTGGGTGAACTATCCCTTTAACCACATTAAAAGCATTCAATTCAATTCCATTCATCCTGACGTGATTCTGAACACTCAGCAGTTCTGATCCCAGTTTCGTGGCGTCTTGTGTCCTGACCCTGATGACACATGGGAGGAGGAAGAACTGAACTACTGAACCTGACCCTCCCTGTGAGGGAGGGGTCCATTCAAACTCAGGCCTCCTCCTCCTCCACCATCTCTAAATCATCCATCAAGTTGTTTCTGCCAAAATTCTATAAAATTTTCTGGGATAAAATTTCTAAAATCAACCAAAAACCATTTTTTAAAAATTGTGTGAACCTCCAGCAGCCTGCAGGAAGTTCTAGTTCTACTTCTCCATAGATAACGCTCCCGGCTGGATGCTTGATTTCCTCACGTGTGGGACTCATAAAGTGAGAGCAAATGGGAAATTATCTGACATGTTTGTTACGGTCACTGTCTCTCTGCAAGGATGTGTCATCTCTCTCTTATTTAGGCAATATCACCCCAGAGGGTGTGATTTAACGTCATTTGGTCCGCAAGCATCACCGGAAAAAAAAGTCTTATTGACCAATCAGATCGCTTGGTCGGAACTACTTGTTGTATAATTTACTGTATATGATGTACACAGATGATTGCAGAAGGTCCAGTTGTTGATTATTTTATGCATTGGTGTCAGGACTCGTTTTTTAGAAATTAAAGGGATAGTTCACCTCATGTGGACTAAGAGCTGTGAGAGTTTTCAGAGTCCTCCGTTCCTTCTCTGAGTTACGGGGGTCCACGCAGCAGGATTTGTCCATATAATGGTTGTGAATGGAATCTTTGTCCAAAAAGACACACCAAAAAACATCCAAATACCTCCATACTGCTCGTCTGTAATGTCCCTCTTGTATTGAAGCCCTGACATGAGAAATTGTTCCGAAAAAAATGAAATAAGTCTATATTTTAAGCTTGTTTGTAGCAGAAGCTCCCAGTGTCTCAGTTCACTGCTCTTCCTCATGTGGGGGCTTCAATACAAGAGGGACATTACAGACGAGCAGTATGGAGGAACCCTTTTGGAGGGTACCAAAAGGGTTCCAGGTGGAACCTTTATAAAAGGTTCTACCTAGAGCCAAAAAGGTTCTCCGATGAGGACAAGCTGAAGAACCTTATATGGTTCTACATAGCACCTTTATTTCTAAGAGTGGATGTCACCTGCCTCACTGTCACTATGAACAAAAATACTTGATAAACTCGTTCAACATCACTCTCTCTCTGACTGACTCACACAAGCACAGGCGTACACAACAACGCACACCTGGTCATTTGCATATAAAGCAGATATGTAAAGCAGATGAGACCTGGAGCTGGAGCTGTAGGGTTAGGGTTAGTTAACTACTTTTAACCTTCCTTTCGTGTCAGACAAGACAGTTTTATTAGTAGAGCCAGTTTGTCTCAAAGGGCTTCACATGCATCACAACAACAGACCCTCACATCCACTGAGGAGAAACACTGTTAACAGGGACCAATCAGACGGTGCAGTGATGATGTTTGTGGTCATCCTGAAGAGAGATGAGTTTACTTCTCCCACTGCAAAAAAAACTGCAGCATCAGCAGAAATGAAGGGGAGGACAACATCAAGAAAATGATGAAACAACTCCACAGTGACGAGTGGGATCTGTCTCAGCCTTCAGTCACATTGGTCAGTGGTGTAGCAGTTTGTTCACGTCTGCTGGACGTCCATGTGTTGATGTTGTCGGTAACTGATGGGACAACGAGGGGGAACGACGTTTTCATTTGCAGTTTGTTTCCCAGTCCGTCTCTTCACTGTGGTAAAGAGGTAGAAACACTGTTCCTCTCTGTCCACTTTTCTTTGGGTTTTTGTGTCCATTTGTCTCTGTTTTGGTCCTTTTGCCAACACACACTGCTGAGTCAACATCAACCATTAAAACCAAAAGGATTCAGTAATTAATGAAATGACCTGATCAGGTCCCACAGTCCACAGACAGAACAGTGAGGACAAGAACTGGACCAGGTTTGGGCTCAGGTGTCCAGAAAGAGTTAAGGACGAGGTAGGACCTGGGTCAGGTGTCCTCCATCAATCCAGTCAGAGACGCTGAGTGGGAGCTGGACCTATAGGCTGACCCACACTGATACACAGACCTGGGACCTGCACGGATAAAACAGGACCCTGCAAGACCTGATGAGAGCTGAATGATGTGGAGGTCTGTAAAGACCCCCAGTGTGAGCCACATGGTGTCCACCTGGAGACAGCTCTGCACCCACAGTCCTCGTCCTCCAGCACGCATTCACCTCCTGTTGGTTCCTGATTGACTCCACTGACCAATCAGCTCACAAAACCAGGGACAGCATGGAAAGGTTGTTTGCTGTGCTAAAGAACCATGGACATAAGGTTGCTTGGTGCTTTTGGTGTTGATTCCACTTCCACAGTGACAGCCAATCACATCACGGACGCTCACTCGTTAGCAGGGCTCTCCTGGGCTGTGACGTAAACACAGTGACGTATGCGAGGATCCCATGGTAAGTTTGTTACACAAGCACAGCAACAATGTAGCCTAATGTAACAATGCCGTCATCATGATATTATGTTCAGGAAGCTGGCGACAGTTTTACATGTAACTAAATGTGTTACAGAGGGTTTATTTTGTTTAATGTTTACAACTCGCGACCTTAGCTCCAATGCTAAGCTAACATGCTAATTTTCCTCCATGAAGCTGTGCTTGACCGTCAGCTGACCGGTCATTTCCGTATCATTGTCCAGGCAATAACAGTCCGGTCCTGAAGCTAAGAAGTGTCGGTAGTCCTTGCAAATACACAACACAACACAACACAACACAACACAACACAACACAACACAACACAACACAACACAGACAACTGTTACACACATGCACACACAGGATGAAGGCTTAGAGAAGAAAGACCTGTCTAATGCCCGCAAGTGTCCCTTAAAAACCTTGAGCCTGGCTAACACCTGGAAAGGTGTGGTGGGATTTGACACTGGCGTTAGCCTCTCAAGAGGACATGAAGGGCCCGGACTAATACCTGGTATATGAGAGTCTAATGTCTGGTCCTTGTCAATACCTGACGTGGTGAGGAAAGTCCAGACTAATACCTGGTAGGGATGTGAAGCGATGCAGATCCTTGTTATTTCTTGCTGGTTCAGGGTCAGTTCATCTTTCTTTAAATTCCAGTTCTGTGTAGAAAGTGACACTGTACAGGCTGTGATTCGACTTTATTTCCATGTGATTGCTTCTTCTGCCTTTCCTCCACCTTGCTCACCTGCAGCTTCCCTCACTGCTTTATTCTTCGAGCCTCTCAGGAAAGAATCAGGCGCTGTCGCCTCCTGGCGGCTGCTTTGCCAAACTACAACTTTTTATTATTCACCAACTCCAAATATTCTCACAGGTAAATAAACACAAAGAGACCCAGAGATGAAGTACCCATAATTTATTCATTTAGTTTCTTAATAAACGGCGACTTAACGTTTATGTTTGCACAGTTCAGAAACATGAACAACATGTTTTATAAGAGAACAGATTCCATTTTAATAATAATAAAGATGATGAATACATAAAGCTAATTTCCACTTAGAAACTGCTTTGGAGGGCTTAAAGGCACTGAGGTGGAAAAAATAACAGACTCATTTACAACAGACGGTTTCAGAGTGTTGAAGATAAAACAACAAAAAAAAGAAGCTATAAAAGAAAAGAAAGAATATCATACAAAACACTGTAAACGTTCAGAGTAAAAACTGTAAGGTCACTTTAGGTTCATACATTTCTCTGATTCAATGATCAATTTTACTGAAGACATAAACTTCAAATTGATTGATCTCCTTGTGCTGAGGCACTTTGGTGTCACAGACGTTTATCATTAAAATGCATTCTGGTTGGTTGTGAAAATAAAATAGACAAATAAAGAGAAATAAAAATCACACAATAATAAAGTAAAATAAAAATGCCAGTAAAGTCAAAAAATTTATCTACCTTTGTCATTATTTTAAATTTTCACTTTGTGATTTTGACTCACTAAATAAAATATCCACCTTTGTTTTATAACATTTGCACTTGAATGTATTTGCACTTCCCTTCTTTTCTTAAGTTATAAAGTAAAGCAAGTTATTTATATTTGGTACAAAATGGCGGTGCTTTTTAAATGCTACAGTACAAATCTATTTAGAAAAGCAAGAAAACTATCTTAATTCTATTTAAATAAAAGAGATTTTAAAAAGAAATGCTTGAATAGTTTCATCCAAAATGTCACAGACCGGTTTTAGAATCATAAATACAACATTTTATTTTGTAATGCAGATGCGTCACACAAAAAAGAAAGAAAAAAAAAGAGCTGTAACATTCAGTTTCTGTCAGATGTTATAATCTGTGTTGATATTTTTAACTCTGACTTTGTTAGTAAAGAAAAAATCCATTTGTTTTAGTGTTTGAATTATTTAAATACAGTATGAAGGAATACTTTTCTAAATGAAATTCTCTAGTTTTAGTGTTTTTTTTTTATAGCTTTCCTTAGACTGTCTATTAAACATCAGGTGAAAACCTTGTTGCATTTAAACCTTGTTTAAATGTTTGAAATAAAGAATAAATAAATTATTTATTTTTTTCTCTAAAAATCATTTTCAGTCCTGTTATGTTGAGAGTTTTGAGGTAAAAGGAAGAAATGTCTACAGGTTAAAAATCACATTATCTGAAAATAATAAAATCTTATATTGAGACACTTGATGTTGTTATTTTGACAAAACAAATACTAATGACGTCAGTCTCTTAAATAAAATCTCATTATTTGGGGAAAATAAGACCATGATTACACTTGTATAAATCCATGAATATTTCACATTATATCTTGGTTTTGAGCCGACATTTGACCTAAAATAAATATGTTCATCAGCGATAACAATCCTATTGTCTCATCATAATAACATGATAAATGCCAGTTCTGGACATTTGGTTCTCCTCTGGAAAATATGTAACAATCAGATATTATTATTTGTACAGAGAACAGGAAAAATGTTCCTATTAATACTGATGTTGTTTAGCAGGTTGTTTGTGTTGCAGTACCACGTGGAGGCAGCGGGGGCGCTGTTGGAAGGCAGCAGGTTGTCTGTCAGTCAGTCCGTCCACTCACGACCCTTTCTCTTTACTTGCAGCTCTGCACAACAGACAGGGGAAGAAGAAGAAGAAGAAGAAGAAGAAGAAGAAGAAGAAGAAGAAGAAGAAGAAGAAGAAGAAGAAGAAGAAGAAAGGTTAGAGCAGCCATTTCTCATGATTCAAACTGTGCTGGTGGTGCTGGAGGAGAAGGAGAGGATCAGCTGAGCAACAACATCTGGACACAAACAGCTGCTGATGTTTGACCACAGCAGCTCCGTCCTGTGACATTTAGAGATGATGTCACTCTCTACTGTAGCTACAGTAACGGCATCTGACGTCACACAGATAGACTTAGTTCATTCACAGCTCTTTCTTTCTCAACATGAACAGATCCACCTGTCGCTCTTATTTTGAAGGTAAATTGCGCGGCAGTGCCCTTTATTGTGAAGGTACGTTTGACTGCTGCTTCCTGCTCAGGTCTCCTGCACGTGTTGCTGCTGAAGTGTTTTATACACAGATATAGAAATAATGCTGGTCACATTAATGCAGGGGTAATAGTAATTATTAGAAGACCATTCATTTTCTCAATGTGTCCTGATGGCAGTGTAACCATTTCCCACAATTCCTCTCTGGTGATGTTTGCATCTCTGTATTTACATGAGCTGCAGCAGTGACTGAACAAACATGTCTGACAAAGTTGATTCTGTGCCACTGCTGCTCTGACACAGTACGTGCATGTAGGATATGTGTCTAAAACTGTGTTTTTCAACCGTGGGGTCGGGACCCCGTGTGGGGTCGCTTGAAATGTCTAGTAAGTAATTGATAAATAAATAAAAAAGACTGATCTTTTTTCTTTTTAAACTAATTCTTCTTAAAATTGTGATTAAAAACACCACAAACCATCTTATACAACTGTATTCTATACTTTCACATTCTCAAATATAAATCTAGTTGAAATAAAATGCAGCATAAAAAGGTTGGGAACCACTGGTCTAAAACCTTTGTGTTATCTGATGGTATGTTTTTTTTTAAATAAGTAGATTTCTACCTCTACCAACTGACCTAAACATCCCCTCTGTTGGTGTGTTTTAATTAGATATCAAAAAACAAGTGGCTTTTCTTGTCAAACAGATGAAAATCACATTCTTGTTATATGACCTCATAACCTCCATAAATAAAAACTATTGGTGAAGAATATAAGGAGCTGATTTATGTTGGTCACTTGCTGCAGTGCTTTGGACTGAAATGTCACAAACAGTTCCTGCCTTTTGATTTGCTCCTGTTATTTAAAGTGACAGAGCAACGTTTCAGAGCCTTGAGTTTGATCAGTGCAGAGTCTGGATTTCATCAAACATGAGTGTTAGTGTTAGTGAAGAGCTTTTAGATCAGAGACTCTGATCTGTGTTAGACTGTGGAGCGCTCTGCCTGAGAAGACAAGCTGAGGGGAAAACCTACCCACGCAGAGTGTTTGATGAGGAAGAAGTGGATTAGTTTGTGAATAAAGGGTTAAAATGACGTTTGACTTTGTGGAAATATTGGAATGTTAAGAGTGAAGAAAAGAAAACTATCCTATAGAAACAACTTGAACCTGAATGGGACAGACAAGCTGCTCTGCTCCAGGTCAGTGGTTCTCAAAGTGGGTTTTTCTTTTTTTTAAATAGAAATTTTACCACTTTTTTTTTTTTTTTTTAGAAAATCTTTTACTTTTTTTTTTGTTGAGAATTTTACTTTTTTTCCAGAAATTTCTCTATAATATTTCCTTCACACCATTGGCCCTAATTTTAATGTACAAAACTTTTTTATTTGTGTATTTCTGGTATTTGCTTCAAAGTTTTGTCCAATGAGGGTCCATATGGTCTAATTTGTGTCCATTTAAGGTCCTTGATGTAAAACAAAAAGAGTTTGAGAACCACTGCTCCAGGTCACTACAGCTGCTCCTATAAATTAAGACAAACTCCAGAGTTGTTGAGTCCATGTCCTTGTTTATATAAAACTTTACCAAAAGAAGTATGTACAAATTCAGAGGCATTGGTACAAAGCAACAATCAAAAGTGCAAACTAACAGATCAGAGATGAAACCCGGACACACGTCCAGACAGGAGGAGGAAGTTTAACACGTCCTGAAGGATCTGCAGGTCTCACCAGGTCCCGAGGGACTGGTTTCTGATGGATCCCACAGGATGCTGTTAAACTGGTCAGTAGGGGGCGCTCCAGACTCTGACGTCAAGAATCAACTCCAGCTGAAACTTGTTGATTCATAACAATTATTTGGTTATAGGATCAAAATTAAACTGAGTTTAAAATGATCAAAGTCTGAGTTTCTTCATCTGTTATTAGAGGAGAAATTTACTTTAATTCTTCTGCCTTTAACAAAAGACCACAGAAAACAAACACTAAATATGATTCTTCTCATGAGAAAACTAAGCATCATTTCCTGGGAAATGACACTGAGACACTGTGGTTTGTTATTTTCTTGACATCACACAAACAAACTACAAATATAAGATCTCATGATAATTAGCTTGTAGTAAGTTAGAAGAGATAACGTTCCACCCTGAGACCACAGCAGCAGAGGAATTAACCTAAAAAATGTCACATAATATGAAATTAATGATATTTTTCTCAGTTTACAAAACGGATATCCTGTTATTAAAAAAAAAAAAAAAAAAAATCATGACAACACTTACAGCAAAACAACCCTAGAATAAATGTTGCTGTCTGTGTATAAATATATAAAGATCTAGAGATGAAAGGATCTTTTTAGTGATAATTATATGATACGATGAGATGTTGGTCTCCTTAACGCAGAATGACAATATGTAATGATGCTAGATGAATACTAATTAATATGATGGGGTAGTTATCTCCAGAAAACAACCTTTCAATATTAAAGGGATAGTTCAACATTTTGGCAAATTGCCCCATTGCCATAATCCCTATAGCAGGAGGTTCGTTACCTTTAATTGTCAGTGCAAGCTATTTTTAGAACGGCGGAGCAGAGCCGTGAGCTGCTCAGAGTTACACAGAGTTGTTTTAGAGGGAAATTCATGCAAAACTGCTGATGTTCTGCTGATGAACGTTCCATTATTATCTCATAGCGTGGTGAATGTGCAGGTCACAACTTGTCCACCAGAGCGTTGTGGAGTTGTTGGATTGTGTATTTGATGAGTTTGATGAGGGAAACCAAGAAATCCCATGAGCCTCCGTAGCGTAGCTCTGAGCAGCTCACGGCTCTGCTCCGCCGTTCTTAAAATAGCTTGCACCGACAATTAAAGGTAATGAACCTACTGCTATGACTATAGGGATTATGGTGATGGGACGATTTGCCAAAATGTTGAACTATCCCTTTAAAGATATTTTATCTATTGTCACTAAAAATGACTTTTTTGCTTTAAATTCTTTTCTGGAGATTAAATATATAGTTAATGTTGTGAACAGGTCTTTGTTTATCTGATGTTAAATATTTTCTAACTCCAACAAGTGTTTTTGTTGTCACGGTGACCGTTGACTTGGATTAATCTGATTGGTTGTGACAGAAATCTGAAGCTTCCTGCTGCGCCTCCTCTTCCTCCTCAGTCGCCACCACCACAATTTAAACAAACAAACATGAAATAAGATCAACTGATATATTAATTTATATGTTTAGAGTCTCAGACACAAACTGGTTCTGGAAGATTCAGAAAATAACAAAATATAATTTTTTTTTCTCCTTCACAGTTTCAGTCAGTGATTCAGAAAAAACACCTGTGATTTTGATGATTAACAGAAAACTATTTTCATTTATTATCGAACCTTTAGGGATTTTTTTTGTCTCCATTTCAACCTGAAGCAGCTGAAAAACATTTGTCTCCTTATTTATGAATGTGTTTCATTGTTTCTTCATAAGATGTTGAATTTATCATTTTTATTTCATTGTTTCTACTTTTTTCTTGAGATAAGAAGATAATAATTTATTGTAGGTTTGCAGTTTTCATGCTGAGATGATGTTTTGTTTTTTATCTCAGGATCATTTTGTGTTAATTCATAGTTTATGGTTCAGTAGAAATGAATTTAGTAAAATGCAAAACTGTTTTTCATTTCTTCTGTTTGTGAAACTCAGATCCTCAACTGAATAAAACAGATAAATGTATAATTATTTTCCTGGGAGGAATTCCACCTTCAAGCTGCCACAATGTTTCAATTGTTGGTTAGAAATGAGAAGAAATGACTGTTTCTGAGTCTTTTTGTTCAAATAAAAAAAGTCAAAAAGTCAAATCTTCTCCAGCTCCTGTTGTTTCTCAGCCCTGAGTCTTGTCTGCAGGCGCCAGGCAGGCGCCAGGCAGGCGCCAGGCAGGCGCCAGGCAGGAGCCCAGGGCGGAGGAGCGACTCGACAGTGTTTAGATGAATGGACTAAAGTGAAACTGTGAAGGCGGTGGAATCAGACTGTTCAGTGACCTGGAGACAAAAAAACAACTACAAAGAATCCCCTGGATTGAAAACAGCAACGTAAACACAGAAGCAGCTCCACCCCCTCCACCTGGACTCCACCTGGACTCCACTAACGCTCCAGCAGAGACACGCTCTGCAGCTTCAACATTTAGAATCATGATGCTCCGAAAACAACGAGCGACCGCCGCCCCGCCCCGCCCCCCTCGGCTCCTGTCACAGCTGCCTTTTTAAAACTGATCCGAGTTCAGCGTCTTGAGTTTAGAGCAGCGTGACGAGTCCAGGAGCCGGTTCGGTCCCGAAGACCAGAACGAACCAAACCAAACAAAACCAAACAGAAAGAGTCCGTGTGAAGCTGCGGCGTCTTCACACCGTACGAAGTCTGTGAACTCTGCTGACTGTACACCGCTAACCGCTAACACCCACAGCTGTATGGCTTCTGTACAGATGAGAGGAAAAGGCACCGAGCACACGCACACACACACACACACGCACACACACACGCACACGCACACACACACAGCTGGGGCCGACTGACAGATGTTTTCACCGGGCAGCACAACATCTGGAACCGTCCGGCCGATCGGCGGCTCTGAAGACGACTGATCAGGCTGACAGGAAACTGTCCTTCTGTTTTGTTTTAAAGGGATAGTTCAACATTTTGGCAAATTGGCCCATCACCATAACCCCTATAGTCATAGCAGTAGGTTCATTACCTTTAATTGTCGGTGCAAGCTGTTTTTAGACCGGCGGAGCAGAGCCGTGAGCTGCTCAGAGCTACGCTACGGAGGCATAACAGACGTTACGAAACTGAGCTGTAAATACAGAGTGGTAACGTTGTGTTATTATCTCATAGCGTGGTGAATGTGCAGGTCACAACTTGTCCACCAGAGCGTTGTGGAGCTGTTGGATAATAATAACACAACGTTACCACACAGAGTTGTTTTAGAGGGAAATTCAGAGACTGATGATGAAAAACTGTCCCTGAAGGCAACGTGCATCAGAGGTTTTGCATTAATTTACCTCTAAAACAACTCTGTGTGGTAACGTTCCATTATTATCTCATAGCGTGGTGAATGTGCAGGTCACAACTTGTCCACCAGAGCGTTGTGGAGTTGTTGGATTGTGTATTTGATGACTTTGATGAGGGAAACCAAGAAATCCCATAATGAGCCTCCGTAGCGTAGCTCTGAGCAGCTCACGGCTCTGCTCCGCCGTTCTAAAAATAGCTTGCACCGACAATTAAAGGTAACGAACCGACTGCTATGACTATAGGGATTATGGTGATGGGCCAATTTGACTAAATGTTGAACTATCCCTTTAAAGGCGGAGTCCAGCAGCAGTGAAAACATCATCAATAACTCGTCTAGAACCAGCGTAAGGCTTTTTTTCTCTTTTCATTCAGTTAGTTGAGAGACATTGAGAGTTTTAAGGCAGAGAGGGCGACAGACGGACAGACAGACAGCTCCCCCCTCCTCCTCCTCCTCCTCCTCCTCCTCCCCCCTCCTCCTCCTCCTCCTCCTCCTCCTCCTCCTCCTGCTGCTGTTGTGCTTTGACCTCTAGGCTGTGCTGTGGACGGTGGAGGGAGGAGACGAGACGCCTCCCTGAGCTCTGAGGGGGAGGGAGAGGGGGGAGAGGTTAGTGGTTAGGAGGAAAGAGGGAAAACTAGAGAGGAGTTAGAGCTGCCCCCCCCTCCTCCTCCTCCTCCTCCTCCTCGGGAGGGGGAGGGGCGAGTTCAGAGTCACAGCTGGAAAGCGAGGAGCGGTCTCTCCTCTGCATCACAAGACAAAGGTTTGATTCCATCATGGACTCCTCTTCGTCACCGAGGGGGGAGGAGGAGGGGGAGGAGGAGGGGGGGCAGACAGGAAGTGAGCACCAGGAGACGCCACAGAGAGAGAGAGAGAGAGGGAGGGAGAAACAGAGACAGAGTCACTTCACCAGCACTGACTTTGGCAGAAACGCCTCCAGCTCGCCGCCGCCTCTGTCCGTCCTCGGCGACGACGACGAAGGCGCGGAGGAAGACGAGGAGGAGGAGCCGTGGGACGAGGAGGAGCCGCCGCCGCCGCCGCCGCCAGATGCTTTGGGGAGGCTGTACATGTAGACGGCGCCGATGACCAGCCCCGCCCCCGCCGCGAAGAGCGGGTCGACGTGGAAGCCGAACAGGTAGACGGACATCACCGTGGAGACGACGATGGAGAAGGAGGTGGCGAAGCCCTTCAGGATGTTGTCGGCGTACTTGACGACCACGGCGACCAGCAGCCCGCCGAACGCCTGGTTGAAGATGACGCACCACACCATGTCGGTGTAGCCGAACAGGAGGCCGCGCTCCGCGATGGCGGCGCCGTCGTTCCACCACAGGCCCAGCGTGCCCAGCGCCGTGCCGAAGATCCCCAGCTGCACGTTCCTCATCCACACCGAGGCCGAGCTGCCCTTCAGGATCTTCTCGAAGTAGACGCCGGCGAAGCCCGACGACAGGCAGCTGATCACCACGGCGACCAGACCCACCATGTAGTTCTGGTCCGAGCCGTCTTTGACCGACGCCTCCTTGTTCCCCTCCTGCTGCACCTGCAGGACGGAGGACAACAGCATCCCATCGTCTTATTGATCACTTTCATCATTGTTTTGGAGGATGAACGTTGCCATAGCAACCACCACTCTTTAAAGGGATAGTATCATTTTTTTAAAGTGTGGTTGTATGATCTACAAATAGCCCCTAAGTACTTTAATTGCAGTAGAAGACTCTCTGCACTCCTCCCGTTAGCAACGCCAGCCCATAATAGCCCTGCCCAGAGATTTACAACATACATTGTTGTGAATGGACCCAAAGAAACGGCCTATTTTCACGGCCTAAAAGAGGTTTTACCTGAAAATAAATACACAGTTCCATTGTTGGCTATAATATAATTTTTTCCAGTCCTTCAAAGTGCAGGAAAAACACAGTTTTTATTTGGAGCTAACCAACTGCTGATCAGCGGGCGCTAACCCTGGGCGGAGGGATACGTGAGGCGCTAACCCTGGGCGGAGGGATACGTGAGGCGCTAACCCTGGGCGGAGGGATACGTGAGGCGCTAACCCTGGGCGGAGGGATACGTGAGGCGCTAACCCTGGGCGGAGGGATACGTGAGGCGCTAACCCTGGGCGGAGGGATACGTGAGGCGCTAACCCTGGGCGGAGGGATACGTGAGGCGCTAACCCTGGGTGGAGGGATACGTGAGGCCCTAACCCTGGGTGGAGGGATACGTGATTGGCGCTCCAAATAAAAACTGTGGCACTTTGGGGCTGGAAAAAATATATTATAGCCAACAATGGAACTATGGAGGTAAAACCTCTTTTAGGTGAGTTGTTTCTTTAGGTCCATTCACAAAATGTGTTTTTCCTGCACTTTGAAGGGCTGGAAAAAATTATGAAATAGGGGCTATTTGTAGATCATACAACCCCACTTTAAAAAAAAATGCTACCATCCCTTTAATATATACCATAATAACTATTATTATTATTATTAAAGAGTTGCACACCTGCACTTCTACATTAAATTAAATTGCATAATTGCCGTACCTGTACGACAGCGACTCCAGCGAACAGCAGCAGCAGCGACACCCACTGCACCCTGGACAGAGTCTTCCTCAGCATCATGACGCTGAACAGAGCTGTGGTCAGGATCTTCAGCTGATAGGTCACCTGAGGGGGGAGGGAGGGGGGAGGGGGGGGGGCTGTTACAACCTTTGTTTGTTTATGTGTGATCTTGTTGGACTGCACCTAAATGGAGGCATTTTGGCCATAAAATTTGAGACAGTGAAAGTAAATGTTTCATCTACTTACTACGGCTACTTTCTCACCTAAACATGTTTGAAATGTTGATAAAGTGATATATTTACAGAGTTTAGAGCTAAAATGAAATCAGCTTCTGATGCTGATTTCAGCTCAGGTAGGAGGCAGGCTAACACTACCCATACACTTCCAGTGATTGAGCTAAGCTAATTAGCTACTTTAGGTGGAGGCAGGCTAACACTACCCATACACTTCCAGTGTTTGAGCTAAGCTAAGGCTAACACTACCCATACACTTCCAGTGTTTGAGCTAAGCTAAGGCTAACACTACCCATACACTTCCAGTGTTTGAGCTAAGCTAAGGCTAACACTACCCATACACTTCCAGTGTTTGAGCTAAGCTAAGGCTAACACTACCCATACACTTCCAGTGTTTGAGCTAAGCTAATTAGCTACTTTAGGTGGAGGCAGGCTAACACTACCCATACACTTCCAGTGTTTGAGCTAAGCTAAGGCTAACACTACCCATACACTTCCAGTGTTTGAGCTAAGCTAAGGCTAACACTACCCATACACTTCCAGTGTTTGAGCTAAGCTAAGGCTAACACTACCCATACACTTCCAGTGTTTGAGCTAAGCTAAGGCTAACACTACCCATACACTTCCAGTGTTTGAGCTAAGCTAATTACAGGCGATACGGCTCTATCTCCCTTGTTACTGCACGCACAGTGGAAAGGATGGAGTCTATCTGCTGGTCATGGACTCAGGAGTGAGGCAAGACACAGAAAAAAAATGTTGGCGTATCCCTTTAAATGACAAGACGGTATGATCCATGCTATGACTACGACCACGCCCATGTTGAGCAGGAACTATGAAGGACTCATAGTAATGGAAAATGACCTCAACCGAGGCGAGGCGAGCTGGACCTGGACCTGGTCTGGGTGTTACGTTAAAAAAACAGTTTGCATTTAAATGAGCCAACAGGACAGATGTGAAGCCACATGTTCTAGATGGGTCCAGACCGGGTCCAGACCGGGTCCAGACCGGGTCCAGACCGGGTCCAGACCGGGTCCAGACCGGGTCCAGACCTGCCTGGGTCTGATCTGAGCTCTGACCTGGAAGGTGGCGGCCGGCAGGTTGGAGATGGCCACGTACTGCAGGTTGTTCTGCAGCGTGTAGATGAGCGAGGGCACGGCCAGCTTCAGAGTGTCTTTGTACTGAAACACGATGGAGTCGACCAGGAACAGCAGCGTCTCCTTCACGTTCACTGAGGGGACAGACAGAGACAGAGAGCGTGTTGGTGTCGTCCCGTCTCTGACCTCCGTCTCCGACCTCCGTCTCCGGCCTCCGTCCCCACGCAGCAGGACGGTGACGGTGACGGTGACCGGGGACGAGCTGCGGCTGTGACCTCCTGAATATTACTCAACTGTATGATCACTAGGGTTGGAAAGGGGCGGAAAATTTCCAGAAACTTTTGGAAATTTTCCAAATTGGAAATATTACTCCCCCACCCTCCTTCCCTCCCACTCACCTAATCAAAAAGTAAGGGTTAGGGTTTATTCTCATATATTGGTATATATATAGTGGTTACAGTTTATTTTTAAATGTATACACTGCGATTATCCTGCTTATTTACAACAATTTTTGATTCCATATTAACTGGAAATACCCCCACAGTGAACAAAACAATTGGTAAAAGAGCATTTATTTAAACAAACTGGAATAATCTTCCTTTAAATTTATCCAAACTTTAATAGGTTTAAATATTTTGTCTTCTTTTTTGAGTTAAATTGCACAGCTTCAGATGATTTATATCTTTTTTTTTTTTTTTTTTTTTTTTTTACAATGTAAAAAATTAGATTTAGTTTATTTAATTTATGGCCATTTCGGCCATTGAGAAGTTTGTCCATTTTTGTTCATTTCTTTTATGTCTGTGTTGATGTTTGTTGTCTTTGTTGTTGTATGTTTAAAAGATTGTTGATTGTGTCTTGTCTCTTTTTGGTTTGTAACTCATATTAATCGAAAAAAAGTAAGGGGTTTAGGGTTTAAATTTCTGATGATATATTCCTGTTAATTCCCAAGGAAAGTTTCCAACTTTGAAAGTTCCTGGAGTTTTGCAACCCTATTGATAACCATCATTAATGTTCATGTTCTCGCTGTCTGTGCTGAACTTGTATTTATTCATTTATTTATTTGTTTATTTCGGGCATGTCAATCACACTCACATCTCTTCTGCAGCAGGATGATGAGCAGACACGTCAGGACCTTCAGGACCTCCGCCATGACGACGGCCGACGTGGTGTAGAAGCGGTCGCCGGGCAACGTGCGGACGTAGCGGATGCTGAGGATGAGCGATGCATTCTGGACCACCAGCACCGCCAGGCTGATGTACTTCAACCTCCTGTTGACTGCAGGACCACAAACATCAGACCCATCAGAGAACTCATCAGTTGTCATTCAACACAATGTGGGCAGGGCTATTATGGGCTGGCGTTGCTAACGGGAGGAGTGCAGAGAGTCTTCTACTGCAATTAAAGCACTTAGGGGCTATTTGTAGATCATACAACCACACTTTAAAAATATGATACTATCCCTTTAAATCAACAATCAAAGAAACAGAGCCTGACCAGACAGGAGCTGCCCATCGGGGATTTGGCCTTTTTAAAACACACAATGTAAACAAGTAAAGGCTTTATGCAAACAGACGACATCAGAAGCTGTTTATCTTAACAGCAGAAGTCTTCCATTACACTGTAAAAACTCTACATCTTTCCAAGAATATTTGTCTCATTTCTTGTCAAAACTAAACTCTTTCCACTTAAAATAAGACTCATCACCTAAAAATTAACCTTTTACATTAACTTTTTAAAAATCTGCCAATGGAGAAAGTTTTTCTTTCTTATTACAAGCACAAAAAACTTGCTCCATTGGCAGATTTTTCTACTGATTTCAAGTGAAAATTTGTTTGAAACAAGTGAAAATGATCTGAAAACAAGTTAATTTTTAGGTGATGAGTCTGATTTTAAGTGGAAAGAGTTTAGTTTTGACTAGAAATGAGACATTTTGACAAGAAATAAGACAAATATTCTTGGAAAGGGCTTGAGTTTTTGCAGTGTATTTGAGCAGCTCACCTAAAGGCTCAAAGGACGCAGGACGAACATTAAGAAATTCCACTTCACTTGGTAAATCTACTCCAAACTCAATCAAACAGGCCCTGCCCAAAACCTCTTCAACACCAGGTTATTGTTAGACAGTTGTCAGTCAAGTTTGTTGATATCAGATACGCTGCAGGGTGGCGACATGATGCAGGAATAGAAACTGATTTATCCAGTTTTATATGCTGCGCTTGAGGGAGCAAGACCCAAGAATTTATATCTGTTTTTTGTATGCAAATATGATAAAGATGCAATAAATCAAGCGAGGTGGTGATGGCCAGAACCCTTTTGTACAGCCACGTCCACTGGTCTTGTCTGCCTGAAGAAGGTCACAGGTCGAAAGCTTGCAGAAATAAATTGATAGGCTATAGTATGCACTGTGTTGAGTGTGCGATTGCTGGTTTTGTTTGTCGAGTGTCTAAGTTCAGCTCCAGCACCTCACAGAAGAATCCTGCCTGCGGATGACCTACTCCTAAAACTATATGGGAATTATGGGGATAGCAGGCGTTGCCAAAATGTTGAAATATCCCTTTAATATTAAAGGAGAATTCAATGGTTCCCTGTGGTGTGGATTATTAGTGCTCACTGGAAAGTTTCTTTAGACACACCTGCAGCAGCAATGTTGACACTTCAACTGTAGGAGCCCGGGGACTGGGGGGGGGGGTTGGTTCCTAGGAGTGACCACAAACACCCTCCACCTGAGCCGGAGCTCCACGTCACCAGCTGCCAGCTCTGTGACAGCTCAGCGCTCACTGACACACCTGCTTCACCCACCCAGCCAGCAGCAGCACCGACGTGGACGGTCACGCGACCTCATCAAAACATTCACCGACACGAGAAAAACTAGTTGTGGACACCAAACAAACAAGTTCTTATCTGATATGAAGTAGCCACACTAGCTTCCAGACCAGCTAGCAGCATGCTAACGGGACATTTATACCTTGATACCAGTGGAAATGGCGGTTCTGACTTTAGTTATTAATTAACTTCGCCCAGATGACGTGTAGATAATACTGCGCTCGTGCCCGTTATCTGGTTATCTTTTCCAGTTATCGCCCCCTGAAGAGCTCAGGTAGTTGTGGTTAGTTTAGCCGTCAGTGAGCTAACCTGTGCGACCACATCGTAAACACTTGACAGACACAGAGTTCCATGTTGTAAACTCACGCGCTTAATAATGATATCATGCTTATTTTAACACACCAGCCCCCTCGTCACGTCACGGACCCCTCACTGGTCCCGGTGTGAAGTCAACCGGGCCATGCAGGGTCCACTGCGCCTCCGGGGCTCCGCTCCTTCTCCAACGACTCCGCTCACCTTCACTCTGACTCCGGCTGGCCGCCCTCTCCTCCGCCGCCAGGCTGTGGCTCCCCCCGGCCATGCTGCGCTCCCTCTGCCCGCCGTCCGGTCCGGAACGAGCCCCTTCGCCCCGCTGCCTGCTCGGCTAACGCTCCGCTAGCCTCCCAGCTAAGCCACCGCTCACAGCCGAGACCGAGCCAGAGCAGCGGCCTCTGCTTTGTTACTCGGGTTAGAGCGAGAGGCAGCCCGGTCTGGACACTGGTTGTAGGCCGGGCCGGAGGTTGGAGGGGGCTGCGGAATAACCACCAGGACCATCGGAGTGAAAACACCTCGCGAAGGAGCGGAGATGTCAGCGGACTGAAGCGCACAGCTGCGGAGAGAGCGCCCGCTGTCTGACGGGAGGTCTCACTCTGAGGAGAACAACGGGTCCGCTCTCCTCAACCCAGCCAGAGGAGGAGCCCGTCTTTTTAAAGTTTTGTGGCGGTTGGCAAATACCTGCTACCAACTGACATATGGGAGTATTTATAACCCTGTTCTTCATTTTTTTGTTCACCTATTGTATTTATACAGATAAACCTGATGTCTTGAAACCTCTTTCCTCCGGCTTCTTCTACTCTTTTTTCCTGCCGTACATCATAGTAGAATAGATTATTTCTTTATTGACGGGAACCTTCTCCTCTTTGTCACAAAAAACTAATCTGACTAATTTTTTTTTTATTATTTTAACTAATCTTGAAAATTCTATGACTAGGCTACTATTAATGTGATTGTGACTTCTTGGCCAGGTCTCTCTTGCAAAAGAGATTTTTGGATCTCAATGACAAACCTGGTTAAATGAAAGTTATAATAATAAAGAAAAAATCATTAACGTGATAAAGGACATCCGGGCCCAATGGGTGTCCAGTCTCATAGTGTTTGCAAACGTCCTTGTTCTCCTTCAGGCTGGGTGAGCGTCTTACCTGTCAGGTCAGGGTGACGTTTGGCGCCATCTGCTGGTTCATGAGAAATGTAGTTTGAAAATCCTGCCCCAATACACACTTGTAAATTAGAAATGGAGGTCAGTCAACAAAGAATGTAAAAAAAATAATAATAATAATAATAATAAAAAAAAACATATTCTAGGTGGTTCTCAACCTTTTTTACATCAAGGACCCTAAATTGACACAAATTAGACCACGGCCCCCATTGGACCAAAATTTCAAGCAAACACCAAAAATACATAAATATTTGTTCTGAGACTGAAAAACGTTACTTTTTTTGTAGCTACATTCAAATTAGGGCCAATGACTTGAATTTTTGGAAATATTATAGAGACATTTCTGGGGGGAAAAGTGGTACAATTTCTACAAAAATGTTTAAACATTTGTAGGAAGAAGTGGTTAAATTATTTTTTATTTTATTTTTTTAAAGGGGTAGAATTTCAAGAAAAAGTTGGGGACCCCCTTTTCAAAGAGAGTTCTGGAACACAATAATGGTAAAATAAAATGTATATATATACGTATATATCTATGTACATATATTTGATGTCATTGGCCAAAATTGTAGTTTGTAAATTAAGAATTAAACTACAAAAAATGAGCCAAAAAGTAGTTGAAATAGGCTACTGACGCAGCACAAAACATGAATGCTACCAGCAAGTTACAGCAATAATAATCTGTCACAGTTGGCACCATTTCATTGGTTTAATCAGTTGATGAATTTGATTAAATTGAATTGGTTATGCAATTATTTTATCATTAAATTAAAATCTCACTCGATGTAAAGAGCAGGTTGTATGTTGCTGAATGTGTCAGTATTAATATTTAAAAGTGTAAATAACATTCACCTCATGTCATATAATGAAGTTATGTCACGACCTCTCACTATAACCTGGTCTTAGAAACTTTATTTCTGTTTTAATTCTACTACTTTCTACATTTTTCTTTCATTTAAATGTTTATTCTGCTTTATTGCTTCATCAATAAAGTAAATATTTCAGATGAGTGGCTTTAATGAACAGAAACAATAAGAGAACAGCAGTCAGGAATGAAGAGAATAAAAACTCTTTTATTCAAACATTGGACCTTTTTCTTTTGGATCCATTATCATTATTTAATGTAAATAAACCATAACAAGTGACAACAAGCCACTTTGAACAAATGAGTAATACACAAGTATTTACAGCGACGTCACATCCAGACCTCAGCAGGACGTGAGCCACTACAGACCAGACCCATGTGGTTTTCATCTGGAAGAACTTCCTCAGACCGGACGGCGCAGGAGGAAACTCAGAGGAAATAAATATCTGCTCCAACATTAAATTAAGATTCCGATGTTAACGCCAAACTGCAGCCGACCTCAGAGCTGAAAACTGATCTGAGATCTGACAGCGGATCGACACACGAGTCAATGCAGTGATTCTCTGGTGCACGACTGTAAATAAGGGAAATGGAGAAAGTGCTCAGCCGAGGTCCGAGGAGACGACCTGTCCAAGATAAAGAAGGGAAAAACTCCCCAAACCTTCCTCCATGAAACGGCCTCGAGAACGAGAACGAACAGAAGATCACGATATGAAAACAGAAACTATCTGTTCAATGTTTTTAGTTTTGCAACAAAGATGGAGAAAATGAGTTTGTTCCAATTTCTCTTCCAGAAATCTATACTGACGTTGTTACAGCCCAGATGTTGTCCATCATGTGCGCTGTCATCTCTTCTCTCAGCGCGCAGATGATGCAAATGTTCACACAGGCTGACGTCTCTCCGTTTTCCTCAAAGAACAGAGGAGAGAGGGAATTCCTAGAGTTCTCCTCTGCAGCTGGAGCTGACGCTCCGCATCTCAATAAATACTCAGTTCAATAAATAACCAGACAGGAGGTTCGAGAGCTACTGCCTTCACCAGGAGATAAATAAACTCAGGTCAAAGGTCAAAGGTCAGTGCAGCCGGAGCCTGGGAGGTCACAGTGAGTGAGCGGCCAGAGAGCTGTGCTCCTCCTGCAGGTCTCCTCCCTCCTCCTCCGCCTCTCCTCCCTCCATCCAGGGGTGAGACAGGATCTCCTCCAGAGTCGGACGATCCTCCGCACGGTAGGACAGACACCAGCGAATCAGAGACTGGCATTCTGGGAAGAGAAGGAAGGGAAGGAAGTTACGGTGATGTGAAGTTGTGGTAATGTGAAGATGACGCCGCGGGGCGGATGGGGGCGGAGCCTGCGCTCACCTTTAGAGACGCGTTTGGTGAAAACCGGCGTCGCGGCAACGATCTCCTGGTCGCGTTCGAAGGGGATGTCGCCGCACACCATGTCGAAGAGTAAGACCCCCAGAGACCAGGTGGTGAGAGAGACGGCCTCGTAGGACTGGGACAGGATCCACTCAGGAGGACTGTAGACCCGGGTCCCTGAGGACACAGGAGACCAGAGACGCCGTCAGACCTCGGGACAAATCTTTTATCGGTTTTTCATAAAACGACTGAGAAATGAAGCCGACGTACCTTCAAACTCGCTGTACAGCGTCTCTTTGAGCGGCGCTCCCGACCCAAAGTCGATGATCTTCACCTCCAGCGTCCGGGTGTCCACGACGATGTTCTCGTCTTTGATGTCTCGGTGCACGACTCCGTGAGCGTGGACGAACTGCAGCGCCTCCACGACCTGACGGAAGAACCTGAGAGAGAAACAAACCACGGAGACGTTAGGTCGGAGCGGAGGAGGAGACGGAAGACCGACAGAGTCAGAGTCAACGGAGGAGGAGAGCGGGGACCGACCGGAGAGCCAGGTGTTCGGGCAGCGCGCCTCTCTCCGTGATGAAGTCGAACAGGTCCTGGTACTGCGCCGGGCGCTCCAGCACCAACAGGAAGCCCTGGCCTTCCACCTCGAACCAGTCCAGCATGGAGATGACCCCGCCGTGACCCCCGACCTCGGCCAGCCGCTGCAGCAGAGCGATCTCCATGGGAACGGGACCGACCTCGCCAGGCTGAGGGGAGAAGAGACGGAGGAACATGAGTGACTGTGGACAGTGGCCTCTAGTGGTCATTACAAGAACTGCAACGCACCTAGACATTTACATTATAATATATGTCAGACAGTGGCGTGTTCAGGGAATATTATGGGCTGTATGCCTAGTCAGAGTCATTTTATACATTATTTTATACTGACTTTTGCCAAGTAATTTTTTTTCAAGAATGAAATATTGAGGTTTTCTATCACAATTGTATGTTCCCACTCCTGTATTTTGACTAGTAGGTCTAGTTTTTCTTGCAATCTTTATTTTTTTAAATATAATTTCTCTTATAATCTTGAGTTTACATCTTCAAATGTTGTGTTTTTTTTTAATTTGTGTAACTAAAACTATGTTAAATAACAACCTCATCAAGATGTCAGTAATTCAAAGAGAAACTCCAGTGTGGTCATTGTTGGTATTTTGCCCTGACTCATCGTCTGCAGGTGTGTTCCAGTGTTCCACCTTGTCGTGGTTTGGGGGGAACTCCCAGGTGGAGTTGTGATGAATAAGAAATGCGTTTGTTACTGAGGGAAAATCCTACAGCGTCATCTCGCAACCCGTGACATCACTGTTTGCGTGGGAACCAACGGACCGTGCGTGTAATTCACTGATCTGACCAGCAGGGGGCAGAGCTGATCTGAGGTCTGTTTCTCTAACAGTTCATGGGAGGACAAACAGTGTCAGGGTCTTAAACCGACCCCCCCCCCTGGTTCTGAAGTGTTTGTCAAACAACACCAGGTGTCACACTACACTCTGGGAAATTTGGATGGAAATGAAATGTCACTTTTTTCTGACATAACACTTTACTAATGATAATATTATTGACTGTGTCACTCACCAGTCTGGCCCACTGCTGGACTCTGTCACTGGAAATCTGTTTAATGGCAACCTGGATGGACAAAAAGGCACAATTTAGTTTTAATATGCAGCAGCAGAGTGGATCAGTATTCTGTGTAAAATAAGACTAAAACCATGAAAAAAATGCAAACATGGAGACAGCAGAAGTGTATGTGAAGGTTAGTGGACCGACCTGCAGTCCATCAGAGAGCCTGTGGCCGGAAAACACTGAACCGAAACCCCCGCGGCCGAGCAGAGACCCACAGTGATACTGACTGCAGAACGGTTCCTTCCCTACAAGGGGGGGGGAAACACACAGAGTCACTTCATATCCACATTTCACACACACAGAAATGAAAACACATGACTGTCACCTATTGTTTTCCACTCATCTCCATCTGTCTCTCTATCAATAAATGTTTTGTAGCCTATAGTCAGACCAGGACTTCAGGGAAACTCTACATATTTACTGAAAAGTCCAGTTACCATAATAATAATAGTAATAATAATAATGAATTTTGTAAATTTGTAAAGCACTTGAGCCAACACTGTGCTACAGAAATGGAAATACGAATTTAAGAGAGCATAAAAAAGGCTACTGTTAATTTAATGAAGTGAAAAACTAACAAATTAAAAACAACGAGACTAAATGAACTCAGATGATGAGTGTGATGTAAACATTGACACAGCATCGGCTACAGTCTGTGTGTGTTGTTTACTAGCCAACTGTTGACGCCCTGCAGCTCTTTGATAAAACTGAAAATAAAATAAGATCCGATTAAAAACAAACTCTTCCTGCCGCTTTGAAACAAGTCCGTAGTTTCCGGTGGATTGTTTACAAAGTGACGGAGAAGTTGAAAATGGAACTTTTTCTTTTCTAGAGACATTTCTCCTTTTTTTAAGAGACATTGTGCATCCAGTCACAATGCAAACAGAGCTGTAGAAGTTACCACAATATGACAATGGTTAGAAAATAGCAAGTATATTGTGCAAATGGTGTTTTAGTGCCTGGCTCCTCTACGGTGTCAGTCGGTGGTAAAAACGCTGCTGTTGTTCTCACCGTTCTTCCCTCGGACTTCCTCCTCCAGCTGAAACTCCACATTCCTTTTCTCCAACATTTTTCTTGACGTGTTCAGTTAGTTGAAGCGGACATAATCCATCCTGCCATCGGCTCAATTCCACTTTATCGTTTTTAAACCTTTTTCCGTCTTAACCCTAGTTAAACGAAGCCACCGTTTCCCTCCGGTTGTTCCGCGTTTTAAATCCAGTCCTAGCAGAAAAAACGACCGTAATAAAAGCTGTTTTCCCCGGTTAAAAAAAGTTGAAAGTACGAGATAAAGTTCTCCTTCACTCCGCACTTGACCGCCTTCTGTGTCTACTCTTGTTTTGGTCTGTTTATATTCCCTCGTCGGGCCACGCCCCCTCAGTGCGTCTCAGCCAATCAGCGCTGAGACGTGTGCTCAATGTTTTGAAACTGTCCCGCCAGTCAGAGACGCTGCCGTTTCTGCTCTCAGCTCATGAATATGCAAGTGAGGAATTCGTAGAATTCAAAGCGGCGCGAGAAGGTGACGGGAAGGAGGAGCCCCCCCCCCCCCCTCCTCCCCCCGCCCGCCTGCATTTCCCCCCAAACCACGGACACTTTTAACGGTTCCTCTACGCGCCGCGTCGCGCTTCCTCCCCCCCCGCGTCTCTGACTCTGCAGGGGTATTTAGCTACTAGGTCTACTATAGAAATAGAGCCCAATTTAGCTCGACTTATTATAAAACGAGGCTGACGTTGCCCTCTGTTCCTGTCAGATGGACGTGTCACTGCCAGGAAAGACCACTGACAGAAACAGTAAATGAGCTGAAGTTTGAAGCTTTGGCCAGACTAGTTATTCTAGTTTGATCAGCTTTCCCACATTTTTCATTGCCTCTATACACTTGGTAGGCTATATGTGCCTAATTAATGCTTAGATGCCTGCAGGCCTACGTCACATTTTGCATGCTAGTGTCAATTAAATTAAAATTATTATTTTTATTTTTTTTGGAAATGAACAGACATGTCAGGAAGGAATTATAACATTTTTCTAAATACCGGTAATGTTTGTCATTATGCAGCTAAATGACTTAAGTGATAAACGCATAGATGAACTGATATCTCAGGAAGATGAGAGATTTAATTGAGTGGTCATTGAGTGTATGATGCTGCTGGGACAATCAATAGTTCAATCATTTTCTACATTAATTTGCCGGAAAATATCTAAAAACACACGACAACAAAATCCTCTTTTTGTTGAACAGTGGTTAAACATTCTAAGAAGTGCAGGAAACAGGAAGTGAACTCTGACTTGGTACCTATTAGAACCTCCACGGAAATCCGCTCCACACGTCTGGGTTCTACCTGGGCCGCCGCTGCAGAGCAGATGATGGGTTTCCTGGTGTTTCAGCTCGTTGCTCTGCTAAATCAGCAGCTTTTCCTGGGTTTCAGGAAACCAGGTGCAGGTGAACGGACACAGGTGACACTGAGACCTTGATAAAGTTGATGTGGACCCCCTGCTGGTCCAGGTCCAGCTCCAGAAGCAACAAAGACACCTTTCCACCTCCTGTGTGACTGTGGACTGACTGAACTGTCTCTAACCCACGATCTCCAAACTGGTTTGACTGACTCTATAGTTTCTGTTCACATCATTAGTTGAGATTTCAGCTGCACTTTGTGTTTTAACCACTACAATACATTGTTAAAAACTGGAATCTAGATTAGCATCTGGTCATAGCTGACGATGACTTGACAGGCTTCACCTCTTCTTCTTTCCTCTGTATTTAATCTGTCTCTTTCTTATTCTTAGAACTGAGCAACCAGGACGTCCTGGTGGAGAGTTTAGGACATTGCCAGCTTAATGACAACAGTGCTATCTTATCTCGCTTTCTCATTTTCTGTCTGCTCTGCTTATTATCCACTAAAAGAGCAAAAACATCAAATAAATAAAATAAAAAAACAGATTTCCTTCTGTTAAGTCTGGAGCTAGAGGAGGGTTTTGTGAATGAGTGAAGGTTAAATAAGGCTGTAAATCAAATGTATGAAGAGAGGGAAGTAAAGACTAAAGAAAGTGGAAGGTGAAGAAAAAAGAGAAGAGAAAAGGATGAGAAAGAAATATGAGAGGATATAAAGAGAGAAAATGCAAAAAATAAAAAAAAATCGGAGCAACACCCAGAATGAAGTGACAGGAGAAAGATGGAGGAAAGGCTCAGTGAGACATTTGTGTGCAGAATAAATCTCCCAAAGCTTTTTTTTTTCAGAAACATTTTCCTCTTTTTATTCCAAGAAAAAAAAGGTATTTCATCCCAAATGATAAAATAAAATAAAGCAAACTTATATTATTAATAATAACAACAATAATAATAATCAATCATTAAGGGGATAAGTATGACAATTCTCTTTTTTTCTCTCCTTTTCTATTTGTCGCTTTTTCTCTATGATGATATTGGTCGTGGTCAATTAAACATGCAGCTAAATAAGTCCGATGATGATGAGGATGGAGGTCATGGTGGAGGAAGAGGAGAAGAAAAGACAAAAAGGGAGAAAAGAGGGAGGAGGAGGTGTTACAGACTGTGAAGTCACTGCTGGCTGATGGTTTTTTTCAGACAACAATGGAAAGTAAAAATGTGTGTTGGTCACACAACATGGCTGCACGTGGAGCTGTGACAGTGGTTTGGCTACTGGGGGGCTGGACTAATCATAAAGCAGCTTATTAGCCGTGTTAGAAACCTGGAAACCATGGGGCGCTGCTTTAAAACACAAGACTGGAGGTGGAGGCCTGCTCGCTAAAGCGCAGGCTAACAGAGCTAGCCTTCAGAGGCCCGTCGCCTTTTTCAGTTCTCATTCCTCCGTTCCTCACAAAACGGCTGCCAGTGTGAGCTAACAGAGGAATGAGAACCGGCGGGAAACTATTTTGCTAACGGCAGTGTCAGCGCCCGCGATCCGTACCCGGAACACGATCCGCTCCAGACGCTTCTGCGCATGCGCCAGCAATGCTAACTGCTAGCCTAGCAACAGAGCAGCTAAAAGTCCGCTGTGGCGTTGTTAAAACGTTACTTTATTAATTTAAATATTATTTTGTGCTGGTCAGAGGGCGCTGTCTGTAAATCATCACATTTACATCAATAAATAAATGTTTTACAATAAACTGATCAGTCTAAATTTAACATGTTTTTCCCATATCCGCGGTGTCTGCCGGCGTCTGTCTGCTGCCTTAGCGTCTGGAACGGATCGTGTCCCGGGTACGGATCGGGCACCGACGAGCAGCTTAGATTAAAAAGTAACACTGTGGCTGCTGAAGGATAAGGTCAAGAATGCAAACACCGCTAGCAAGCAGCACTACTGTTAGCTTAGCCATCGCTAGTAGCCTAAAAACCCAGTAATTCTTCCCTCGTCGTCTAGTTACCAGCACTTTAATCGGAATTAACAGGATGACCACTGACGGCTACGTTAGCAAGAGTTAGCACAAACCAAACACAGAAAGACTCGAGGTGAAAACTAGCTTGTTGAAAAGCATGCTATCGTAGCCTACAGGACACCAATAAAGACACTTTAGTTTAGCTTTTGCGTGACTTTCAGTTCTGATTAGCGGCAAAAACGCTCCTTTTTGCAGCAGCTGACTGTAAAGAAACCAGTTTGCAGTGTGACTAAACCAAAGAGGGAGCTAGCTTAGCATACAGTGTTAATGTTGTGGAATTTTTGCTTGGTTTTTCTTACACGGAGTGGCTGTCAGTGGGAATTACGAGAAGAAAAAAATAATGCTATGGATAGCAAAGCTAACAGCCATGCAGTTTGTTAGCTACATGAGAGGAAACTAACTTGAAAACACAGTAAGACTTCAGGTGATTGTGTAGAACTGAGAGTTGTCTTTTTTCACCTCCGATTAGCATTCGTCACATAAAATGGCTGCCAGTGGACGCAACGAGAGGAGTAAAAAAAATCGAGACAAAAATATTGCTATCAGCGATGTGGCTTGTTGGCGGTGTTAGCAGGAGCTAGCTAGACTTACACCGTGCTAGCTCGGCGTACAGGACACCAATACACAGTACCTGTAGAGTGGTCGTCGTTTTCAGTTCTGATTAGCATTCCTCATTGAAACCAATGGCCTGATAGCTGCAGTGCTAATTAATATCCCGCTACAAACAGAGTCATCGGCGCAATTCTGGAAACTAAACAAAATATAAAAATTTAAATGGATGAGGATGAAAGCTGCCAAATGTGATGTTTCAATGTCAGAACTGATCCCAAATAAGCAGCAAAACCGTGCTCCCTCTGGAAATGAAGAGTGGGGTTGTTTGGTAATGCTGGATCACTATTGGCTGGAAGTAGGGCATTATGGGAGACGGGGTAAACAGGGAAGTGAGGGAGGGAAACAGGGAAGGAGAGAAAGAGGGAAGAGGAGCCGACAGAACGGAGAGAGATGAGAAGGTGAGTTGAAAAAAAAGAACAAGTGTGCATTTCTTTGATGTTTTATTTTTTTTTCCCTGGTCGATCTCCTTCTGTAGGTCTGAGGTGAGGGGGTGGAGGGATCAGGATGGTGGAGGGAGGGGGGGTCAAAGGTCATGGTTGTGTGTGTATGTGTGTGTGTGTGTGTGTGTGTGTGTGTGTTGTTTGTCGGCCGGCTATCAGCTGCTGTCGGGTGACGGCTCTCTCTCTCGGTGCATGGCTGCACTCTGGTGTTTGATGCTGTCCAGGTACTCCTGTTGAGAGACGGCCAGCACTGACGCCAGGATCTCATCGTCCTCCCAGTCTGTGAGACCTGGAACACACACACACACACACACACACACATTGATTGACACACCATGGTGGTTGTATGACACATCCCGCTCTTTCCTCCAGAGTTACAGATGAGTTCTGATTGGCTGGATCAGCACGAGGAGCAGCTGATTGGTTGCTAACAAACACGGTGTTCAGCATCTCATAGACATATTTTAAACCTCATTTACATACATTTTATAGATTGAATTAAAGGGCTAGTTCAACATTTTGGCAAATTGGGCTATTGCCATAATCCCTAAAGTCTTACCAGTGGGTTCATTGCCTTTAATTGTCGGTGCAAGCTGTTTTTAGATCAGCAGGGCAGAGACGTGAGCTGCATGGTATTTCCACGTTTCTCTCATCAAACTAAATACACAATCCAACAACTCCAAAACACTTTCGTGGACAAGTTGTGACCTGCACATTCACCACGCTATGAGATAATAACATATAGTTATGTAACATTATGACACATGAAGTAAACACTCGGTCCTACTTGCTCCTTTGAAGTCACTCTACCGAGCTGCCGTGTCTGGAATGTAGTTCCGGCTCCGCATTTACCTCGAAAACAACTATGTCTCATGACATTCCATTATTATCTCATAGCGTGGTGAATGTGTAGATCACAACTTGTCCACCAGAGCGTTGTGGAGTTGTTGGATTGTGCGAAAATACCACGCACCATGCAGAGCTTGCGTCTCTGCCCCACTGATCTAAAAAACAGCTTGCACCGACAATTAAAGGTACTGAACCTACCTCCTAAAACTATAGGGATTATGGCAATAGGCCAATTTGCCAAAATGTTGAACTATCCCTTTAATAATAATAATAAACAGGAAAAACAGATGAATTGTGATGCAAAATAATAGTGAAGTTGTTGCAGTGATCCTTTAGAGGTCATTGTGAGCTCCTATGTCTGCTGCAGGTCTGATGGTTCTGACTGAGACCTGCAGACGCTGTGGATTAAGCGTTGTTGTTGTTTTTTTTTGTTTTTTTTTGTCTGAACTGCAGCTGAGCCAGAAGTCCAGACCCCGTCGTCCTGGTGAACGCAGCATGTTCAGAGCTGCAGCGGTTCTGGGCAACCGCTCTTGATTATGGCTCCGAGAAAATAGAAAATTATTGAGCAGCGAAGATGAAAGAGACAGAAACAGGTCAGCAGTGTTCTGTCCTCTGATAGAAGCAGAGCTCGGTGTTCAGATCTGAGCCGTAAACAGCTGATACCAGTCATATTGTTAGAAAACAACACTGAAACTGAGAGAGCGCTTTCTCACCCTAGATAACCTCACACACACACACACAGACACACACACAGACAGACACACACACAGGCCACGCCCTGCTGCCTCGGCTTCCTGTTGCAGGCTGAGGTTTGCAGCGAATACAATTAACTTATAAAGACAAACAACTAATGTGTGTGCGTTTCTTACCAAACGCTGTAGGCGACATCTCCTGCATGATGGCTCTGTACTCCAAATGATGACGACTCTGATTACTGGGACCTACACACACACACACACACACACACACACACACACAGCGTAAGAGACACACATGCAGTGAGGTAATGTGTGTGTGTGTGTGTGTGTGTGTTTGCAGGTGTGTGTTACCTGGTGCGCAGGGAGACGGGGGTTTGCTCAGGATGAGGGCGGCTCCGGCGGGGGAGGGGGGCTTGTTGTTGGTCGACGGGGCGGTCGTGAGATCCGAGTGGGAGTGGGAGTGGGAGGGGTCCGAGTCCCGTTGCCGTGGCGACCGGGCGCTCCAATCGTCGAGGCCGCTGGAGGCCGCCGCTGTCGCCGAGCTGCAGGTGGCGCTGGCCTTACGGGGCTGAGGGGGGAGGAGGACAAGTTCAATTAATGAACCTTTTTTTTTTTCTTACTCTCCGTAGTTTGAGAGCGTGGGCGGTTGTGGGTCACAGAGGGGGCGGAGCCTTAGTCACAGAGGGGGCGGAGCCTCAGAACAACAACCTGGTGAGAACTGCAGCTTCAAAGCTGCTGTAGAAGAGCTACAGGGAACTTCCTGCAGGGTGGTTTACACATCTCTTACAAGGGTTTCTGGGAAAAAAGCTGAGTACTTTATAGTGGTTTAAAGGGATACTCCAACATTTTTTTTTGGTAGACAATATCCTTTCCACTGAGCGTGCAGTAACAAGGGAGATAGACCGCTCAAGATGCCTTACCGGAGAGTTTTATCAGCTCTGAGACGAAGATCGGTCCGTTTAGAGTTGATGAAGAGTTTCTCTGATGACTTTAGGTGGAGGCAGGCTAACACTACCCATACACTTCCAGTGTTTGAGCTAAGCTAAGGCTAACACTACCCATACACTTCCAGTGTTTGAGCTAAGCTAAGGCTAACACTACCCATACACTTCCAGTGTTTGAGCTAAGCTAAGGCTAACACTACCCATACACTTCCAGTGTTTGAGCTAAGCTAAGGTTAACACTACCCATACACTTCCAGTGTTTGAGCTAAGCTAAGGCTAACACTACCCATACACTTCCAGTGTTTGAGCTAAGCTAAGGCTAACACTACCCATACACTTCCAGTGTTTGAGCTAAGCTAAGGCTAACACTACCCATACACTTCCAGTGTTTGAGCTAAGCTAAGGTTAACACTACCCATACACTTCCAGTGTTTGAGCTAAGCTAAGGCTAACACTACCCATACACTTCCAGTGTTTG
Organism: Decapterus maruadsi; assembly: GCA_030347415.2. Classification (NCBI taxonomy): domain Eukaryota; kingdom Metazoa; phylum Chordata; class Actinopteri; order Carangiformes; family Carangidae; genus Decapterus; species Decapterus maruadsi. Next base: position 1,876,644 of record CM064899.1, read on the forward strand.
AGCTAAGCTAAGGCTAACACTACCCATACACTTCCAGTGTTTGAGCTAAGCTAAGGCTAACACTACCCATACACTTCCAGTGTTTGAGCTAAGCTAAGGCTAACACTACCCATACACTTCCAGTGTTTGAGCTAAGCTAAGGCTAACACTACCCATACACTTCCAGTGTTTGTGCTAAGCTAATTACAGGCGATACAGCTCTATCTCCATTGTTACTGCACGCACAGTGGAAAGGATGGAGTCTATCTGCTGGTCATGGACTCAGGAGTGAGGCAAGACATGAAACATTTTTTTTGGCGTATCCCTTTAAGTTTTTACAATGGTAAAATTCCTATGTCAGAATCAAGTCCTTGTTAATCCTGTCCTCATTAAGGCATTCACCCACTCTTCGTTTTCCTCATTTATCATCATGAAACCACTGTGTGCCATGAAGGCAGAGGGAGAGGCACCTTTAGTTTTGTTCCTCAGTTTAGTCACTAAGGTCTTTTGTGCAACAGTTCACTGAGTGGAGCAACTCCTGATAACACTAGTGATGACTGTAACTCAAGCTCTGGCGTCTGAGTGCAGCGGCAACACGTATTTGGGCCAATGAATGTTGAAAAAATGAGCTGGAGGAGAGAGGCAGGATATTCCAGAGTTTAAAGCTCTGAATTCTCAAGTTTAAAGTCAATCATTTGAGAGAAAAAATACTTGAAAATCAATGTTTTTCTTAAACAGCAATTTTCAATTTTCTAGTCCCACACGTAGATCTTTCCTGGCATGGTCTGAACCAATGGGGATCACTGATTAAAGGGGAATTGCCGTTTTTTTACAATCTGGACCAAACAAAGTGTACATTAGCAGCAAAAAGAAATAAATAACACTAGATCGCTGTAACTGTAATGTACGAAAAAAAGAAGTGCCTGGATCGGAATGCTGGATCGGCCTCATCCATCCGATATCCGATCCAGCTAAATAGTCAATATCGGAGCCGGTATCCGATCCGGGTATCGGATCGGTGCATCTCTACTCGCATTATACAGATATACGCGGCTCTCGGCTGGAGCTAATCAACTTGCAATGACACCAAAGTTATCTGGGTGAGGAAATGATCGTATTTTATGCTAGAAATGAGGTTCAGATTGTAAAAAAATGGCAATTCCCCTTTAATGTTAACAGCATGTTGCTCTTCCAGTCTCTCTTCCTGCTTTCTCTACACTGTCCTATCAAATAAAGGTATAAAATGCCCAAAATAGACACACAACACTTCTCCCCCCCCCCCCTCCCCCACCCCGTGTACCTGTCTGGCCTGTTTCTCCTGGTCCTGCAGCCACTGCAGGTAAGACTCCCGGGCCACCTGCTCCTCGATGGCCTCGTTGGTGGCCTCCCAGTCCGTCGCCCTCTTCTTGTCCTCCAACATCTGCTGCTCGATCCACGACTCCTCCGACGTCTTGATGGCCGACTTCATCAGAGACTGCTCTGCGTACTGAAGGACAGAGGGGAAGGAAGGAAGGAAGGAAGGGAATCCTCAGTTAACAAACCAAATATCAACACATCAAACAGGGATTGAACCTCCAACCCCCCGCCCCCCCCTCCCTCAGCTTCTTGGTCTATGTTTTGAAGTGAGTCAGGTTCTGTACCCCTGGTTTGAAGGCAGGCAGACCCAGTCCAACGCCGATCGTAGCCTTGTTGGGGTTCACAACCGAGTTATAGTGGATGTTGCGGTGGTAGCTCACTCTGATTGGCTCGTCGTTGTTCTGGTGGATGCCATGGAACGTGTTGATTGGCTCTGCAGCAGAGGAACGAGGGTCAGGCGCGACAGGCTGACGACGGTAACACGCGGTTTAAACAGACTGGATCTGGACTCACCTGTGCTGTACTGATACACCTCCACCGGTCTGTTGTACATCTCAGCCATGGCCTGCATCTCGATGTGGTTGCCGTGGCAATTGTTTTTCCTCTTTCTGTTGATGTATGTGGTGAAGTCCTCTGTCACGTAGTTGGAGAAATAGTCTGCGTTCTTCATCTAAAAGGAGGCGAGACAGCTTAGTGAACAAGGATGCGGACTGAGACGGGGAGACAGAGTGAGGTCGGAGTCAGAGGCTCACCAGGTAATCCATACAGTGTTTCCTGACCACTTCATGCATGTCCTGATCTCCATACACCTGGTCGGCTGAGGGAGACAGAGAGAGAGTTTGGGTTAGACGGTGGATGATATTTATGCACCAACAAACTGCAGCTGGAACTAAAACACACAAAGAAACAACAAGTCTGATAGTGGAGAAGCTTAGCGCACAAATAGAAACAACCATCACCATAACCCCTGTAGTCATAGCAGTAGGTTCGTTACCTTTAATTGTCGGTGCAAGCTGTTTTTAGAACGGCGGAGCAGAGCCGTGAGCTGCTCAGAGCTACGCTACGGAGGCTCATGGGATTTCTTGGTTTCCTTCATCAAACTCATCAAATACACAATCCAACAACTCCACAACGCTCTGGTGGACAAGTTGTGACCCACAATGAGACAGTTACCACACACAGTTGTTTTAGAGGGATATTCATACAAAACGGGGCGGTGTTTAGCTCCGGAGTTGTTTTTGAGGTAATTACAGAGTCTGCTTGATGAAAAACTGTCCCTGGCGGCAACGTGCATCAGTGGTTTTGCATGAATTTACCTCTAGACCAACTCTGTGTGGTAATGTGTGTTATTATTTTGCGTGGTGAATGTGCGGGTCACAACTTGTCCACCAGAGCGTTTTGGAGTTGTTGGATTGTGTATTTGATGAGTTTGATTAGCCTCCATAGCGTAGCTCTGAGCAGCTCACGGCTCTGCTCCGCCGTTCTAAAAATAGCTTGCACCGACAAATAAAGGTAACGAACCTACTTCTATGACTATAGGGGTTATGGTGATGGGACAATTTGCCAAAATGTTGAACTATCCCTTTAAAATGTAAAGGTATATGTGTCATCTGTAACTTTATGCCTGTTGGAAATGATTTCATCTTCCACTTGATGAACTGTTCAGAAACTTTTGCATGACTCTGTATCATAAAGTGCACAGTTGTTCTGGTTTTCTGCTCCACTGTGATGGTTTTCAGTCGGTGTGAAAACCTTCAGCCGTTCACCACAAACAACAAACACTCATCTGTTCACATTCAATGATTTCATTTATCTTTCAGGGAATAAAATACATGAAACTGATGCAAAGAGAAATGTTTCATTTTTATGGTCTTGCTGTTCCATTGATGTTGAACTGGTCTTCAACATGTGGAACTGTTCCTTTAACTGTCAGTTTCATTTTGATGCAAAGATTCAGTGAAGTGAGTTTTACTCAGTCACACTTTATTCAGAATCTACTCCTGATCCATTCACACCTCTGAACACACACACACAAAGTCAGGTATGCACAGCGAAAACGTCAAAACACACACACACACACACACACACACACACACTTCCTTAAGCCGTATGCAAATGAGCGTCACTTTGGTTCGATTTCCAGCAAGTCACATGGTCTGCGGCGATTCTCAGAACCCCCCCATCGACTTCCTTTTTCTCATCAGCGGTTTCTGTGTGCATGTGTGTGCGTGCATGTGTGTGTGCATGTGTGTGTGCATGTTGATGTTGACGGAGGTTAAAGAGTTTAAGCTGCCGAGCGATGACACACACACACACACAGGGTGTCACACTCAGAGCAAAACTAGCGCCTACGGTCGCTCGGCAGCAGGTGTGACTAAAAAAAACACACACAGGGAATCTCCCAACACATCAGCAGTGTGTGTGTGTGTGTGTGTGTGTGTGTGTGTGTGTGTGTGTGTGTGTGTGTGTGTGTGGTTATAATATTAAAGGCCTTTTCTGTTGTTAACACACAGAACAAAAGTCACATCCATGACTCATCCTGACACGCAGCGCCGCCCACCTTGATATTACCCACATCAAAAAAACTGACTGTCAATCAAACTTAAAGGGATACTTCACCAAAATTAATGTGTATATATTTTTTGTTTGTTTGAGTTGTTGTATTGATGGTTTTATTTAATTTATCTATGCATTAATTTTATTGTTTATCTGGCTGTATTTCATTTATTTACTTATTTTTTTATCAGTTCCTTTTATTTATTTATTCTTTTCTTTTCCTTTCCTTTGTCTTTTTTTACTCTTAGGGTAAGGACAGTCATGAGCCAAGTTTACATCTGGGTTTGGACGGCGGCTCGTTGTTTCTGTCTGTATTGATATCTGTGTGAATACAGAGAACACCTGTATGTTGTCGATGTTTTGTTCGATAAAACTGAATAATAATTCACCAGTCGTCTGCTCGTTGTCATGCTGAGGAATGGTTTGACTTCTCCAAACTCTTCCTTGTCACGATGGTGAGTAGATGACTAGTTCAGTTAAAAGTGAAGAAAAATTAGAGCTACTGAAAATAGTTTGGACAAATTCTAACAATTTGTTTGATTTTTGCAGTAAAAAAAGAGGAAATAAACTAAACTAAATTAAACACCATTGACTGACGAAGGGAAATATTCAGTTATAAATACACGACTTCCTCCTGTTTGATCAAACCTGCAGCGATCAGCTGAACTTCCTGACGCTCTATTAAACTATTTGCACATGGAAATTTTTGAGTGCAAGAAAAACCCCAGAGCTCAGCAGAGACGACAGAAAACAGAGTCTCAGAGCGGAAACGTCAGTTTCTTTTACATAATGAGAATCTGGGGTTTATAAGGAAAACAAGAGCAGGTGTGTCAGACTCACACTGAGGGGATCTCCCTACACATCACCCACACTGACTGAGTCACCGGCTCCATCCCATAATATTTACATATCCACCAATACAGCCAGAGGAGAGGAGAGAGGAGAGGAGAGAGGAGGAGAGGAGGAGAGGAGAGGAGATGAGAAGAGAAAAGAGGAGAGGAGATGAGAGGAGATGAGAGGAGATGAGAGGAGAGAGGAGAGGAGGAGAGAAGAGAGGAGAAGAAAGGAGAGGAGAGGAGAAGAGAAGAAAGGAGAGGAGAGGAGAAGAGAAGAAAGGAGATGAGAGAAGGAGAGAGGAGAGAAGAGGAGGAGAGGAGAGGAGATGAGAGGAGATGAGAGGAGAGGAGATGAGAGGAGAGAGGAGAGAAGAGGAGAGGAGAAAAGAGGAGAGGAGGAGGAGAGGAGATGAGGGAGAGAAGAGGAGAGGAGAAAAGAGGAGAGGAGAGAAGAGGAGATGAGGGAGAGAAGAGGAGAGGAGAGAAGAGGAGGAGAGGAGATGAGGGGAGAGAAGAGGAGAGGAGAAAAGAGGAGAGGAGATGAGAGGAGAAAAGAGGAGAGGAGGAGGAGAGGAGATGAGGGAGAGAAGAGGAGAGGAGAGAAGAGGAGAGGAGAGAAGAGGAGATGAGGGGAGAGAAGAGGAGAGGAAAGGAGATGAGAGGAGATGAGGGGAGAGAAGAGGAGAGGAGAAAAGAGGAGAGGAGGAGGAGAGGAGAGAAGAGGAGAGGAGAAAAGAGGAGAGGAGGAGGAGAGGAGATGAGGGAGAGAAGAGGAGAGGAGAAAAGAGGAGAGGAGAGAAGAGGAGAGGAGAGAAGAGGAGATGAGGGAGAGAAGAGGAGAGGAGAAAAGAGGAGAGGAGGAGGAGAGGAGAGAAGAGGAGATGAGGGAGAGGAGAGGAGAGGAGAAAAGATGAGAGGAGAAGAAAGGAGATGAGAGGAGATGAGGGAGAGGAGAAAAGAGGAGATGAGGGGAGAGAAGAGGAGAGGAGATGAAAAGAAAGGAGATGAGAGAAAGAGGTGAGTTGAGGAGAGGAGAGAAAATGAGATGAGAGCAAGAGGAGATGAGAGGAGGAGGAAAGGAGGAGGACAGAGGTGAAGAGAGGAGGACAGAGGAGGGTTTGGTTAGTGTGTGGTAGATGAGAGGAGGAGAGGAGAGGAGAGAGGAGGACAGAGGTGAAGAGAGGAGGACAGAGGTGAAGAGAGGAGGACAGAGGTGAAGAGAGGAGGACAGAGGTGAAGAGAGGAGGACAGAGGAGAGGAAGAGGACAGATGAGGGTTTGGTTAGCGTGTGGTAGTTGCTGAGAAACACAAACACAGATAGACTTCTTCAGAATTAATGAACCGCGCACAGGAAACCACAGCGGGCGCTCTGATTGGTCAGCCTGGATAGGATTCTCAGAAAGGTGGGGGCGTGGCCTGAGAGAAAGGAACTGTGTCCGTCCGCTCGTTTGACTACTGATGTCGATAAAGTTTTTATCTGAACCGCACAGACGCGGACACCACCCTGGTCACCGGCAAGAGACAACTGCAAAGCATGCTGGGAACTTTAGTTTACTGACCAGTTATTAGTCAGTTCATTTAGCTCTGGTTAGAGATTCATAACAAACAAGTAATGTGAGATTTAGAAGAATATTAATAACTTATTGATAAATTATTGAACTTATTGATAGATTTTGAATTTTTGAACACAATAAAAGCTCTGTACTATTTCACTATTTCACTGCAGCTGACCAATAGGAGAGCAGAGTGTGGTCCAGTCTACGTCACCTGCTTTCTACTGAATTTCATCAGAGGCCTCCGCCCACCACCAGCAGGTCATGTGACTGATGAGCAGCGTTAACCCCCCCCCATGACCTGGACCTGCAGCGATACGTCTGTGTGGGCGTACGTCCCTCGTCTTTCTGTAGGAGGTAATCTTCCTGTTTAGCTGTGAGCTAACTTCCTGTCAATCACACTCTTAGAAATAAAGGTGCTATGTAGAACCATATAAGGTTTTTCAGCTCGTCCTCATAGGAGAACCCTCTTCGGCTCCAGGTAGAACCTTCTATAAAAAGGGTTTCTGCAGGTACCACCAAATCTAATTTAACCCTTTTTAATGCAATTTCAAACATTTTTAATGCCCATGACTGCAAATACTATACGTGTGCATATATATACACATGCACACACCCAATTACCTGGTTCTGCATGTTTATCACACCAATACGGGGGCACCGACTGCAATTTTCTGGCCGATCACCGATTTTTAAAAAGCCTGACCTGCCGATTCTCCATTTCTTCACCCACGTTTAATTTTACTGTAGATTAACTGTATAACCCCCTATTTTTCTGCTCTCTGTGCTCTATAGGAAGGTAATGATAATGATCAAAATCTCACTGTAAGAATCAATCAAGTTTTTATCAATTCTTTAATGCCTTTGAAAATCTTTTAATTATTGCCAGTTAACGCCTTAATTTTAATGACTTTTAATGCTTTTTAATGACCTGCAGTTGGAGGGTTCTACCTAGAACCCAACACATAAGGGGTTATACCGAGAACCATCTGTGAAAGGTTACACCTAGAACCCCCAATGAGAGGTTCTACAAAAATCCCTTTTATGGCGTATTGGTTCCACCCAGAACCCTTACTGGGGGTTTCATCCAGAAAATATCTGAGTTCTTACGGTTTCATCTAGAACCCACACAGGGAGTTCCACCAAGAACCCTTTTACTGGAACCCTTAGTGTTACCAAGAACCCTTGAAAAACCATGTCTTTGGGAAAAGGGTTTTTCAGAAGCAAATGGTTCCAGGTGGAACCTCAGCCCTTGTAGAAGAACCCTTCTGGAACCCTTATTTCTAAGAGTGCAGGCTAAGCGCTCTGACCCCGCTGAGCCACCGTACTGAAACACCACAACAGACCCCGGGTCAGTCCTGTGTGACCAGCTCCAGGTGACCGGACACTCTGACCTCTGACACAGACTGTTGTTTGTGCAGCTTCTCACTCACTTTTCACAGTCAAAACACTAAGAAAACATTTTATTCTGGAGGTTTTGAGTAAAACAAGGGTTTATACTTTTATTTTTATACATTGAGCCTGAACTACTTCACCCTCTGCTTCTGCCGTAACCCTGATGATTCTCTTATAGTTCAACCTGCAGAGTGGAACCTGTCTCTGATGGACAATAAATAATATTTAATGTCAAGTTTCTGTTGAGCATTAACACATGATGATTATTATTATTATTAATGTGGCTCTGACTCAACAGGCGGAGCTGGAGCATGAGATCAGTCTCACATATTAATGACTCAGTGTCAATGAGGTCAAAAGCAGATTCTATTCATACAAAGAAACTCGACACACACACACACACACACACACAGAGTCATAGCCCCTCATGAACTGGTTGATGAGACCAGAGCTTCCTGCCTCCACCGTCTCGTCCAGCAGGTGAACAGGTCTGAGCGGAGACTCTGGACTCAGACCTGGTCCCTGTCAGACCTGGTCCCTGTCAGACCTGGACCCTGTCAGACCTGGACCCTGTCAGACCTGGACCCTGTCAGACCTGGACCCTGTCAGACCTGGACCCTGTCAGACCTGGTCCCTGTGGTTATCGGAGCTGCGTGACACTCGTCGGTGTTTGTCCACGCTCACTGTTCGCTGTTGACTTAACATTTGTATCACTTCTGATAACAACTGCAAACACAACTGTCAAATGGCAGACACACACACACACACGCATGCACACGCACATCGCACGCACACACACCACCCGCTGCGGAGCTGAGCAGAGGTCAGTCGGTAAACGCCGTCCACAATCAGCTGACCTGTGTGTGTCTGTGTCAGTATGGTTTCTAATCCAAACACAATCAACCAACAACATGTAGATCACACACACCTGACTCACCTACACACACACACACACACACACACTCACAACCCAGTCCCAACCTAAAATTAAGTTGTGATCCTCCAACAGTCCCGTGAAAGCACATGTGCAGTACACACCCACACACACACACACACACACAGACACACACAGCAGACTGGTGGGGAAAGAGTGGAGATTCCTCTTTACACACACTGTCTGGACTCACACAGTCAGACGTCTGTTACAGTAAAACCAGGTCAGAGTGCAGTTGGACAGAGGTCTCACACACACACACACACACACACACACACACACACACACACACACACACACACACACACACACACACACACACACACACACAGATGAAGATGATAGAGGTGCAGAATGAAATTCATGTTGTGTTCTGACTCTTCTCTGAGTTACAGGGTCTCAACGTAGCAGCGTGTCCATGGAACAGTTGCAGATGGACACCAACGGTCTTCGTCACAAAAAGACACACCAGAAAACATCTAAACACCTCCATGCTGCTCGTCTGTAATGTCCATCTTGTATTGAAGCCCCGACATGAGAAATTGTCCCGAAATTTTTTAAAATAAGTCCATATTTCAAGCTTGTTTGCAGCAGAAGCTCCTCTTCCTGGTTCGTCCAAATCTCGCAGGACGAAGAAAGTCGGTGTCCATCTGCAACCGTTACATGGACATGCAGCGCTGCATGGAGCCCCATTTCAATTTTGAGTGAACTATCCCTTTAAGCTGCTGGATGACTTGAATTTCCCTCTCTAATTAGTGCGGTTTAATTTATCTTTTTTAGTTTTATGTATTTATTTTTTGCCATCTTCATTCATTTTGGTCCTTTTCGGTATAAATTCATTATTTCCATGTTTAAAAACAGATCAATACATGGCGTCTGTGGATCACATCGATTTTGCCACACAATATATTAGATAGGTACTTTGCTGCTGTATCAATGCCACTAGTTACTTGTGCAGAACTCTATCAGCACATCTGGCACAGAGGGAATCAGCTGTAGAGAGGGAGGCTGACGTCTCAGGCTGACGTCTCAGGCTCCACAGCTGGACGCCGTAGAGACTGACTGTCCTCTTGGAGCCACTCAGGTGACATTGTGAAATGAAGAAGTGCAGATTTGAGTGAATCTGTGCTGATTTCAGTTCAGCCTGCAAGGTCATGATTGAGGGATGATTGACGGCTCAGTCAGCTGAGCGCAGGAATCTGACTCCAGATAGTGAAGTGTGAAACCAGCTGGAGAGGCTGCAGAACGACACTCAGCACGTCAACATGTTGCTTTCTCTTTCAGAGAGAGGAGACAGACAACACACACACACACACGCAGCGAGGTGTGGAGGACGGATGAGTGGACAGACAGAGGAGGGAAAACCCAGGAACGCCTCGGAGCGGCGGCCGGCTCTTTGCTCTGCTTCCCGGTGATAAAGCATGACCAGCAGCAGTGCATGCTGGGAGTTATCAGCACGCCGGGGACACGTCTCTGAGGTTGCTCAAGGGGTCTGAAGCAGGAGACGTGTCCAAGAAACACCACTGGCTTACTGTATCTAACACACACACACACACACTCTGAACTTTCCTCTTGTTCTGAGCCGAGCTGTTGAAACGTCCTCATCATGTTTCCCTTCATTCATTCATTCATTCATTCATGGTCTAAAACCCCTGCAGCTCTAGCTCATAACGTACAGGTTTTTAAAAATGTATTTTTATTATAAATCAATTTTCTCCCCATCTTTTACAAAAAACACAACTGGTTCCCTGAAGCTGCTAAAATGTTTATAAAACATCTTTTAAAGGGATATGCCAACATTTTTTTTTGTGTCTTGCCTCACTCCTGAGTCCATGACCAGCAGATAGACTCCATCCTTTCCACTGTGTGTGCAGTAACAAGGGAGATAGAGCCGTATCGCCGCTAATTAGCTTAGCTCAAACACTGGAAGTGTATGGGTAGTGTTAGCCTTAGCTTAGCTCAAACACTGGAAGTGTATGGGTAGTGTTAGCCTTAGCTTAGCTCAAACACTGGAAGTGTATGGGTAGTGTTAGCCTTAGCTTAGCTCAAACACTGGAAGTGTATGGGTAGTGTTAGCCTGCCTCCTACCTGAGCTGAAATCAGCATCAGAAGCTCTGCCGAACTCTGTAAATATTTCACTTTATCAACATTTCAAACATGTTTAGGTGAGAAAGTAGCCGTTTAGATCAGCAGTGTGTCGTTAATTTGTCTAAATACCAGCTGTTTACTATTTTGTTCGGACGAATTTGGCGCTACTCAAGCTAGCTGTTGTGACCAACGCACTTCCTGTTACTTTAACAAAATAAAACACCCGTTGCCCTTTACATACAGAAGTGCTTTTACTTTGAAACAGGAAGCTAACCTACCCTCGATGTAGCTAGCTTGAACCAAAATAAACCGTCTTTGCTTGAACCCTCCGTTTTGACCGATCTCGTCCCGTTAGCGGCATTTGACCGCTCAAGATGCCTTACCGGAGAGTTTTATCAGCTCTGAGACGAAGATCGGTCCGTTTAGAGTTGATGAAGAGTTTCTCTGAGGACTTTAGGTGGAGGCAGGCTAACACTACCCATACACTTCCAGTGTTTGAGCTAAGCTAAGGCTAACACTACCCATACACTTCCAGTGTTTGAGCTAAGCTAATTAGCTACTTTAGGTGGAGGCAGGCTAACACTACCCATACACTTCCAGTGTTTGAGCTAAGCTAATTACAGAATGTCCCTTTAAGCTTTAGTTTATTATGAAACTTCATGTCAGTCATAGTTTCATGTTCTTTCTGTTGTTGTTTTCGAAGCCAACCAGTTTCTGTGACTGATGATGATGATGAAGATGATGATGAAGATGTGAGTCATGTCAGGTATGTTTGGATCAGCTGGTCATGCAGTGTGAACGTGTGTGTTTGTGCTGTTGCTCGGCAGGAAGCAGCTGAGAGACAACATCACCACGCCCTGAACGTCAGCCATGTCTCATCTGCATACACACACACACACACACACACACACATACACAACAACAACAATAACAAAGAGAGAGCAGAGCTGAGAGCGGCGCCCCCCACAGGCTGCACAGGCCACTACACACACACACACACACAGCAGACAGCAGCATGTGAGGACTGATAGGACTGTTTGTCTGAAGCCGTGTCACTCTGGACCAAACCCTGCAGACGATGACGGGCAGCTCCACCAGCAGGAATGTGACCTGACGGCAGGAAACACACCCAGCTGTGTTTACAACTATTCCAGCCTCCAGTGGAACCAAACACACACACACACACACACGCAAGTCTCTGCTTTTGTCTCTCTGTTCCAAACCAACCTCTGTGTTAAAGGTGAGACACTCTGTTGACATCACGTCTCTGACGGCTCAACGCCAGCCGGCTTTGACACCACGCAGCCAGGCAGCGCTGCGCTCTGATTGGTTCAGAGCCAGAAAATGGCTCTGATCCATCCAGACCCTAGAGGATCTGCATGGATCCTCTGAGGTCTACACACATAAACCAACTTAAACCAAAAAGTAATGCTTTACTGGGAAAGTAACTTTTTTCCAATGCTCCCACTAAATAAAGGTTGATTGAATAGGCTTCATGCACAGCTCCTCTACTTCCTGAACTTAAACCAGCTCCTGGTTCTAGAGGTAAATTCATGCAAAACCTCTGATGCACGTTGCCTTCAGTCTCTGCATTTCCCTCTAAAACAACTCTGTGTGGTAACGTTGTGTTATTATCTCATAGCGTGGTGAATGTGCAGGTCACAACTTGTCCACCAGAGCGTTGTGGAGTTGTTGGATTGTGTATTTGATGAGTTTGATGAGGGAAACCAAGAAATCCCATGAGCCTCCGTAGCGTAGCTCTGAGCAGCTCACGGCTCTGCTCCGCCGTTCTAAAAATAGCTTGCACCGACAATTAAAGCTAATGAACCTACTGCTATGACTATAGGGGTTATGGTATTACACTATTATAAAAGAAAAATATCAACAATATCTGATGAAAATCTGAAAACCAGCGGGACGTTTTCTTTTTCTGATCCGTTTTCTGTAAATCACGTGACCCCCGGGCAGAGGGTCCGCAACACACACACACACACCCGCACGCCCACTCACACACACACCTACACCCACAAACACCCACCAACACATTCAAACACACACATTTGAACAAATGTTGTTGTTTAGTGTTTGATGTCCCAACAGTGTTTTCACACCTCACCGTCCACTTTCTGTTTCAGAGAGGCAGGTGTGTGTGTGTGTGTGTTTGAATGTGTGTGTGTGTGTGTGTGTGTGTGTGTGTGTGTGTGTGTGTGTGTGTGTGTGTGTGTGTGTGTGTGTGTGTGTGTGTGTGTGTGTGTGTGTGTGTGTGTGTGTTTGAATGTGTGGACTTGCGTGTTTGAATATGTGTGCGTATGCGTGTGTGTGCGTGTGTCTGTGTATGTTTGCATTTCTTTGAAACGCAGCAGCGGGTGAAGAAACGGCCTCTGAAAATAGAAGTGAAAAGACTCAGAAGCGAGTTGACAGAAAATGAGAAGCGATTTCTTCTTCTTCTTCTTCTTCTTCTTCTTCTGGGACCTGTGGACACCGACGTCCATCTGTCCGTCCAACGTCTCTGCTCTCTGACACCTGAGTCAGTTTTCAACTTCCATTTCGCTCCGTTGTAGCATCTTAGCGAGTGGCTAACAGGTAGCGTTAGCCACCGGTGGATGGAAGAACTATCCTATCTTTAATTCTTTAATCAAGTGCATAGATTTTAGACTGTTTAACAAGAGCAGTAAACCCCCCCCCCCCTGTGTACATCAGGGCCGTTCAGATGTAACGCCTGTTGCACACATTACTTCCAAGGTAGACGCACGTCATGCACGCCAAGGCGACACCGTGGCAGCGCAAATTCTCACATATTTGCATTGTTTTGCATTGAGCCAGTTATTTAAAAACTAGTCTACAGCGTTAGGATTATAGGCTAAATCTACTTTATTTGTTTGAAAATGATATTTTCAGCAAAACTGCTACATTTTTATTGAGCTACTAAAAAATGTTCTACTAACTTTTTCAGCATGGTAGCACAGTGCTACTTAGCGTCAAGCCCTGTGCTAACGCTAATGCTGCGGTTCATTTCTACGTGTTTCTGACTTGTCAGAACAAAATGAGCAGCTGGATGAAGTTCAGCTTCCACAGGCTTCCTCTCCTCAACCTGGACTCACTAAAGCTCTGGATACTTGAGATAAAAATGGACCTGAATGCTGAAGCAGAATGATTATTATCAGAATGAGCCGGACGCTAAATTCATCAGAACGACTTGTAATGACACCGAGGTTATCTGGGGGAGGAAATGATCATATTTTACTTGGGGAAGAGATGGTCAAGACTGGGTTCACTCCAACACCAGACCAAATCATTCATTTGACGGCACAAACACAAACATTTTCCACTGTTGTGTTTACTCTGGTGAGTAATGCAGAGTGACGTCCAGCCGGTTCACCAGAAAGCACCGCGGCTCTGAGAGTCCAGGACGGAGACGCTGCACCAGGAAACATGGCTCCTAATCTGCAGTTTGCTCACATGCTTTTGGGAATGAGCAACAAGGAGGAAAAGAGTTCCTGAAACCAAATCCCATTTTTCTCCTTTGCAAAAATTTCCCAAACGATATCTCTGTGTAACGGCTGATTTCTTCCAGGCAAATATTTCCTGATAGGGTCGACTGAGCTTGTGCTTCCTCTTCCACGGTTACAGCGAAAACCAATTTCCCTATGGGGACAAATAACCTTCTTCTTATCAGACATTGTTTTATTTTGAAAAAGACTTCAGCTCTAAACTGCACCAGAGAGGAGATAAGGATCTGAACTGCTCTGTGCGACAGATGGATTTAGACTCATGAAAGTCTGGTCTGAGTCAACCGACCGCTTCCTCATATCCAGCCTCAGCTGCTGGGATGCTGGGACAGCGCTCAGCTCCCAAAGCATGCTGGGTAAACAGCTGTGTTTGGCCCGTCCGAGTCCAGATGATGTGACCCAGGTTCAGAGAGAAGGACTTCAGTCCTGAGCCTGTTTTCATTCCCATAAACCAACCAACCCGGTGGAGTAAACATGACTGAGGTCACCCTGCACCAGAATCACATCCTGACCCCAGATCAGTTCTGCTGCTTCCTCTGTCAACAGAAACACTGACTGCAGCTTCATGAGTCTCATTACGGGGCGTTCACACCAAACGCCATGAGTTACTTAAACCAAAAAGTAATGCGTTACTGAGAAAGTAACTTTTTCATTACTTTAAAACTTATTTTTCCAATGCTCCTCTTGATTGAACAGGCTTCATGCACAGCTCCTCTACTTCCTGAACTTCAACCAGCTCCTGGTTTTAGAGGGAAATTCATGCAAAACCACTGATGCACGTTGCCTTCAGGGACAGTTTTTCATCAACAGTCTCTGTATTTCCCTCTAAAACAACTCTGTGTGGTAACGTTGTGTTATTTTATATTTGATCTGTGATATGGACCGGGCTGAAATGGTCTGAAATAAAGTTTATATCATTATCTCATAGCGTGGTGAATGTGCAGGTCACAACTTGTCCACCAGAGCGTTGTGGAGTTGTTGGATTGTGTATTTGATGAGTTTGATGAGGGGAAACCAAGAAATCCCATGAGCCTCCGTAGCGTAGCTCTGAGCAGCTCACGGCTCTGCTCCGCCGTTCTAAAAACAGCTTGCACCAACAATTAAAGGTAACGAACCTATAGGGGTTATGGTGATGGGACAATTTGTCAAAATGTTGAACTATCCCTTTAACTACAAGGAACCTCACAGTTAGAAAATCTATGTAAGATGCATAGTGTTGTTCAGAACCATGAAAGAGTACAAGTACGTATAATAACTACTATAATAGTGTGAGTTCATCATGACGAGGCAGAGTGTTGCTGCACTGGAACATCTCATTACACAACAACAGGAAGACAGGTGTGATCTTACAGGTGTGAGTTTACAGGTGTACACGACACACACAGGTCTGAGGTCAGTGCAGTGACATAACTGCAGCAACACGATGCTGTTGTCTGAAACACAAGCTGGACTCTAGTGAAAGGGCCTGTGTGTGTCCTAAAGGTAGACACAGGAACCCTCATCTTTCACACTGACCCACATTTCCACATACCTTCCCACCACACACACACACACCAAACACAAACACACACACACACAAACACACAGTGCCACCTGCTGCCACTGAGGAGGAACAACAGCAGTTTCCTGTCGTCGATGAGTTATGTAGGTCATCTCTTCTTCATCATCCTCATTCACACTCACACAATAAACAGGTTGGACCGGAAACCAGCTGTTTTAAACACATCTGTTCCAGAGTAAATCCTTCTACACAAATACAGATGTTACAAGAGACAACAAACATCTGTCCAGGTTGTACTACAGGACATCAAAAGGTTGTTTTTGAAGAACTACAGCTACAGTATAATGTCCTGACTAACCCACTAATAAACAACCTCTCCTCACGTTTCTTACGTTGCAGTGTCACATGAACATTGTGCGTCTGTGTGCGTCTGTGTGTGTCTGTGTGTGTCTGTTGTGTGGTTACATGTGACCCACTCCCTGATCTGAACTTGCATGTGTTTAATGGAAGTGGCAAATAACTGTGATGCTGATGACATGTGACAGGCAGGAGCTGTGACCCTGTCAGCGGCTCGACACTGACACCTGCTGGTGAACACATGACACTGCACACACACTCCTCAACTGCAGACATGTTAAAGGGATAGTTCAACATTTTGGCAAATTGGCCCATTGCCATAACCCCTATAGTCATAGCAGTAGGTTCGTTACCTTTAATTGTCAGTGCAAGCTATTTTTAGATCGGCGGGGCAGAGACGTGAGCTCTGCATGGCAAGCAGTATTTTCGCCTTTCCCTCATCAAACTCATCAAATACACAATCCAACAACTCCACAACGCTCTGGTGGACAAGTTGTGACCTGCACATTCACCTCGCTATGAGATAATAACACAACGTTACCACACAGAGTTGTTTTAGAGGGAAATTCGTAGCCGGAACTACATTCCAGACACGTCTGCTCGGCAGAGTGACTTCAAAAGCGAAAGTAGTTCTGAGAATTTGCTTCATGTGTCATAATGTTACATAATTATACGTTATTTTTTCATAGCAGGTCACGGGTTGAATGTGCAGGTCACAACTTGTCCACCAGAGCGTTGTGGAGTTGTTGGATTGTGTATTTGATGAGTTTGATGAGGGAAACCAAGAAATCCAATGAGCCTCCGTAGCGTAGCTCTGAGCAGCTTACAGCTCTGCTCCTCTGTTCTAAAAATATCTTGCACCGACAATTAAAGGCAATGAACCTACTGCTATGACTATAGGGGTTATGGCAATGGGACAATTACAATTTGTCAAAATATTGAACTATCCCTTTAAATGTTTATTAGAGCTGAATAATTCAATCTCAATATGAACGAGTGAAATGTTCAAACAATGTGGTTTCTTTTTTTAATCAAAGTCAAATGTGATAATTTTTGGCATATTGTGTGTGTGTGTGTGTGTGTGTGCGTGTGTGTGTGCGTGTGTGTGTGCGTGCGTGCATGCGTGTGTGTGCGTGACTCACCCACGGCTCTGAACAGACACGCTCCGTCCTCCTTCATCTTCTTGATGACAAAGCCTTTCTTCTCCCTCAGAGCTTTTTCAAACCAGTGCTCCTGCTGAACACACACACACACAGGGTCAGCTGACCTGGACAGGTTAAGGCTTTACTACCCACAATGCACTTCTCTCAGCTCCCACAGATGTTAATAGAGCTGATGCTGCAATTCCAAATTATTTTAATTATCAAATAATCTGAACACTCTGTTATAAATCAGTCAGCCTGTCAAGAACACAAAGACACAGTTCACAGCAGCAGCTCACGGCTCTGCTCCGCCGTTCTAAAAATATCTTGCACCGACAATTAAAGGTAACGAACCTACTGCTATGACTATAGGGGTTATGGCAATGCGTCAATTTGCCAAAATGTTGAACTATCCCTTTAAGCTAAAACACACACATTTAACTGAAATAAATAAATGAGAGATTCAAGTCAGTGTCAGTGAGCCAATCAGCATGCAGCGTACTCAGACCAAAGCCTAACAACACAGATGATTGGCTGTTTATTGAGAGCAACAGCGTCGACTGAGCTTCGTTCGTTAAAATAAAAGTCTAATTAAAGTTAATTTTAAATGCTATATGTGAAGAGACAGTGAGTTTGGTCACAGCTGCATCTAAACGTGATATTCAACAAGGTAAAATATAAAAAACAAGCTGCCGTAATAATGAAAATAAAAATCTACATACAATTCTGATTCAGCTGAAACTGCAGCTGTTTGTAAATAGAAGCTCAAACTACAAAGTCCCGGTCTTTTCACTCTTTTGTCTGATGATAAACAAACTGTGGTTGAGAAATAAAGGCTGACGTATTTCTGCTGCTGTAGTTGATCTCATCTCAATCAATCACCATTTCTGACTGAATGTTTAAAATGTAGAAATCCACTTTATAACAGGCTGATTCATCAGTGTGTGGATCATAGTTCTAATTCAGGGCTCCAGACCAACTTTTCTGACTAGCAGCACCCCCCCCAGTAACTCAGAGAAGGCACGGAGGACTCTGAAACTTCTCCCAACCCTTAGTCCACATGAAGGAGAGGAGAAGATAATGAGTGAAATTTGAATTTTGGGTGAAATATTCCTTTAAAGATGAGCTTCAGTTTTTATGAAGTGTATTATGAAGCAATAACAGTAACACTATATTCATTTAGTGTGACAGACCCCCCCACACCAAGTCAGTGTGTCAGTATCAGACTGATATCCAACTCCTATCATTAAAGGGATACGCCAACTTTTTTTTTTCGTGTCTTGCCTCACTCCTGAGTCCATGACCAGCAGATAGACTCCATCCTTTCCACTGTGCGTGCAGTAACCATGGAGATAGAGCCGCATCGCCTGTAGTTAGCTTAGCTCAAACACTGGAAGTGTATGGGTAGTGTTAGCCTTAGCTTAGCTCAAACACTGGAAGTGTATGGGTAGTGTTAGCTTTAGCTTAGCTCAAACACTGGAAGTGTAGGCTATGGGTAGTGTTAGCTTTAGCTTAGCTCAAACACTGGAAGTGTATGGGTAGTGTTAGCTTTAGCTTAGCTCAAACACTGGAAGTGTATGGGTAGTGTTAGCCTGCCTCCACCTAAAGTAGCTAATTAGCTTAGCTCAAACACTGGAAGTGTATGGGTAGTGTTAGCCTTAGCTTAGCTCAAACACTGGAAGTGTATGGGTAGTGTTAGCCTTAGCTTAGCTCAAACACTGGAAGTGTATGGGTAGTGTTAGCCTGCCTCCACCTAAAGTAGCTAATTAGCTTAGCTCAAACACTGGAAGTGTATGGGTAGTGTTAGCCTGCCTCCACCTAAAGTCATCAGAGAAACTCTTCATCAACTCTAAACGGACCGATCTTCGTCTCAGAGCTGACAAAACTCTCCGGTAAGGCATCTTGAGCGGTCAAATGCCGCTAACGGGACGAGATCGGTCAAAACGGAGGGTTCAAGCAAAGACGGTTTATTTTGGTTCAAGCTAGCTACATCGAGGGCAGCAGCAAGCCGACGTGTTTGTAAAACTAGATCTAATTCAAAGTCTCCCAGAATCTGGAGCGAGACCCTGTTGCCGTGCTCGGTGCGTTCAGGTGCAGTCAGAGCTACCGTTTGTGTCATAAACACACGAATGTCAACTCTTGACTTGCTTCAAGTAAATAAACTTTGAGTTGAATTTGCCCGGAATTGTCCTTTAACCATCGTCAGCATCCTTACACATGAAACCAGATTTATTCTCAGTCACATCTTTCCTTTCCTTTTCATCTCTTTCTTCTGTGGTTTAATGGCAACAGCTGGGCCATCAGAGCAGCCGCCTCATGTGTAGAGGCTGTAGTCCTCGCTGCAGGTTCGAGTCCCGCGTCAGACGGCCCTATCCTGCACCCTATACTAAGTTAGCTACAATATAACGATCAACACTATTCTAATAAAGGCATGAAAAGCCAAACAAAGAGAAGAATGTGATCTGTGATGTAACTGTAGCTGTTTCTTCTGCATCATCCTGTCTTTTACTTTCACTTCACAGGAACAGCTCATCATCACATCCCGTCTCCATGGCACCGACCAAGTATTGACTGAACGTAACGACACAGTTATGAACATGACGGAGCAGCAGCAGCTCAGACTCCTCCAGGAACCACCACATGACTCAGCTTCTGAAACCAGGACCTGATATTTACACGTGTAAACTCACAGCACCAAGAAACCGGATCACGACCATCGAACAAGATCTGACCGGAGTTTCATCAGAGGAAAATAATGTGACGGCAGCGTCCACACACACACACACACACACACACACACACACACACACACACACACACACACACACACACACACACACACACACACATCCATGGTCAAACTGTGAAAAAGTCAAAACCAACTGTATGCATCTATATGAGACTCCACACCAAGAATATTTGTCTTATTTTTAGTCAGAAAGTCATTTCTAGTCAGAACAAATCTCATTCTACTTAAAATAAGACTGAAAAGCAGCACTTTTTACTTCTTTTGGGCATTTTTCACTTGGAATAAGTAGAAAAATCTGACAGAGGAGCAAGTTTAAAAAAAAAAAAAACTTTCACTGGCGGAATTTTTTACTTATTTCAAGTGAAATTTTGTTTTAAACAAGTGAAAATGATCTAAAAACAAGTTAATTTTTAGGTGATGAGTCTGATTTTAAGTGGAAAGAGGTTAGTTTTGACAAGAAATAAGACAAATATTCTTTTTGCAGTGCAACTAATGACTGTTTCACATAAAGCCAATTATTTGCTCGCATGTCTCATGTTTTTATCTATAAAATGTTATTAAAAGGTAATAACTTCACATTGTTTTTTCCCTCAAAGCTCTTCTTACAGACTGACTGACGATGAAAACTAATCAATGTGCTGTTAATGACATGTGACCAGTGTGACGCTGGTCACTGATGCAGAAGAGTTTACACGACGCCTGAGGACGAGTCTAACGGAAAATAATACTACCTTAAAAATTCATCAATAATCAGTTCATTTTAAACTGATTATCAAGCATAAAATCCTTTAAAAAAAAGTTTTAATATTTTTAAATGCATTATTCTAATTCTTAACATTTCCTGATTACATTAGTGATCGGTAGGGATGTCACCATAACTTGTTTTCACAATTAATCGTGGTATTAAACGCCACAATTAATTAATCGTAAAGATTCCTAAATAAAAAAGATGATGTCGGAACCATATCGGCAGATGTGCGCCAAGATAAAGGTAACTGCTTAGATACTGGTCCGTTTAACTAACATTGAATTGGTAGGAATTTAAATGTTAACGAGTCAGTCCTGTTTTAAAAAACAAAACAAAAAATGATTAAAATAAACTTAAACATTTGGTATAAACAACAATTTATGACCTGAATATTTCAAACACTTCCCCTGGGGGTTAATAATTAGTCATGTATTTATTTTGTGTAAACAATGAGTAATGTTATTATATTTTTGACTATATTTGATTTTACACATTCATAGTGTTATGAAATTAATTCATGGATACAATTTGTAATCGTGACATCCCTAGTGATCAGTCCAGAAATATAAGATATATAAGAAATATACGTTTTCCAATCTCCCTTCAATCTGCAGCCATTCACTGCTGTGCAGGTAAAGAACACACACACACAGACACACAAACACACACACACAGAACACACACACCACAGTGAGAGTGACTGTGGCCTTTCACTCGTTCAGTTTGGTTGTTTGGAAACGTCCTGGTCAGCACAGGTGTTCATGTCTCTGTGGACGTTATCACCTGCACCTGGACACACACACACACAGGCCAAAGAGAAAGCACACCTGTCTCTGTATTTCAGTCAGTCTGAAGAGTCAAACAGAAAAGGTTATTAACACCTTCATTATTCTCTGTAAATAAATACAACACCTGTTTTATCTATGAAATGTTAAGAAATTGTAAGACAGCTTGTTTTTATATCTCTACATTTGACTCTTATACTTTTTTTTTTACCTTGTATGTTACAAATGCTACTGTAACAACCACATATCCCATAATAAACTGTCTTAAGAGTCAAGAGAATTTCAGTGTAATAAGATGAACAGAAAAGCAGCCGATTCTCACAAGCAAGAATCTAGAGATTAAAAAATATTTCAGTTTTTATCCTGAAGCATCAGTTCTGTTGCTAGGTTACCTGCAGGCTAATGAAAGGAGGTTAACCTGAGGTGCAACAACATCATGTCACATCTGTGCTACAGTCACTGCTTTATTCTGGAGATTCATTGTTAAGTGTGAGGTTTCTGGACACCTAAAGTTCAACCAGGTGACTGTAGCATCCCTCTTGTTGTTATGGTTACCGGGCAGGTGATGGAGAGGTGGTTAAACTGCTGGTCTGGACTGAACGGGTCCAGCTCTGACACGCTGCTGCATGCTGTTTCCTCTCGGAACACAAACAAACACAAGCTGCGGTTACTCATTAACACACGGACAGTGGGGCTCGCGCTGCTGAGGCTCGCGCCGCCGTGTGTTTTGGTGACACGTCTCTATCTTGTTTCAGCGCCGTTATCGTGTGTCACCTCCACAACCGTAACGTGATGTCGGTTCCCCTCGCAGTGAAGCCGCACCGTGTTCACCGGGTCCACCTGTGTAGCCTCGGTAGCATTAGCTGCTCCTAGCTTGTTGCTGTTGTGTTGTGCTATCTGACGTTAGCTTCCTACCTGCTCCACGGTAGCCGGGTCCATGGACTGCAGCCGGGCGGCGTTCTCGTACTCGTCCTCGCTGTTGTTCCCGGCTCCTTCCTCCGTGTCCTGGCTGGACCCCCCCACTCCGGGTCCGGTCACCCCGGGCTGGCCCCCGCCGGCCAGAGCCGCCACCACCCCACCGGAGCAGGTGCCTGCCTGCCGCCGTCTCTTGCTCAGTCCGGGCCCGGAGCAGCAGCTGCCGATGCCTCCGCCGCAACCGACGACGCCGGCCGACACGACGAGCTCCCCGCGGGATCCGGTCACCATCCCGCCGCTGCTGTCCCGACCGTCTCCCGGCCCTACGGGGGACACGGAGCCGACGGGCGGCGGAGAGGCCTGCTGCGGCCGGGAGCTCGCCTCGATGCTCCGCCTGTCGTCCCTGGCGGAGGGCGGAGCGGGCTGGTAGGACCACGGCGGAGGAGAAGCCCTCGGCCGTGCTCCGGTCCGCCCAGCGTGCGGGTGCTGGTGCGGGTCGGAGCCGCTCCGACGGTCGCTGTCATCGGCGTGGTCCGAAACGCCGACCCCCGAGCTGGGCTTCTTCTTCGGGAGAATCGTCATGGTGGTGAGCGTGTGAGGGAGGCAGGGAGGGGGTCAGAGGGTAAAGAGTCCTCCCTTTCTAGATCAAATGCCTCGGTGTGTTCGCCCTCCGGCCCGGCCGTTCGGCTCTAATCACCGAGCTAAGGTTCTTAACGAACCGGAACGGGCGACAGAAGCGACGACTCGGTTCCTTTTCGACGGTTTAGTTGAACAAAAACAAAACGCGTCTCCGTCTTCCCGTTCTCCGGCCGACCAGTCCACAACATCAACAGTCTGACGGTGCCTGTGACGTCACTTCCTGGTACGCGAGTACGTTCATCGGAGCTCGATTTTCTACGTTATTATATTTTTTTCATAACACCACCACGAGCTCATCCTCCTAATTCCAGAAATCTGTACATTATCATGGACGTGTAGCTTTATTACATTTCATAGCCTATGTCAATATAAATAGGCTATAGGCTACAAATGTACAGGTAGCCTATTTCTAGCCTATGTACCTATTTTATTTTCACAAGTAGTACAAGTATCATATAGCCTATGAAATGTGTGTCTACAAAATTATTATTATTATAGTAGGACAGGAAATTACAAACACTTGTATATAATAGATCAAAAATAGAAAAATGCCCATGCACAGCAGAAGTCAAGGTGCTGGTATTGTGCACTATACCGCACACAAAACAGGATTAGGAATAGGAAGAGGCTCATGGAGCCGATGAAGCTGGAAGCGAAACGCGTTGCTCTATTAAATCTTGATCCTCTTCCTAATCCTGTCTTGTGTGCGGTATCGCCACAATACATGTGCTTTTTCTTTACTTGTATAGGCCTATTATAGATTCAAATACATTTTGACTGAAAGAAAGATTAATAGAATAAATTCCATGAATTAATAGCATAGCCTAAGGATTAATGATAATATTCGCTTGATATAGGCTAAATATTATTTTCAAACTTGAATGAAACAGCTATTCAGTCTTTAGTCAGTTTATCTTTCTCTTAACAGTTTGACATTAATCATAACTTCGTCAAATGAACTTATAACAGAAGCATTGGAAAAGAAAATAGTTCAGCAAAATGGTAATGATTTTAACAGAGAGAGAGAGAGAAATAAATCAGAATAAAAATGTTTAACAGAGGCTCTGTGTGTATGGTGGTTTCCAGACAGACCATGGCCGGGATTTGGGGGAAATTTAGGAATAATGAAAAGAGTTTCCTATAAAGATGTCAGTCACAAAATCTGTTGGATCAGTGTTTTCATTATAGTAAATGTAGAAAACCTGCTGTATGCTCCTGCAGGGGCGTCACTAGGTCTTAAGGACAGGGGGGGCTTAGCCCCCAGTAGATGCAATTTAGAGTATTGAATCATGGGCTAGTTGAATCTAAGAATTCAACTACTTTTGAATTTTACCGTGTAAAAGTAGATGCTAAAGAAAGTGAACCTGAGTAATTTTTCAGGTGTTTGACTATCATGGATATGTCCAGGTGGACTGGAAAACTAATTATATTTCACTAGTAGCCTGTGTCATAATGGTTATACACTCCATCCAAATACAGCTGTTTTTGGCTCATTTTGATTTCACCCAGACCTCCTCACATTTTCCAATTCAAATAAGACCAGACAACAGAAATGAAGTGCGACTCCAACTAGAGCAGATATTTATGGTAAAGAGTGCACATTTCACCCTAGTAACCCCTTCATCTTCTACACAACCAGGACCTTCACAAGAAATTTCAGATTTTTTTTTTTTCTGAGCTGAAATAGACATTGGGGGGTTGTGCAAATGACTGACCCTGAGAATCATTTTAATTTGAATATTCTGCTTTTATTAGTAGTTTTATTTGGACTAGCTTTAAATATATATATTTATTTATTTATTTATACCTAGCCTATATTGTTATCATGCTGTTTTTACATATTCCTGTGTCTTACCTGATCTTCTGCATCTTCAAGGCATGTCTCTGTCTGGTCTCTCCCTACAGCATTTCTCTCCCTGTCTGTCTGAGCTGCCTGCAGTGTCACCAGATATCAGATAGTATTTTAAATTAATCCATTAAATAATCAGTTTTTACTGCTAAATATTATTTTCTTTAACACAGCCAAGCTATAAAGTACCAGATGAATGTTACAGTAACACATTACACACATACACAGCACACACACGGCACATCTGAGGAACACACATGATGACAGGAGTGTTCAGGATCCCCGTTTAAAAGTTTTCCCCACCAGAATCTAGCCGAACTTTGGAGCATTATTTAGCCGGTTTTCTGACAAGCTAACATGCCATGGTTGGTACCAACAGAACCCCAGCGTCTCCTGGTTTCATATAATATATGTATCTTCGCTCTAGCTTTAAAACTGATCCGTTTACAATGCAATTAATATTTCACATTAATTCAAATTTTATCGCGGTCATTTTGACAACACTGCTATTTAGAGATGTAGTAGCGTACTGTCTGATACCTGCTAGTCCTCTTTTAGCTACAGGTGGACTGACTCTCTCCCTCTGTTGACATCAGAGCTCCTGCAGCTCGTCACTGCAGGCTCGGAGCGGCGCTTCAAACAAGCCGCCGCTACATGGGCGCAACCAACTCACAGCTGGGAAGGGGGTGGTCACACACTCAACAAACTAATTAAATTAAACAAATCAGAAATAACAAGAGACAAATGCGGTGACAGCTGGGGCTCTTAAAAGGAGAATATATGTCACATATATATATAAAAAAAGTCACATAATAAAAGAACACCAAATTAAAAAATAGGCCTAATGACGCCACTGCTGCTCCTGTGAAAGATTTAAACCTAACTTTAGGTTAAAAAAAGCTGAGCTGTGGAGGATCGAAGGCAGTGGCACGCGCTGTTACAGCAGGTTTTTGCCAATGTTGCCTAGCAACCCGCAAAGAGGAAGTCAAGCAGTGATGGAGAACAAGATTTCAGGTTCTCAAAAGGAAACATTAGCCTAAAAACTACTGGAAGGAGAGAGTTACTGTCGTCATGGCGCCACCGTGTGGAAACCAAGTCTAATGACTGCACCTGTCCATGGTGACGTCACCGACCATGGACGATCCGGGGAGTTTGTTCATACTTTGTGCCATTTCAACATTTCTCACATCAAAACGCTTCCCCTGCGGCTGCATGAGGTTTCTCCTTTTCTTTTTTCTCCTTTCTCTGTCCATCACCTCCTCACACACACCGAGACCTGCAGGTGATGCGTTCAGGTAAACTCGGAAATTTTACAATCGGACGAGAAACAACTACAATGCAGGAAAACTATGATGCATTCGAGGAAACTAGTATTTCTGAGTGTTGTAATTCTAACCAGGGTTACACACCGTAATCACACATTCTCAGTTCTACTACATGATACATCTGTTACCTACAGGACCCTGCCACAAAAAACACACACGTTTGGCCGCCAGTAGCACATTTACTGGGGGAAACCCTGTGTTTGGATCTTCGAGAAAATAAAAAAGCAGCAGCTGAGAGAGAACATCATCGAAACTCCAAAAAACATTAACTGTTAAAATTATAACTTTATTTTTACATGATACAAACTGTGTTCGGCCTCCTGCCTTTTCACAATAAAAACACATTTCCATTGCAGACAGACTTGTATTCATCATCATCATCATCATCGTCATCCTCAAACAGGTATTTACAGGCACATTTACACACTGTTAGCAAACTGTACAGGGTCAATAGAAAAGCAGTTTGTGCTTCATTAAACTGATCCTGGATTTATTTTGTACAAACACTTTAAAGTTTTTATTCCCTTGTAGAAAAACTTTTCAGTAACAAATAGCTCAACCAGTCAGAGCTGAGGATCTGTTTCATTACATCCAGAAGATTAGAAAACTGTACAGAGACCAAGAGGTCAAAGGTCAAACTGTGACCTTTGACCTCCTTAGATATACATCAGCGACACGGCAGAGTTTAAACTCCGTCTCTTGTCTTCATTTAAAAAACAAAATAACAAATTAGCTTGAAGAAGCACCGTAAATCATCATCATCATCATCAGCATCATTACACGCATGCAAAGTTTAATCTGATCAGAACTACAACTACTGGTCAAACACGGGCTCAAAAACACGCAAGGCAAAAACACAGAGAAGATCAAAGAGCTATAATCAAAAATACCAGAAGAAGTAACATAGAGAAGCTGCAGGCGTATGGTTCAGAACCAGGACCTGGTTCAGAACCAGGACCTGGTTCAGGCGTCTGGGTCAGACAGTCGGTGTGTGTGTTTATTGCCTGGTGGGTTCAGTCTTCAGTCAGAGTCCATTTACACTGACGTAACGTCCAGGAGAGTCCCCATGAAGTTGTCTTCCTCACGTTGTGGTTGATAGCGTATTTTTTAAATGAAACTAAATCAAACAGTTCGTGTCCTCCACACAGAGAAACGTAGCTTACAATCTCCAGGATAAATCCAGACTTCAAACCTCTTCACTGTGACCTTTTTCTTCATGCATCACAGCTCAGGTTGAAATAAATCACTGAAACATCATAACATCCTCTCTGATTCTCCATTACTAAACAGGTCTGTGACCCTCTCATCAATGTAATGTAATATTTTTATGATAAACTGAACATTTTCTCCTCCTGTTGCAACTCGCAAAACAGGAGTCGACTTTCAATAAATGCAACGTGTTTGGCATTGAGTTTAGAGATTGCACTGTTGTTCATCAAAAAAAAAGAAACACCAAAACAGGACACGTGCCATTTTCAGGACAGGTACAGGTATGGAGCAGCCACGCCCTTAGCAAAAAGTACTTTATTAAAGTGTACTACATTTTATACTAAAACTGAGGCAGTATACTTGAAAGTGTACTTTTGTAAACTTAAAATGACCTTATAAAGTATACTTCAATAAACTAAAAATGTGGACTAGAAGTATACTTACTACACTAGGAGTATCGATGAGTGTACTTGTTGTATACTTGAAAGTGCACTTCTGTAAACTTAAAAGTATACTTTTATCAAATGTTCCAATTTAGTCCCCAGAAGTATTAAATTAATATACTTTCTAGTGTGCTACAAGTACATGGTCCATAGTATACTTGCTATACTTATACTTATACTCAAGCATACTTGATAAAATGAACTTCAAGTATACGAGCCTACTTTTTGCTAAGGGCGGTGACTGATGAAGGAGAAGTCTGCAGCCTAGAGTAGGTCGGCCCTTTCCAGGCAGATAAAACCATTCATGTGACCTATCAGATTCTCTGGTCAGTAACCATGGTCAAGTAAAGACCGAACAAACCACGGCTGCTCCCACAAAGATGGAAATGGACCTGTAGCTGCTATCACACCGTGTGTTTCTGTTTGTAACGTCAGGCTGTTTGTTGATAGCTTATACTAGAATTAGCTAGAATACAGCTCTCATCTGATATTACAAAGGCTGCTAGGAGCCATCTGTGTCGTTGGAGCCGTAGCTGTTAGCAGCTAGCAGCTAGCTCAACAACACACTTATTATATACGTTGTTTGTTTTTGTACTTGAGACTGTTTTCAGTCAATATCACTGTATGCAAAGCATTCTGTAATAAAGCATTATGTTGCTGTTTATTATAATAGGCCTATAGCATAATGTTATATTAGCTGGTTTCTTTTGTATTGCACAATATTATGCGAGCTGGTTTTGTGATGTAGCATAATGCTATGCTAACTGGTTCTGTAGGCTAATATACCATAATATTATGATGCTAGCTGGTTCTGTGTTAGACGGGGTTCGGAGTGTTGGTATATGATGCAGGGTTTGTTGTTTTCCCTCTCGGCTTCAATAACAGTTTAACAACATTACAATTTAATTTATGTTCCCATGATGCACCAGGACACATGCTAAATAAGGCTGCTGTCGGGACAGACAGACAGTGCCACCTAGCTGCAAGCGTGAAGGCACAGCTGGGATAAATAGGACTTACAGTATGTACACACAATAAGTTAGTGACTATCTAACACACATGCACGCATGCGTACACATGCACACACTCTCTCTCTCACACACACACACTCACACACACACAGTTTAAACCCCCAGAATTCAGATTAATTTGATCGTTCTCCAGCTCTTTGTTTAAACTTTCGGTCTGATTCTAATTTCTCGTCTTTTCACTTTTGAATTTTCCGTACAAAAAGTGAAGCAACTTCAGTCAAACCAGCTTTTCCAGCTGCTCAGGAAGGCTAGATCTCCAGCAAACGGCCTCCATGTGTCTTCTAAGTGCAGGTTTTCATTTGGCAGAGAGAACAGTGTAAAGACTCAGGCCTGACCTGAAACCCTGCGAGGAACCAGGACCATCAAACCCAATCATCTGTCCCTTTTTGAGCCACCTGCCTGCTTTATGCTGATGAGTAATATTAAGCGCTTGTGGCTGGAATTTTCCAAACCTGAGGATCCTGGTGAGTCAATCTGAACTCAGTCTGGAGCTGTGGAAGACTGGAGAGACTGGAATCCAGTGCGGGGCGGATCCTGAGCTTGTACTTCCACTTTTAGCTAAGCTTGGGTTGTTATGAAGCGACTAGAAACTGGAATCAGACTTAAACAGTGATTTCAAACCACTCCCTGATTCTGTTATTGCATCGAGTCAAACCCTGACATGTCGGCGGGGGGGGGGAGAGGGCAGACCTGCAGCACGACGCTGGTTTCAGTAGTGAAGGCAACAACACATTAAAAAACATCCAGCAGATCAATAATCATCACGTCATCAGTAGAAACTAGAACAATTGTGCTTTTTGACTCTTGGCAGACAGCAGAACAGCACAGCAGGGAAACTGGGACATGTAGTGCAAGGCAGCAGGAGATGATCCTGACTCTGATTCCCTGATCTGATTGGTCAGATTGTCATTTTACAACGCAGCTGGTGTCAGATCGGTCGAACATCGAGTTCTAATCTAGTTTGGGTTTGGTTTAGGTTTGGTTTAAGTCTGGTTTAGGTTTGGTTTCTCCCTGGTTTAAGTCTGGTTTAGGTTGGATTCGGTTTCAGGTTGAACTGTAAAAGACTGTGCAGCTGCCGCTGTTGCAGAGTGAAGGGCTCTAAAGACGTCCTGAGTCCAACTATAAAAACCTTGTATATTAATTCCCCAGCACACACAGGCTCTCGCACACACACACACACACACACACACACTCACACTGACAGACAGCAGGAAGACACAATGTTAACACAACTCTGATGGTTTCCAGAGATTCAGTCTCTCTGAGTGCTGAGGGAGTTTCTTCTTCACCCTCTCCTCTTCCTCATGGGGCTCTGAGTCTCTCCTGGGGTGAGAGGTCATCAGGTCAGTTGTCCTCGTGGCCGTGAGGTCATCAGAGGTCGGTGACTTTGTTCTCGACCAGCGCAGCGACCTGCTGCAGTCGATAGGCCAGCTGCATCTTCTGACCCGAGCTGTCCTCCTCCAGAGACATGATGATCTTAGAGAGAGAGACGGGCACAGAGACAGACAGGTGACCGGAGGACCTCAGGTTCCTGCAGCAGCTTTAAAGGACAATTCCGGGCAAATTCAACTCGGTGCTGTATTTTCCTAACATTTTAGGTCTGAAGCTGAAGATTTTCAGTTTAATGGCTCCAGTTTTGCAGTAGGCTGGTTGTGTCTGTCCTCGCATCGCCACGCGGCAGTGATGAATGGGAGCGGATGCAAGTTCCGCTAGTTAGACTGTTTATATCCCTCAAAGCCACAGACAGCGTCAGATGGCGACTCAAACATGCACCAGAAGTTTATTTACTTCAACAAGCCGACATGCTTGTAAAACTAGATCTAATTCAAAGTCTCGCAGAGTCTCATGCGAGACCCAAGTTGTGGTGCTCGGTGTGTTCAGGTGCAGTCAGAGCACAGACATAAACATAAACACAGGAATATCAACTCTTGACTTGCTTCAAATAAAAAAACTTCTGGGTGCACGTTTGAGTCGCCACCTGACGCTGTCTGTTGAAAAACAGGGACAGACACAACTACCACAAAACAGGAGGAATTCAACTGAAAATCTTCAGATTCCTTCTTTTAGAGCTGTTAGGAAAATACACCCCTGACTTGAATTTGCCCGGAATTGTCCTTTAACACAGACAGCTCACAGGACGAGGTGGTCTGAAGGCAACTCTGAACATCATGTTTTTCAATGCAATATGTTCGGTGTGTTACCTGGTCGTAGTATTTATTGATGTACTTGTAGAGTTCATGCAGAGCAACAACACTGTTCATCTCTGAGGCGAAACTCTGAAAGACACAAAGACACAAAGAGAGAAAGTTCACGTTGACGTTCTGTTCAGTCACGTCTACAGTCGAGCTTTGAGTTCACCGACCCCAGAGAGTTCAGTCAGAGTGGAGTTCATCTCCTGGTAACAGCCTGACGCAGCGCTGTGGATGTCACTGTAGTACCTGCACACACACACACACACACACACACACACACACACACACACACACACACACACACACACACACACACACACACACACACACACACAGTTTAAGTATGTCACAGTATAAACAGCTAGTAGCCAATGTTTCTAAAGTAACTGTGCAACAGTGAACATGTTTTTTTTGATAACTGTACACTCTTAGAAATAAGGGTTCCACAAGTGTTCTTCTACAAGGGCTGAGGTTCTACCTGGAACCATTTGCTTCTGGAAAAACCAGGGTTTTTGCTTCTGTAACAAAAGTTCCAAAGGGTTCCAGGGTTCTAGATGGTCGGATATTTTCTGGATGAAACTAAGGGTTCCAGTAAGAAACCATTTTCACAGATGGTTCCAGAGAACCCTTTATTTGGGTTCTAAAACCCTAGATTAACCCCGGTATAAAAGAAAGTTGGGTTCTTTTTCAAAAGGGTTCTCCTATGAGGACAACGAAGAACCATATAGAGGGATTACCAGTACGTCACAGACGTTCTACTGCATGTCAGCTGCAGAAAAGAGCAGTAACAGCCGGGAGTCAATGGGATCGTGTGGTTAGTTGCACTAATTGTGGTTCTAGATGAAACAGTACATTGTTGATTAATTTGGAGCAATATAAGGTGTTAGATACGTTGGTTTGATATTTTGACTGGAGCTGTCAAAACCCCAGTGAGTAAGGGTTCTGGAAAGGTGATTAAAACCAATACACACGTAGCCATGCAAAAGGGATTTTTGTTAGAACCTCCCCTCATTAACCGTGAGTGGTGTCTGTAGGTACCGTTAGGGATGCAACGTTGTTTTTCGATGACCGACGCCATGCTGCTGTGAGTGTCCCTGCCTTGTCCCGTGGCTGAGTTGCCGTCGCTGCGGTAAAAACTGGTGTTGAGTCTGGAGTGTCTGCTAGCGTGTGGCTAGGCTAGCATTAGCTCATGATGTGTTACTGGCTCCGTCTGTCTGCTGTTTGTTCCTGATTTGATAACCCTTTATGTTGGGTTGCCGTAGTTCGGTATAACCGTTATAAAACCTACAGTTATGTTGTAGGTTCTAGGCTACTGCTAACAGAACTAGATCCTCCATGACAAAGGGTTCTCCTGATTTGTTGGAGGAAAATGGTTCTACAACCATTATAATAGGCCTATAGCATATTGAATTTTTTTGAATTTCCCTCCTTGGGATGAATAAAGTATTCTCTACTCTACTCTACTCTACTACAAAGCACTTTTATTTCTAAGAGTGTACGCAAGTCTGTTTCCATGGCAGACTGTCAAAGCTCCCTGACAGAAGGGTGTCTCACCTCTCTACCAGCTGTTTGTATCGGGGAATCTCTCTGGCGTACAGCAGCTTGTTGACAGGAGAGTCCTGATTGGACAGAAACCATGAGGTCATCATTGAGTCAGAATGTAGGCTACGTACGCAGCCAGATGCTAACAGGCAGAGAGACAGACAGGTCATACCCGTCCCACTTTGTGCTCCGAGGTGGTGCAGGAGTCGATGAAGGTCTGAGCGATGACGGACAGGACGGCGTCGATGCTGTCAGTCACCTGAACGTCCAGCACGAACTGAGGGTTCTTCAGGATGTTCACCCAGAATCTGAGCGGGAGGCTGGAGACGGACGGACAGTCAGGAGGTCATAAACACGGACAGACAGCAGACATGTCACATGATGTGTGTGTGTGGTGTTTCCTACCTGTTGGTCTTCCAGATGTGGACCGTCTCAGGGTCATCGATGCCGTGTTTCTCAGCCATGTCGTCCAGGAAGTCAAAGAAGAACCGGACAGCGATCGGAGGAGGACGCTTGGTGCTGAGGATGGCCACGAAGACGTCGTCCACAAACTTCTGCAGCGTCCCCTACAGCGGTCGGCAGAGAGAGAGAGAGGTGATGGGAGGAGGGAGAGGCAGGTTGCAGCTGTTCACCAGCAGGCCGGTCAGGTAGATCTCAGGTGCAATAATGGCAAGACAATTTTATTTGTATAGCCCATTTTAACAAACAGTTTGTCTCAAAGGGCTTCACATCCCATCATAACAACATCCTCTGTCCTTAGATCCTCACATCCACTGAGGAGAAACTCCATAGAGAAAGGAGAAGCCTGAACCAAATAATCGATTTTGGTGAATAGCCAACAGGAGAAGTTACAGAATGTCCCTTTAACAGTGTTAATGCGTGTGTTACCTTCATGGACAGCAGTCTGGTCAGGTAAATCTCAGGTATGGCCTTGGCTCGCTCTCTCTCCCTCATGCTGCTCTTCCTGTGTTTGGGAATGTCAGGATCTTCGCTGCTCTTCACCAGGTGCCACAGACGGAGACCCTCTTCTTCCTCGCCCTCCAGCATCGGCGTTTCTGTGGCAACCACACCAAGAACCCCTCGGTCACCATGACAATCAACAGGAAAACACTGTGATACTGACGACAGGTGTCGGTTTCAGTGGTTCTCTGGTGGTGGTTTTCATTGGATGTGATGTTCTAAATGTTCTAGACCAGTGGTTCTCAACGTGGGGTCCAGGGACCCCTAGGGGTCCTTGAGAGATCTGAAGGGGGTCCCAAATTTATTTCTTTAAATTTCACCACTTTTTTCTATAAGTTTTTTTTTTATTTTACCACTTTTTCTAGAATTTAAATTTTTCTTTTACTTTTCAATTTTTTTCATTTTTTCTAGATTTTTTTTTTTTACTTTTTTGTTTTAGAAATGTTACCACTTTTTTATAGAAAATTTGTACTCTTTTGTTTTGAACATTTTTACAAGAAAATTTACCACTTTTTCTAGATTTTTTTAAAACTTTTTTATAGAAGTTTTTTTTGTTAATTTTACCACTTTTTCTAGATATTTATTTTTTTGTTTTAGAAATTTTACCACTTTTTTATAGAAGTTTTTTTTAATTTTACCACTTTTTCTAGTTTTTTTTTTTAATTTTACCACTTTTTCTAGATTTTTATTTTTTTTGTTTTAGAAATTTTACCACTTTTTTCTAGTTTTTTTTATTTTACCACTTTTTCTAGATTTTTTTTTTACTTTTTTGTTTTAGAAATTTTACCACTTTTTTCTAGAAGTTTTTTTTTTTTAAATTTTTACCACTTTTTCTAGATTTTTTTTTTTTTTTTTAGAATTTTTACCACTTTTTTTTTTGTTGTTGAGAAATTGGACCACTTTTTCCCAGAAATTTCCCTATAATATTTCAAAAATTCACGCCATTAATTTAAAAGTATAAAAAAGTAACGTTCTTCAGTCTCAGAACAAATATTTGTGTATTTCTGGTGTTTACTTATAAATTTGGTCCAATGGGGGTCTGTGGTCTAATTTGTGTCGATTTAGGGTCCTTGATGTACAAAAGGTTGAGATCCACTGTTCTAGAAGGTCTGGATGTTGTGTTTGCTCTTGGTGGAAGGTTCTCTCTGTGTTCTAGATGTTCCAGATGTTTTTTTGTACTACTGATATCCTATGTTCTAAATATCACTTTCTGCTCTGTCTTGTGTTCTTTGCACTTTTTCCAGCCTCCAGATGTTTTACACGTCTTTCTGTTTGGGTTCTGGTTTCATATGTTCTGTTATGTTCTTACTCTCTCCAGTCTGGAACACCTGGTTGACTCCAACTCCACTTGAGTTTTGTGATCGAGGTATCAGGGCCACAGTCGCTCCATCTGGAACCTGAGGAACAAGGAGGACACTTCAGGAACACAGGAGAAAATTTAAAAGAACCTGAGAGAACATGTGAGAACTTAAAGGTCCAGTGCGTAAAAATGGGGATGCTGTTTCTTCCTCCTTCTTCTTGTCTTTCCCTTCTTTCCTTCTGCCGTCTTCTTCGTTGGTTTATTTATGAACGTGAATCGTGCTCTCTGACTGGCTGGATTTTCCCTTCAGGCTGCCGTACAAACATGGCGGAGCAAGATGGCGACACTCTCTCAAACAAGACCCTTGCTATATGTATATATAAAAGAATAATTATAAGGCTACGAAAACCAAACAAATTTTATTATCCCTCCTTCGAGATTAATAAAGTTAATTCAATTCAATTCAATTCAATATAGCGATTTTACACTTATACAAATATATTTATGGGTAGTATATTCAGATTTTGCCAATAAACCTTGTTAATTATTACACACTGGACCTTTAAGAACATGACAAATCCTGAGTTGGTGAGTCATTACTTTGTAGTGCTGCAGCGTGTTGATGCGTTTCCAGCGACCCTGAACGACAGCTGTGACATCATCATCTGACAGGGTCAGGTGTCCCGCCTGACCTGAGCGCCACTCTGACATCAAACACAGAGACACAGGTCAGTATGAGCTGTCTGTCCAATCACAGAGAGGTATAACAGGTGAGACAGGTGTGTGTGTGTGTGTGTGTGTGTGTGTGTGTGTGTGTGTGTGTGTGTGTGTGTGTGTGTGTGTGTGTGTGTGTGTGTGTGTGTGTGTGTGTGTGTGTGTGTACCCAGGTCCAGACTGTCGGCTGCTGGTCTCTGAGAGAACGGAGCTCCTCTGTAGACCTGATCCAGGATCTTATCCTTCACCTGAAAACGGACAAACAGGGAGTTTGAGAGACAGACAGGAAGACAACAAGACCTGCAGGTGTTTATAAGACAGACAGGTACCGACCCAATGAATATTCAGATTTAGACAACAAGCAATGCACTGCAAAAACTCTACATCTTTCCAAGAATATCTGTCTCATTTCTAGTCAAAATTAAACTTTTCAGATCATTTTCACTTGTTTCAAACAAATTTTCACTTGAAATCAGTAGAAAAATCTGTTTTTTGTGCTTGTAATAGGAAAGAAAAACTTGCTCCACTATCAGATTTTTCTACTGATTTCAAGTGAAATTTGTTTGAAACAAGTGAAAATGATCAAAAACAAGTTAATTTTTAGGTGATGAGTCATGATTTTAAGTGGAAAGAGTTTAGTTTTGACAAGATTGTGAGTTTTTGCAGTGCAGTAGGAGCTTTGGTTAAAACCAGATCATCATCATTAGCCCATTTTTCTTTAGACTCAAGACATAACGTATGCTTCACAAAATTAACATTACAACGCAAACCATTAGTGAAAATATGCTGTTGATCAGCCTTGCAACCCTTACTGGGGGTTTCATCCAGAAAATATCCAACTTCTTACGGTTTCATCTAGACTGGTTCTGGTCCTGTTTCTGGTACTGGTTCTGGTGCGGTTCCTGGTACCGGTACTGGTTCACACACTGGTTCTGGTCCTGGTTCTGGTCCTGGGAGTTCCACCAAGAACCCTTTTACTGGAACCCTTAGTGTTACCAAGAACCCTTAAAAAACCCTTTCTTTGGGGAAAGGGTTCCAGGTAGACCCTCAGCCCTTGTAGAAGAACCCTTTTAGAACCCTTATTTCTAAGAGTGTACCAAGGATCGTTCTGTGTTTTATCCCAGTTAAAGACTCTTTTGGCCGTTCTGTCCTCTGGCGTAGAAGACAAGCATTTCCCCTTTCTGTTTAATCCAACAGCGTTCCCAGCCCATTTCCCCTGGAGAACCAGAACAGGAGTGAATTCACACACACCTAGAAAACAACAAACAGCATTGATTGGTTCCCACCTGTGTGATGGTGTCGGTGTCCAGCACCTTCACAGGACACGGCTGGACCTCCACGCCGTTCTTCACCAGGACCGTCAGCGTCTAGAGACGGACAGATGGTGGACATGTACAGGTACTTGTCAGCCAATCATGTGCCTATGCTGCCAAGGTGTGTATGAATGATAACACACTCAGGTGAGATGTGTGTGTGTTGCTGTTGCTATGGTTACCACTGCACAGTAGTCGATGTCCTCTCGCAGCAGGTGACTGTCGTTGAGCGTCCGTTTGGCTTTTCCCGTCACAGCGTCGACCGGCCCTTTATCCACCTGGTACTTGATGGCTCTGTAGAGCATGTAGAGAGGCTCCCCGGCAACCTCCTAGCAACGGCTCAGGGTGAGACGCAATGCAACACACACACATATACACATATATATATATATACATAGAGAGAGAGAGAGGGTGGGGGGCACATTTACCTTCAGGAAAGAGTAGAGGCAGATTGACATCCAGTTGGTCAACATCTTCTCTACAACGGTCTCTGTCCTGAAAGACAGACACACACACACACACACACACACACACACACACAGACAGTTAGTTTACAGCTGACTGTCTGGAAGGACTGAGGAACATGATGTGCAGATCGATACTGAAATACCGATACTTCCACTATCATTAACAGGAACACAGTGGAAAGTAACTAAACTATTCAGATCTTGTCTAAAGAACACACGGTTGGTAGGAACTACTTTTTCTTCCGCCTGGGTCAGTGCGTAACGCGTTAAGGCCCCCACATACTCGGGCGTACATGTGTCCGCGGACATCCGCGCGTACTCAATGCGTACCCAAAGCGGTCGTCCGCCAGACCCGTCCGCGCAAAGCTCAATATTTACGACCGCGCGTACTCCGCGTACGCGTACTCGGTGTCACACAATAGACTGCTCGGCGGGAAATCTTCATATCGACCTGTTTTTAATGTGACGCCGTGCGCCCAACTATGAAAGCTCAAATGTCCGCGGACAGTGCGCACTGAGTCCGCGCTGCTCACAGTACGCGCTCAGTACGCTTGAGTATGTGGGGGCCTTAAGTGCTAGACTTCCTGAAGTGCTGATAGACTTCCATTCGTCGTAATAGCGGGGTTTTCTTTTTTTTCTAAAGACACCGCTATTTGGAAAAGGCTACTGACATAAAGACCTAACGTTCATTCTGCTTCTAGCCGTCTAGCCTCCACCTGATCTTTTTACTAAACTTAACCAACTCCTTTCTTCATTGCCTAAGCCCAACCAAAGCATCTCCCTCAGTCAGCTGTCAGCACGAGCGGAGGCTGTCGGAACAGCGGTGTTTCGGAACAGCGGGGTGTCGAAGTGGAGGTGCGTCGGAATGGAGAGCTGTCCCCAAGTGCAGCGGCTGCTCACAAAGTCAGCGTGGCGCCACAAACAGTGAAGACGAAGTCTGTAATATCTGAATTATAAATAAAATTATAAATGAATGAATAAAAAAAAGTTTGTTTATTTAATTCATGGTTTTATTATTTTACTTATGTTCTTTTTTTAGTGTTAAACACTATTTTCGGCTCTATTCTACAGTAAACGATGCCACGACCTCATTCCCTCGTCAGACTCTGAAGTCTTGCATCCTTAGGAAGCTCTGACTTGAAATACAGTACTTTTTATTTTATTAGATGTACCAGGCACATGAGGTGCATTAGTACAAAGTATCTGTATCGGATCGGTGTCGCCGATACCAGCCTGAATTTTACTCAGTATCGTATCGGAAAGGAAATTTGTGGTATCGAACATCATTAGTGGAGTCCAACAATCCACCAGTTTTTGAAACCACTAGATCACAGCCATCATTCAGCCCTTAGTGTTGTCTGACAGGCGTACTGGACTCCACCAGACCTGGATCTGAGACTCTTTGACTTGACTAAAGCAACTGGAAATCCTAAAAAAAGGGGGGGGAATCTAAAAGGATGCTGTTTTTCCTGACAGAACTGTCAGGCCTATAAATTCTTTCCATGGTGATTTGACCTGATGGGCTCCGTCTGAAGCTGTGATCTAAGATCTGATGGATTGGAGCAGGAGTTGGTGTGAACATCAAACTGCAGTCAGGTCGACTGGTGTGTTTGCTCTACATACCGGCGAAGCATGAGCTTGGGGTTCTTGGCGACGTACTGCTGGACCAGGTCCTGCAGCAGAGTCTTCATGACCTCGGTGAAATACTCCAGTTTGTCGTGAAGGGCCATGGTGAGCAGACTGGCCACGTAGCCGCGGTCCCTCTGAGAGAAACCCTGCTGGGCCTCCAGGGTGTGGATGAACTGAAGCAGAAGACAGAGGAGAACCGTCACCTGCAGGTCCACGTGTCCCACATCATTACATCATCATGACAGGACGCTGCTGCTGCTGCTGCTGCTGCTGCTGCTGCTGCTGCTGCTGCTGCTGCTGCTCACCCTGGTGAGGAAGAGCCTGTTGTTGAGCAGGTTGTTGAGCTGCTGCAGACCCTGCTCCACCGTCTGCCTCCGGGACTCGGGCAGGTCCAGCTGGCGGCTCAGAGGCGGCGTGTGCTGCCCGGGGAAGAACACCCTCTCTGCATACGTCCTGTAGTCCAGCAGGGGGAGCCCTGGTCCTCCAACATCACTGCTCAGGTCCATCATCTCCGTCATCAGATCTACACACACACACACACACACAGAGAAGAAGCTGCAGCTGCAGTCACTGGGCTCCAGCAAAATGCTCATTCAATATTAATACATGATTCTTAATATCATCATCATCATCATCATCATCATCATCATCATCATCATCAGATCATGCAGCTGAACAACAAGTCAGGAGGACGTGACAGTCTTTCTAGCCTCTAGACGTCTGCTCAGGTGGACCACGTGGACTCGTCTGCACAGTGTGTGTGTGTGTGTGTGTGTGTGTGTGTGTGTGTGTGTGTACCTGTGAACTCTTTGCGACACTGATCTCCAACGTTGATCTCCAGAGTTTCCAACTGCAGCAAAACCTTCTTATAATCTCTGAGGGCCTGTTTGCTCTTCCTCCTGCACACACACACACACACAAAACACACACACACACAATCACAACACACACACACACACACAAGTGAGAGAATGCATATTTATTCATTGTGGTGTACTGTTGTATTTTATTTATTAGGGACTACAAACGTATATTTGCGGCTCGGCTCTAATCCAGCATGTTTACTGCAGTATTTTATATCAATGTTCATTATGAACTGTCCCAATCAAATAAAATATGTATAATTATTATCATAAACTGTGTTTAGCAAACAAACCTTTATCTTTTTACGTTAAAGTATTACATCTACACTCTTAGAAATAAAAGTGCTAAGTAGAACCATATAAGGTTCTTTGGCTCGTCCTCATAGGAGAACTCTTTTTGGCTCCAGGTAGAACCTTTTATAAAGGTTCCACCAAGAACCTTGAAAGACCCTTTCTTTGGGGAAACGGAACCCTTAGTGTTAAAAAAAACCCTCCCTTCCAAACTGTTTTAAAGCTTTTAGAGTCAATTTCATCAGTCCATCATCATCAGTTTCTAGTGTGTGAATAACATTTCAATCTAGTGAGTACTGTAGTTTTTTACTTGGTTTAAAAGAAGATTATTCTTAATATTGTGTCAGAATAAAATGTTTAGGAGGAAAACAAAGGTTAAAGGTCGCAGTAAATTTCCATTTTGGTTTATAATAACAAGATTTTAGACGACATGAGAAAGACTGCAAAGAAAACCAGTGTAGAGGAGTTGTACAGCCAGTACCGTGCAGTACTACACTGTACTGTACTGTACTGTACTGTACTGTACTGTACTGTACTGTACTGTACTGTACTGTACTGTACTGTACTGTACTGTACTGTACTGTACTGTACTGTACTGTACTGTACTGTACTGTACTGTACTGTACTGTACTGTACTGTACTGTACTGTACTGTACTACACTGTACTGTACTGTACTGTACTGTACTGTACTGTACTGTACTGTACTGTACTGTACTGTACTGTACTGTACTGTACTGTACTACACTGTACTGTACTGTACTGTACTGTACTGTACTGTACTGTCCTGTCCTGTCCTGTCCTGTCCTGTACTGTACTGTACTGTACTGTACTGTACTGTACTGTACTGTACTGTACTGTACTGTACTGTACTGTACTGTACTGTACTGTACTGTACTGTACTGTACTGTACTGTCGGTACCCACCTGTACATCAGGATGACCACCAGCACCGACAGGATGATGACGGCCGTTCCCGCTGCCAGACCGATCTGAGCAGCCAATGGGACGGGAGTGAGCAGAGAGTCGCTGTCGTACTGAACCAAGCCCAGGTCCACCTGCAGGTTTCCCATCAACACCTGGGAGACGGACAGGGACACCAGGACACAGACATGTATTAGCAGCGTTCCCACACGTCCTGGGAAATAGTTGACCAATTTTCCAGTCACGCAAAACACACGGGACATGAGAAACTCAGCCTGAACACCTTGAGACTGGGCAGGTCGCTGCTGTCGTCTGCACTCATTGGTTGGATCTCTGGAGGCTCACAGTACAGGTGAGTGTTGTCCAGAGTCTTCACCTCACACTCCTGATCCCCGAGGCGAGCTGTCACTTCCTGTCTGGACATGGCTCTGGTCAGGTCTTGGCCCTCCACAGCGATCACTCCTCCTGGTTTGAAGCGGTACGGAGTCTCTGGAGCTTCTCGGTTCAGAGGGAACAGCTCAGGGTTCGGATAGTAGGTGAAGCTTTTACCCTGAAACACACACAGACACACAGACAGTTCATTATGATCCTGTACGACTCCAACGCAACAGAGGCGCACGGGATTTCCACGTTTCCCTCATCAAACTAAACATACAATCCAACAACTCCAAAACACTCTGGTGGACAAGTAGTGACCACAGAAGAAGACGTAGCGGTGGTACGTGCTTCCAAACCAGAAACCTCTGTTACAACATCGGAAAAAGTTGCTCTTGAAAAGGAAAAGAAAGTAGGGACCCGACCTGCCGTGCTGTGCTGTGTAAAAAAAACCAAACAAACACAACAACAACAATCTGACAGTGAGTGTCATGACTTCCTGTATCTGGCCCTTCAAATTAAAAGCCCTATAGCCTTTCATAGACAGTTCAGTCATATTGATTTGGACTTAATTTTGAAAAGACACGGCTACAAATGGTTTTTTTTCCTGCGACCAATCGACCAATGAGATCTTGGTCGGCTAAACTGCATTGTATTATAATTGCTTTATTATTTATTGCTTTATAAGTAAGATTGAACTGAATTGAATAATATTTTTTTGGTCGACCAGTGTTTTTTGGGGGCAGCCCTTTTTATAAGTGTTAATGTATATTGTTGTTATAATAAATAATCCAGTTTTTGCTATCAAAATCAAAATCAAAATCTTTTTTTTAACCTTAATAAAATTTGAATGGAATCGAATCATGTGTCGATCCGTGGGTCAGAAATCGAAATACGAATCACATCATGACTTTGGTGTATCGTTACAGGCCTAATGGAAACAGGCGAATTTGCCAAAATGTTGAAATATCCCTTTAACAGAAGCTGCACCAGCTCTGATCTGCTGCTCTCAGTCAACACACAGACAGACAGGTGGACAGGAGGACACATGGACACAGGTACCTTGATGCTCTCGTAGTGAACTCTGACGTTGTCCAGTTGAAACCAGACGCTTTTCACTTTGACCTCCGGGGTCACGGTGGGGGTGGGACAGGTCATCTGGGTGGGCGACAGGACGGCGCAGCGCTCCGACATCTGGGGGACGGACAGACGGACAGACAGACAGACAGACAGACGGGTGTTGAGACAAACCGTCTCAGACTCAGACTCACAGCTGGACAGAGAGTCGTCTCACCGTTGTCATGGTGCTGTTGAAGACCAGCTGCTGCTTCGCCGTGAGGAGAGCCAATCGTCTTCTGCGTTTGACCCTCTGGACCTCCAGAGGCTCCACCCACACGTATATCATTGGCTGCTGCACCACGTCCAGGTTCCTGCCTGTCACCATGACGACACGCCCCCCTCTGCAGACAGGAAGACAGAACCTTAAATGTTGCTCTGACCCGATCTGTTCCCTTCCTTCCTTCCTTCTTTCCTTCCTTCCTTCCTTCCTTCTTTTGATCCAATTGACCTGATCTGTTCCCTTCCTTCCTTCCTTCCTTCCTTCCTTCCTTCCTTCCTTCCTTCCTTCCTTCCTTCCTTCCTTCCTTCTTTTGATCCAATTGACCTGATCTGTTCCCTTCCTTCCTTCCTTCCTTCCTTCCTTCCTTCCTTCCTTCCTTCCTTCCTTCCTTCCTTCCTTCCTTCCTTCCTTCTTTTGATCCAATTGACCTGATCTGTTCCCTTCCTTCCTTCCTTCCTTCCTTCCTTCCTTCCTTCCTTCCTTCCTTCCTTCATCCTTACTTCTTCTAACTTCCT
The DNA here is from genome assembly GCA_030347415.2 of Decapterus maruadsi. Classification (NCBI taxonomy): domain Eukaryota; kingdom Metazoa; phylum Chordata; class Actinopteri; order Carangiformes; family Carangidae; genus Decapterus; species Decapterus maruadsi. Next base: position 1,919,964 of record CM064899.1, read on the forward strand.
CTTTTGATCCAATTCTGTTTAGTCCATCTATCTTTCCTTCCTTCCTTTTCCCCTCCCTCCCTTCCTTCCTTCCTTCCTTCCTTCCTTCCTTCCTTCCTTCCTTCCTTCCTTCCTTCCTTCCTTCCCTTCATCCTTCCTCTTTTGATCCAATAGACCTGATCTGTTCCCTTCCTTCCTTCCTTCCTTCCTTCCTTCCTTCCTTCCTTCCTTCCTTCCTTCCTTCCTTCCTTCCTTCCTTCCTTCCTTCCTTCCTTCCTTCCTTCCTTCTTTTGATTCAATTGACCTGATCTGTTCCCTTCCTTCCTTCCTTCCTTCCTTCCTTCCTTCCTTCCTTCCTTCCTTCTTTTGATCCAATTGACCTGATCTGTTCCCTTCCTTCCTTCCTGATCCAATTGACCTGATCTGTTCCTTCCTCCATCTTCCTTCTTTTTGATCCAATTGACCTTATCTGTTCCTTCCTTCCTTCCTTCCTTCCTTCCTTCCTTCCTTCCTTCCTTCCTTCCTTCCTTCCTTCCTTCCTTCATCCTTACTTCTTCTAACTTCCTCTTTTGATCCAGTTCTGTTTAGTCCCTCAATCTTTCCCTTCTTTCTTTCCACAATCATTTTCCCCTCCTTCCCTTCCTTCCTTCCTTCCTTGAACAAATCTGTTCCCTCCCTCCATCTTTCTTTCCTTTCATCCTTACTTCTTCCTTCCTTTTGGACCCAACTGACCACACCCGTTCCCTCTCTCCTTCTATCTTTCCTTCCTTTCTCCCTTCACCCTTCCTTCCTTGACCCAGGACGACAACAGGAAGGTTAATATGACATCACGTTCATTGAGCGATCGACTGTTTAGTCCATCTATCTTTCCTAGCTTCTCGGAGGGCGTGGCGTCCGTCCCTTCCTTCCTTCCTTGAACAAATCGTGGGAACGATCCATCTTTCTTTCCCAAACAAGACCCGGACTGTGACTCCACCGGTCCGAGAGCTGGAGCCGGTCTGACACACCAGCTGGGTGTCGTTGACCTCCTCCACGCTGAGGAGACGAGGAGACGAGGAGACAAGGAGGAGAGATGAGCAAAGAAAACAAGGAGACGAGGAAAGGATACAAGGAAAGTGGACAAGGAAACAAGTCATCAGTCATAATAGTAGTACTGCAGTACTCGGTACTAGTGGTGGAAGTAGCAGGAAGTAGCACTTAGAGCTGCAACTTAGTATTGTTTTCATTATTGATTAATATGTTCAATATTTAAATGATTAATTGATTAACTGTTTGGTCAATAAAATGTTAAATGTCTTGTTTTGTCCACAGACCAAAGAGAGACTCAGTTTATTGTCATAAAGGAACAAAGAAACAGAAATATTCACATTGAAGAAGCTGAACTCAGAGAATTTGGACTTTTAAAAAAAAACACACAAAAAAAACATGACAATTATTTTAAAAATGGATTATTGTTTGATTAATCAATTCATTGTTGCAGCTCTAATAGCACTCGGTACTCACATGCAGTACTGTAGTAGTAGTAGTAGTAGTATTAGTGCAGGACATGCAGTACTAGTAGTAGCAAGTTAGTATTTGCTTTTCATTATTGATTAGTATATAGTTCAATATTTAAATGCAGTATTAATCCATTAGTTGTTTGGTCAATAAACTGTTAGTAAAATTGTGCTGTAAAACATCAAGTAGTAGTATTAGTATTTCTCAAACCATGCAGTACTGTAGTAGTAAAGTGCTTGTTTTGTCCACAAACCAAAGTAGTAGTTTAGTATTGGTGCTGAAATATTCACATTGAAGTACTGAAGTAGTATTTAAAATTTAAAATTTAGAATTTAGTACTGTAGTAGTAGTATTAAAAAACAGTAAAAAGTAGTAGTATTATTTAGTAAAATGGATTATTGTTTGATTAATTGATGCAGTACTGTAGTAGTAGTAGTAGTATTAGTGCTGTAGTACTCACATGTAGTACTGTAGTAGTAGTATTAGTATTGGTGCTGTAGTACTCACATGCAGTACTGTAGTAGTAGTAGTATTAGTGCTGTAGTACTCACATGTAGTAGCAGTACTGTAGTAGTAGTAGTAGTAGTAGTATTATTGCTGTAGTACTCACATGCAGTACTGTAGTAGTATTAGTATTATTGGTGTAGTACTCACATGTAGCAGGGCTCCTGGCCCAGGAAGGCGCTCAGGTCCGACGTCTGTCCCGTCAGCAGCCGTCGGCCTCTGATGGTCAGTCTGGTCCCTCCAGAGACCGGACCTTTGTCAGGAACCAGGTCCAGGAGCTGAGGGTCCTGGACAGAGGAGCACAGGGGGGTCAGAGAGGACCTGGACCTGGACCAGGACCTGGACCTGGACCAGGACCTGGACCTGGACCAGGACCTGGACCTGGACCTGGACCTGGACCAGACTCTGTCCTCTCTACCTCCACATAGGATCAGTACAGACTGTGGTGAGACGGTCTTCCAGGCCGGTCCCCGGGTCAGGGACCGACCGAGACCCTCCAGGATCCACATGACTCTCTCTCACCTGATAGATGAAGGTCTGCGTGGACCTGCCAGGCGCGGTCGTTCCCACGGTGATCAGAACAGGCCCCTCCCTCCGCCTCCCACTGGGCTGCAGCTCACACACAACCCTGCATCACACACACACACACACACACATTATTGTATCGCATGCGTTTCAAAATCATCCTGCACGATGTACTGCAGGTGTGTGTGTGTGTGTGTGTGTGTGTGTGTGTGTGTGTGTGTGTGTGTGTGTGTGTGTGTGTGTGTGTTACCTGGTGGAGATCTGGTATCCCTCAGACTGCGGCGGACAGTCCACACCTGCTACTGTGACTCCGCCCACCACGTCCTGGTACCTCATCCCCAGATTGGAGCCTATGATGGTGACCAGGACCCCCCCCTCCAGAGGACCAGAGACCGGCAGCACCTGCACACAGACGGGGGGACAGACAGTTGGAACGTTTCTTGGGCACAGACAAAGCAGCTCTGACCCGTCGTGATACTCACCTGTGTGATCTGGGGGGAGGGGCAGGTGTCTGCAGGTGTGCCGTCGCAGGATTGGTTGTAAACACAGCTGGGGGCGGGGCTTCCTGGACACCACACGCAGCCATACACCTCAGGTACCGCCCTGCACTGGGAGCAATCTGATTGGCCGGCCGAGCAGTCGTACAACTGGACTGAAGAACACATGACAGGGACGATCAGACTGAGATTTGTGACATCACAACGACACACATGAAAAACTAAAGGTTCTTTTTTTTCTTTTATTATAATCCCACCACCACCTGTAATGGGGATGTTTTTTTTCTTTTTCTTTCTTATTAATTTCTTATTTTTTTCCATTTTAAGAAAAAAAATGTAACAGCATAGAATAATCAAAACATATAATCAGTAAGTGCATACTCTACAGCAATCAAAAAATACAGCAACAAAAAACAACAACAACAAAACACAAAAACAAAAACATACAAAACAATAAACTCTATTTTCTTCTTCATGAAACCAGAGGTTCTTACGTCGGAGGCCGGGCGAGGCGTCGATGCGTCTCTCTCCTTTT
>CM064899.1:1928500-2002658 GCA_030347415.2 Decapterus maruadsi
TTCTTATGAATAAACCCTTTGTTAAATCAAGTATGAGTTGCTCTGTAGTAGCACCAGGCCTCCAGCAGGTGGCGGTGTTTTACCACAACCACAGATTCCTCATGTCTTGTATCATCTAAAAAAAACAGAGCCCGTGGTGGTGGTGCTGCTGCTGCTGCTGCTGCTCCACACGCACAGTCACAGATCACATGACCACACCTGGATCACCACCTGGTCCAACCTCAGCTCACCAGCACCAGTCCAGGTGCACGGGTCTGACTCTGGAGGTTATTAAAGAGGTGGTGGGGTTAAAACCACTAGGGTGCATCGTCTCCAACTTTACATGATTTGCGTTGAGACAAGAAGAGGAAACGAGATGTAAAGACTTGCTGAGTTGTTGATAGGAGGCGGAAGGTGACCTCATCATCACAGGAGGAGGAGCTGCTTTGTTTCACTTTACGCTGCGTTCACACATAGATGTGGGTAGAAATCTGTGGCTGTGTTGTTAAAGCTGTGATTGGTCGGCGTGTGCGCTGACAGACGGATCTGTTTCTGAGCCGGTCGCGTCTCTGTGAGTGAACGAGTTCAGTTTCTCTGAACTACAGAGCTGTTAACATCGGCTGCAGTTTAGAGCTGTTTGTGTGTGATTAAATATTAACAGGATGAATCAAAGCTCTGCTGTTTACCTCATTAACACACACACACACACACACACACACACACAGTGCACTTTTCAGAAGTGTCCTGCTGGATCCCTACCCAGAGTGCACCAGGGGGACCAATAACCAATGAACAGCTAGAGTCTGAGCATGCTCCCCTGTGACCCCCCCTCCTCTCATCCCCCCTCCCCCCGAGCTAAACGCCTGTTAGTCATCGCACTACAGGCGTTTGTTGTTTTGTTGATAAAGAGCCTCGGGCTACAAGCTGTTCGCTGTGTGTGCGTGTGTGTGCGTGTGTGTGTGAGATGTAAATGAGTTGTTTTGTCGAGCAGCGTGTTGTTGTTGTTGTTGTTGTGTGTTTCCGGCCTGGGAAGTGTTTTCTGGTGCAGTGACAAACAAACACAAACAAGAAACTTTAGGTCCAGAACCGTCACAGCTGTTCATGTTGTCACCTGGTACAGATGTTGTCACCTGGTACAGATGGAGTAAATACTGTGTTCATGTTGTCACCTGGTACAGATGGAGTGTGTGTTCATGTTGTCACCTGGTACAGATGGAGTGTTGTCACCTGGTAAAAATGGAAAAATCTGTGTTCATGTTGTCACCTGGTACAGAAGTAAATACTGTGTTCATGTTGTCAACAAAAGATCTTTAAATTTGTTCATGTTGTCACCTGGTACAGATGGAGTGTGTGTTCATGTTGTCACCTGGTACAGATGGAGTGTGTGTTCATGTTGTCACCTGGTACAGATGGAGTGTGTGTTCATGTTGTCACCTGGTACAGATGGAGTAAATACTGTGTTCATGTTGTCACCTGGTACAGATGGGGTTCATGTTGGACCTGGTGAAGATGGAGTAAATACTGTGTTCATGTTGTCACCTGGTACAGATGGAGTAAATACTGTGTTCATGTTGTCACCTGGTACAGATGGAGTAAATACTGTGTTCATGTTGTCACCTGGTACAGATGGAGTAAATACTGTGTTCATGTTGTCACCTGGTACAGATGGAGTGTGTGTTCATGTTGTCACCTGGTACAGATGGAGTAAATACTGTGTTCATGTTGTCACCTGGTACAGATGGAGTAAATACTGTGTTCATGTTGTCACCTGGTACAGATGGATTAATACTGTGTTCATGTTGTCACCTGGTACAGATGGAGTGTGTGTTCATGTTGTCACCTGGTACTGATGGATTAATACTGTTCATGTTGTCACCTGGTACAGATGGATTAATACTGTTCATGTTGTCACCTGGTACAGATGGATTAATACTGTTCATGTTGTCACCTGGTACAGATGGAGTACATATTGTGTGTTCATGCTGTCACCTTGTGCAGGTGTCAGCAGAAGAAGGGGAGCGCACACTCAGAAAAGAAAAATCAAAAATCAGGAGGTGCTCGGCCAAAACGCAGTAGAGTGAGGCAATAAAAGATCTTTGAATTTGAATTTACCTGAGTGTTGCCGGCTTTCTGTTTCGACTCACCTTGTGCAGGTGTCCCTCTCTGTCTCCCAGGAAGGTGATGGTGTGTCCTGCCTCTGTTGCCGTGGTGACAGCGGTCAGCTGGGTGGTGGAGGTGAAGGTGAACCTCTTTGAACCTCTGACTTAATTATTAAGGGAATCAGAAAGACCTGACGGAGTCACAGACTTGAGTCAGTGACTGGAAGAATGAGTCATTACACCACTTTAAAGGATAACTTTAGTTTTTTACAACCTGGACCTTATTTCTAGCATCAAAAATCATTTAATCACCCTGACAAGTTTTGTCCATTTAACCTATGGAACAGCAGCATTAAAGCAGATATCAGGGGCACAATGCAGCCTCTAAATAACACGGCGCAAAATTTGTTCATTTCGCCAATATTTTGTGATGAACACTAGTGTTATTCCCCTCCGAGCCCGTGGTGGCATGTTATCAACATCCGATCCTCCAGGCTGACCTACAACCTCTGATCTGGATGATGTCATCTCCAGGTAACCTGTTGCTATCGCTAATGCTATGGTCCGTTTCCTGTTTTGTCTGTCAGAACAAAATGAGCACTGGATGAAGTTCAGCTTCCACAGGCTTCCTCTCCACAGCCTGGATCCTCACTACAGCTCTGGCTAGTTGAGCTAAAAAGGACCCGAATACCGGAATGATTATTATGGAACGGTCGGAGATGACATCATCCAGATCAGAGGTTAGTAGGTCAGCCTGGAGGATCGGATGTGATAACATGCCACCACGGGCTCGGAGGGGAATAACACTAGTGTATCATCACAAAGTGTTTGAAATGAACAAACGGCGGATAATGAGTTAGCATTGGGTGCCCCATGTCAGGCATCTATACGGATGGTCCTTGTGCTACGTCACCAAACTTGTCATTCGTATTTGATGCTAGAAATAAGGTCCAAGTTGTAAAAAACGAAAGTTATCCTTTAAACCTATGCAGCAGCAGCAGCAGCAGCATTAACAGCAGCAGCAGCAGCAGCAGCAGCATTAGCAGCAGCAGCAGCAGCAGCAGCAGCAGCAGCAGCAGCATTAACAGCTCATTGGCATAACACTTGCATCCCAGCAGCAGCAGCAAAGCATTTTCAGCAGCTGGTTTACAGCAGAGCAGCAGCAGCAGCAGCAGCAGCAGCAGCAGCAGCAGCATTAGCATTATTGGAAGCAGATGCATTAACAGGAAAATAGGACTATTTAGGACTTATATTAACAAAAACATTCCACTGATATCTGCTTTAACAGCAGCAGCATTACATTACATTACATTGTACATTTATCTTCTGTCCTCTGTGCAGGGATTTTGAAATCCCCCATCCATTTGAACTAAGAGTCCCAGATCAGACTCCAGCAGCGTCTCTGGGGGGTTCTGGTTCTGGTGCAGTGTCCACTCTGAGGACTGCAGCAGCAGCTCCGTGTCAGCTGAGCTGCTCTGTGGCTCTGCAGCTCTCTCTCTCTCTCTTCTGAATAAAGTTACTAGAGACGAGTCCATTCACCTGTAACACTGATGTTCTCCATTCAACAACACAGAGGCTGCAGTTAATCCATGTGTGTGAGTGTGTGTGTGATTATATCTGGGTCAGATCAGTCCTACCAGCTGTGTGTATCTCTCTGTGTTTGAGTGACAGCTGTCTCATGATAAATCCAGCTGCTGAAGATAACAGCTCTAATCCGCATGCACACACACACACACACACACACACACACACGCACACACGCCATCCAAACCAGCATCTAATCTGTGATGTCATCAGTCAGACCAGAGTGTTTCTGCTCTTGTTCAGGTGAAGATGCCGGTTACAGTGACAGTGAATGAAGCTTTGTCTCCACCATTGTGACCTCCACGCTCGTCAACCTCCCTACGTAAACAACTCGCCACTTCCTGTTCTGATACTGGATGTAAACAACGAGCTGCACAGTGACGCTGTTCAGTCACCTGCTTCCCATGAGATATGATCAGATGCCACAGAGCAAGTCTGCCCTGCAAAGGCAACGTGCAGTATCTGCAGTTTTTCTTTTTTTTCTTCTTTTTTTTGGTACTGCTAAAATTTCTAGAGTTATTGGGCTTTTTTATTTTGCTGTCCATCCAAAAAAGCACAACCAAGGCAAAGTGCATGTACTGTACTCCCATTTACTCTGTAGTTAATACCAAGCCAAAGTAAAATGGTCAAAATTGGTCAGAAAGCCAAACTACAAAATGCATACAGTATATTATAGACTTGGTAGTTATTCATAATTTGATGCTTAAAGGGATAGTTCAACATTTTGGCAAATTGGCCCATTGCCATAATCCCTATAGTCTTAGCAGTAGGTTCGTTACCTTTAATTGTCGGTGCAAGCTATTTTTAGAACGGCGGAGCGGAGCCGTGAGCTGCTCAGAGCTACGCTATGGAGGCTAAGGGAATTTCTTGGTTTCCCTCATCAAACTCATCAAATACAAAATCCCAAAACTCCACAGCGCTTTTGTAGACAAGTTGTGAGCTGCACAACCACGACGCTCTGAGATAATAACAGAACGATACGAAATGGAGCCGTTTTCGAGGTAAATTCATGCAAAACCGCTGATGCACGTTGCGTTCAGGGACAGTTTTTCAACAAGCAGTCTCCGTATTTACCCTGTATTTACCTCGAAAACGGCTCCGTTTCGTATCGTTACGTTATTATCTCATAGCGTGGTGGTTGTGCAGGTCACAACTTGTCTACAAAAGCGCTATGGAGTTTTGGGATGTTGTATTTGATGAGTTAAATGAGGGAAACCAAGAAATTCCCTTAGCCTCCATAGCATAGCCCTGAACAGCCTGCAGCTGCATTCCGCCGTACTGAAAATAGCTTACACCGACAATTAAAGGTAACGAACCTACTGCCATGACTATAGCAATTATGGCAATGGGCCAATTTGCCAAAATGTTGAACTATCCCTTTAAACCTGACAATGAAAAAGCTGTTTGGCATTTTCACAGATCCTGCATTTTGCCTTTGTACTGCAGGGCAGGAGTATGAGGGTCACGTCTGCGAACCAGAGCGTTGCTGACATCAGAGGAGGTTGAGACGCTGTCATCATGTGTAACGTTACCTTTGGTAGTTTGAGACACTTTGAAGACACGGCGTATTCTATGTAGGCTTCTTCTTGTCCGCTGCTGCCTCGTCCTCCCTCGGTGTAACACACCTCCTGGGCCTGGCGCAGCATGGCGTCCAGCCTCTCCATCTCGAACACGCACAGCGCCGACCGACCCGTCGCGACGGGCGTGGACGCCTGCCCCACCGCCATGACAACGAACAAGGCCGGTTCCCCAGAGTGGTTTCCTAGCCACGCCCCCTGGGCCAGGTTGTAGCCGCCGCGGCACAGCAGCGGCACCTCCACATACGAGTAGAAACTGCGGTCGGAGGTGCAGAGGCGCGAGGCGTAGGTCCGGTACTCCTTCTTGTGCCACATATCCCGCCTCGAAAACAGGAAGTAGACGTGTTCGCCGTGGGCCACGGCTTTCACAAAGTGATTGTTGTATTCCGAGTAACTTCCGACAACAAGTTTTCCCAGCTCCTCCTCCTGAGAGAACGCCCGGCGAGGTGGGACCACCGGGAACAGCCGGCGCGTGGTGATCGGTGGGATGTCGCCGGGACCTTTACTGGTGTAGCCTCGACCAACCAGCATCAGACGCATCACGCCGCTGACGTCCTGTTTGTTCTCTATGGTTATCACAACAGCGACGGTGGAGACCCGCGGGTCGTTGGCGGCGACGTACTGGGTGTCGACGGGGTTGGACGTCTGATAGATGAGCTGAGAGATGTTGGACAGACTCCTGCAGACAGAGACACAGTCAGTGGACACGAGCTGTCAGGCTCCTGGAATAAACTTAGCCTATCTCTATAACGCATTATAACCAGACTCATAATGAGTTATAATGCAGTTATATAAGCATTTTATCATATTGACTGACTGACTTATAAGGTCAGGTATTATAATACATTATACAGTAATTGTTAGTAACTGACTGACAATGCCAACGTCGATAATGCATTATAAATATAGTTATAATGTGTTATAATTGTATAACTATCATTATAAATACTCATAATAATTATCATAATGCTTTATAACAATCATAGAGAATTTTAGATAACACTTTACTTAACGTCTATCTCTATAACTCATTATAACCATACTTATAATGAGTTATAATGCAGTTATAACACTGTATAACTATAGTTATAAACACTCATAAATGATCATAATGCTTTATAACAATAATCATAACACACTATGAAGCATTTTATAATGGCTTATAAGGTCAAGTATAATAATAGCAATATTACAAAGCCTTATGATAATTTACATCCATGTTTATAAATAAAGTTATAATGTGTTAGAATTATATTATAATATTATATTATAAATGTGTATAACTACTATTATAAACACACAAACAATCATAAATTATCATAAGGCTTTATAACAATAACCATAACACACTATAAAGCATTTTATAATGGTTTATAAGGTCAGGTATTATAATAGAGTTATAATGCTCTATAATGTATTATTCTTATTGTTACAAAGCCTTATGATAATTTACGAGTGTTTATAATGACAGTTATACATGTTTATAAACCAATTATAACACATTATAACTATATTTATAATGCATTATCGATGTGGACATTGTCAGTGAGTTACTGACAGTTATAACCTATTATAATACCTGACCTTATAAGTCATGATAACATGCTTTATAGTGTGTTATTACTATCATTTATGAGTGTTTATAATATAGTTCTACAGTGTTATAACTGTATTATAACTCATTATAAGTCTGGTTATAATGTGTTATAGAGATAGTGTTACTGAACGTACCTTTTATCACAGATGCCCTGATAGAGCGAACCACAGACGATCAGACTGCCAGGCTCCGCCCCCTGCCCCGCCTCCATCAGCAGCAGCTTGTTGTGGTTGTGTGTGGACGTGGCGGAGGGACAGTCCTGGGGGACGATGGGGGGCAGACAGTCTGGGGAGTCCAGGTGAGGGCCGGTCGTGACGTGTGACATCACCTCCAGATCAGACGTTAACTGGTACAGGTGGTCGACCCCGCCCACGTACAGACGCCCCGTCCCCGCGTCCAGCAGCAAGTGAGAGAGCGGGGCGCCGTGGAGCTCCACCCATCGCGCCGACGGGTCGGAGCTCGCGATGACATCAGCAGAGGAGGGGGGAGGTGGGAGGAGGAGGAGGAAGAGGAGTGACAGGGGGATGGAGGAGGCCAACATGGCAGCTCCTCTTTACCTGGAACAGACAGGAGAGAGAGAAACAGACAGAGACGTTAAACCAGGGTTTTTCAACCTTGGGGTCGGGACCCCGTGTAGGGTCGCCATAGACTGTAAAAAGAATGGACGTAGCATCCGTGACATCACCCATTGGTTTTGTGCAGCGTTTTCAAGTCACAATGGCGGTTTGAACAGCGCCATGTTGATTGGCGTTCCAGAGAACCCGCCCACTGGCCTCAAAGCAGCCTGTCTCTTGCCGCTCCGGACCTGTAGCTGAATGTTTGCCTGATTGGCCAGAATCTAATCCTAATAACAGTAAAACGGTGGCAAAAAAATTCCGACCCCTCAGAGTGTGTACCAGATCGAAACTCGATTGAGACCAAAAAAATAAGGAAGGCTGTAAACAAAAAAAGTCGGCTATTTTAACATGGGGGTCTATGGAGAGTTGCTCCCTTCTGGAGCTGCTGCCCCCACAGGAATCAGGCAGGGATTGCAGTTTTTTGTCCCTACGTGAGCTTCACATTCAGACTGACAACTGCCCCCTTTGGCTGAAATCAAACAGCCCTGAAATGTCAGTATTTGCAGGGCCGTTGCTAGGAATTCTCCTCATTGGATAACACTTGTATCCCTAACTTTATATTTTTTTCTTTTTTCATTTTAATCATTTTTTATTTAGCCTACTTTGTTTTGATGCTAATGCAGCGTTACTATGAGTATTAAGGCTCACGGCTGAAACACTCCATGTAAGTGATTGCTGACGGAAAATAGGACTATTTAGGACTTAGATTAACAAAAACATTCCACTGATTTCTGCTTTAAACCAGGGTTTTGACAACAAACATGGGACCCCATGGAGGAGATCTTGATCGTGAAATCAAAATAGAAGAAGAAAACGGACTCTGAAATGTCTAGTATTTGCAGCCGTTAAATTCATCACGGCTGGAGGAGGAATTCTCGTTCAGGGTATCTTCTTCTTCTGTCTCACAAAAGTGGGCCCCTGTCCCCTAACTTTATATTTTTTTCTTTTTTCATTTTAATAATTTTTTATTTAGCTATTTAGCCTATACTTTGTTTTGATGCTAATGCAGCATTACTATGAGTATTAACGTTGAGCATAAATGAGCCTTTAGTCAGGGTCTTATGCAGAATAATTCAGTCATACAAAGATTACACTATTGAGGTTTTTTGTGGGCCCCACTGGGCGCTGGGCCCCCTAACCTTTCTCCTCAACGGCCCTGCTTTCACGTTCTCTAATAAAAATTGAGTTCAAATAAATTGCAGCAAATATCTGAGCTGCTGCAGGGGTCACCAGAAATTTGTGATGTCACAATGGGGTGACGAGCCAAAAAAGGGAACCACTGCACTGCATTAAACATGCTGGAGAAATGGTGAATATCATTTGAAACGTAGTTGGCAAATAAGTGGCTAAATGTCGGCGGTGTTGGCTAAATGTCGGCATGGCGCTGCCTAACTGTTGGCTGAATGTCAGCAGAGAGTTGGCTGAACGTGGATGAGCAGTGGTTCAGCGTTGGCGGAGAAACTGTTGGCAGAGCGCCGGCTAAATGTCGGCAGAGTTTTGGTTTAGAGTCTGTCAGCTTTTACACCGACAGATGAGGAGTAGCTCCTGTTCAGAGACGCACTGCAACGCTGGCTGCGGCGATGGAGCTCGTCAGGTTCCTCCAGCTCCGGCTAATCCACGTCAGACTGAGACTCAGAACAGAGACTCTTCAGAAACTGACCTGTGATCTGCGCTGCATTTTAAATCCACAGAGGGATTTGTTCTTGACTTCACCTTCAGTCTAGCAAGACACTGATGTCTGACTGAACACTGAGCTCTGCTGTTTCAGAGCAGAGCTGAACCGTAACATCGGAGATTAAAGGAACATGAATGTGTTTCACAGCCTGAACTGAATCAAATATAAAATATGTAAATACACCTGAGCAGGTGAAGCGGAGCCCTGCAGACGTTCAGGCTCTTCCTCTCTCAACTTATTAATAAAATATTTTGCAGCTTCACACTTTTCATCTGACGGTCAAACTGTAATTGCCTGTGGTAACGTCGCCATGGCAACACACCCGCATCCACAGCAACGCAGAGAAACGACTCAAACCTCCAGTGGCTCGCTTGCTTTGTATGACAGACTGGAGTTTTCAACTGGTTTCGTTCTGAAGGCAGTTTTCCGTCGGCTCCACCAAACAGCTGCAGATTAGATCCTCGACGCAGTTCAAACATTTACAGGTGAACTGAAGGTAAATCCACACGTGAACATGGAGAACAGTGAGCTCTGGTGCAACTCATCAGTCACATCTCACCCCCTGCTTCCAGCAGTGATGGAGTGTTTTATAAACTAATTGTGGCCGCGTTCACCTTTTCATCCCTGAGCAGTGAAATCGCTGTGATTCAGGTGTAGCAGCACCTGGACAGGAGACAAGTGTGTCTGCAGTGTGTGTGGGCTCTGGAAGATGGAGAACGGAGGAAAACTGAAGAAAATTAGAGGGTTCTCCACTTCACATCAGAGCCAATCAGAGTCCATGCTAATAAATACTGGCTGGGTAGACCTTTTCCACACAAAATCAACACAAAATATAAGTCCATTGCATGAATTATGTTAAAGGGATAGTTCAACATTTTGGCAAATTGTCCCATCACCATAATCCCTATAGTCATAGCAGTAGGTTCATTACCTTTAATTGTTGGTGCAAGCTATTTTTAGAATGGCGGAGCAGAGCCGTGAGCTGCTCAGAGCTACGCTACGGAGGCTCATGGGATTTCTTGGTTTCCCTCATCAAACTCATCAAATACACAATCCAACAACTCCACAACGCTCTGGTGGACAAGTTGTGACCTGCACATTCACCACGCTATGAGATAATAACACAACGTTACCACACAGAGTTGTTTTAGAGGGAAATTCATGCAAAACCACTGATGCACGTTGCCTTCAGGGACAGTTTTTCATCAACAGTCTCTGTATTTCCCTCTAAAACAACTCTGTGTGGTAACGTTGTGTTATTATCTCATAGCGTGGTGAATGTGCAGGTCACAACTTGTCCACCAGAGCGTTGTGGAGTTGTTGGATTGTGTATTTGATGAGTTTGATGAGGGAAACCAAGAAATCCCATGAGCCTCCGTAGCGTAGCTCTGAGCAGCTCACGGCTCTGCTCCGCCGTTCTAAAAATAGCTTGCACCGATAATTAAAGGTAACGAACCCACTGCTATGACTATAGGGATTATGGTGATGGGACAGTCTGACTAAATGTTGAACTATCCCTTTAAATTGTCTGGGTGCTTCACTTCCCCATTAAGCTGAAACTAAAACCTTGAATCAAATACAGAATAAATCCAAAACTGAATTCATGACCTACAGCGGATGTGGTCACCTGTGACCACGCCCAGACTCGAGGGACCGCATGAGTCTTTCAGAACAGACTCGTCATCTTTTATTTATTCTGTCGACCTCGATGTTCATTAGAGATGAAACGGTCAGTTGATCAGTACGTTCAGTGACAAAATATTGATTTTGATGCAGAGTCTGAACCTGATTCTGTAAATGTTTGACCAAATTAAACATTTACTTCATCTCGTCCTCAGTTAATTATTTTATCAGTGATGATTTGTCATCAGTGTTGCCACAGTTACTTTGAAACAGTAATCCGACTACTGACTACTGACTACTTCTTTAAAAAGTAACTTAGTTAAGTTACTGACTACTTGCTTTTAAAAGTAACTAAATTAGATTACTTTTAGTTACTTTCAGCTTCGCTGTGCTGTTGTTCTCCAGATGTTTTGACGTTGTGTTTTTTGACAACACTTTGTCAGCGCAAAGTGTAGCTACAGCGGACCTTAATGTTGTCATCCTTAACAGAAATAAAATCAAAATAATGCCTGTATTTCCAGCTGCTAAAGGCGGACTTCTCTCCTTCCTCGCTCGCTCGTTGTCACTTCTCCCTGCACTGACCAGTGGGACACACGCTACCGACAGCAACACAACGGGAGACGTGGTTCGGTTTATATCATGACCCACACTTGTATTGAAGGCAGGCCGACCTCAGGGTGCGTGTTAAAAGCTGACGCTGTGTATTTCTGACCCTCGTTGTAGTGTTTACATAAACAAGGCAGGAACACGTTAGTGTCGGAGGACTCGTTTTGTAACCTCATCTAACTCTGTGAGCCTCAGTGCTCCTGCCCCTTTGAGAAATAGCCAACAACAAAAAAAGAATGCATAGTAGACCTACAGTAGGCCTAAATATAGATCTAACCTAACCCACGTTCCCCCGAAATGCCCCTTTAGAAAAGTAACTTTAATCTGACTACTAGTTTTGGAATAGTAGTTGCGTTAGACTACTCGTTACTGAAAAAAGTAGTCCGACTACAGTAACGCGTTACTAAGTAGCGCGTTACCGGCAACACTGTTTGTCATAGTGTTGTTACTAATGTTGCACCTGTTTGACCCCGTGACCTGGGGCCGTGTCGTAGTGGTGATGTCTCCCGTCGCCTGTCAGGACCTCACTCCGAGACGTTCCCTCCATACAAAACACTATTCATCACTCCCTCTCTCCTGTTTGAGTCATGCTCGCTCAACCCTCCCTCTCCCCTGCTGTGTGTTGGTTCAGAATGAAATTTCCCAGTGTTTAACTTGCCCCAGTGCATGCTGGGAAACACCAAAAGAGGCCTCAGGACACACACACACACACACAGGCCCCCCCATCAGGCTGAAGGAGGAAGTTATTACCATACAGACAGTGTGAGGATGTTCAGTATTACCATGGAAATGTTGAAGCATGTGTGTGCGTGTTTGTGTGTGTGTATGTGTGTGTTGGGGGATAGAGAGAGGTTCATCTATAATTCATGTAGCTGAACGGAGAGAGAGAGAGAGAGAGAGAGAGAGAGAGAGAGAGAGAGAGAGAGAGAGAGAGAGAGAGAGAGTTGTTGCTTGTCAGAAAGTAAAATGAGAGAATTAAAGTTGGAAGAGAGAGAGAGAGAGAGTCTGGAGAAGGACAGAGGGACGAGCGAGGGGTAAAGATGGGGTGAATAGAGAGAGAATGGTAGAGATGAATGGGGGAGATGACAGAGGGGGGGGTGGGGGGATGTCTGGAGGCCATGGAGTGTTCAAGTGAAAAATGAGGAAAAAGACTGAGACGGAAAATTCATTTGTGTTTGATCCGTCACCTGTCTGTCTGGATGTCTCTCTCTCTGTCTCTAGGTCTCTCTCTGAGTATGTTTATATGCACAGTTTAAAGGGATATGCCAACTTTTTTTTTACGTGTCTTGCCTCACTCCTGAGTCCATGACCAGCAGATAGACTCCATCCTTTCCACTGTGCGTGCAGTAACAAGGGAGATAGAGCTGTATCGCCTGTAGTTAGCTTAGCTCAAACACTGGAAGTGTATGGTTAGTGTTAGCCTGCCTCCATCTAAAGTAGCTAATTAGCTTAGCTCAAACACTGGAAGTGTATGGGTAGTGTTAGCCTTAGCTTAGCTCAAACACTGGAAGTGTATGGGTAGTGTTAGCCTTGCTTAGCTCAAACATCTAAAGTAGCTAAGCCTTAGCTTAGCTCAAACACTGGAAGTGTATGGGTAGTGTTAGCCTGCCTCCACCTTAAGTAGCTAATTAGCTTAGCTCAAACACTGGAAGTGTATGGGTAGTGTTAGCCTTAGCTTAGCTCAAACACTGGAAGTGTATGGGTAGTGTTAGCCTGCCTCCACCTAAAGTCATCAGAGAAACACTTGCAACTCTAAACAGACCGATAGTGTTCAGAGCTGATAAAACCTCCACCTAAGGCATCTTGAGCGGTCAAACGCCGCTAACGGGACGAGATCGGTCAAAACGGAGGGTTCAAGCAAGGACGGTTTATTTTGGTTCAAGCTAGCTACATCGAGGGTAGGTTAGCTTCCTGTTTCACTTCGGATGTTCACTTGAGATGAGGTGTGGAGCATTGCACACATGCACTGTCGAGCCCACTCACCCATAAAGGACGTGCAAACTGTAATGTATTTGATCATAGATACATGGATTACTGGCCTCTGTCAGATGAGTGAGTTACACTCATGTCAGAGGCAGGTGTAAGAGGGTGTTAGCAGGTGCTAGCAGGTGTAAGAGGGTGTTAGCAGGTGTAAGAGGGTGTTAGCAGGTGTCAGCAGGTGTTAGCAGGTGTTAGCAGGTGTAAGAGGGTGTTAGCAGCCTATGTGTTAGTGGGTGTTTGCATCTGCTGCTCAGAGCATCAGAATCCAGCTGCAGCTTCGTTGGGGACACGACTGGACAGATGAGAGTTTGCAGGGTCACGTGATCAGAATGAGATAATAACACAACATTACCACACAGAGTTGTTTTAGAGGGAAATTCATGCAAAACCGCTGATGCACGTTCCCGTCGGGGACAGTTTTTCATCAATCAGTCTCTGCATTGATGAGGGAAACCAAGAAATTCCATGAGCCTCCGTAGCGTAGCTCTGAGCAGCTCACGGCTCTGCTCCGCCGTTCTAAAAACAGCTTGCACTGACAATTAAAGGTAATGAACCTACTGCTATGACTATAGGGGTTACGGTGATGGGCTAAAAATGTTGAACTATCCCTTTAACGTGCAGGTAACCATGGTAATGGGACAGAAGCTGCAGGTGTGTCTGCAGCGACACATTCAGCAGTTTACTTTGGTAAACACTGCAGTTTATACTTCATTCCTCTTTTGTTCCCATCAACTCTCCCCCATTCTCCCTCTCTCTCTCTTAATTTTCTCACTGAACCACCCCTTGCTCGCCCCCCCCCCCCCCACCCCCTCCTCCTCCCCCTCCCCTCACTCCTCCTCTCTCTGTATGTAAATGAAGGACAGGCTGCTTTCAACACGTCGAGGTGATGATTACAGGCTGCCTTACCTCAGGCTCACACACACACATGTACACACACACACACACACACACACACACACACACACACACACACACACACACACCACCTCCACCCCCATATTATCTCTGTGGTTTGCTGCTGACTCTCACACTCACTCTTCAAAGAGATGGCACAATCCAACACACACAGCTGTGTGTGTGTAGTTACATTTCCTCTCTTTGTTTCCTCTCCCTCACTCTCGGGGACTCAGTGTGTGTGTGTGTGTGTGTGTGTGTGTGTGTTCAGTCTGTCCTACTTTCTCTGTGCTGAGGAGCCTCGGAGCCAGGCATCGACAGACTGACCCCAGCACAGCCCAGTCCACTTCAAACCAGAACCAGGACTGGACCTGCCTGACTGGACTGGGTGTGGTTTTCTGAACCAACAACGTTCATCACAAGAAGAAGAAGAAGAAGAAGAAGAAGAAGAAGAAGAAGAAGAAGAAGAAGAAGAAGAAGAAGAAGAAGAAGAAGAAGAAGAATACACGTGGACACCGGCAATTAAACACGACAAAGCCCCACCCACTGTCGCCATGGCGCCCTCAGACACAGCCAATCATCATCCTCTTGTGTTATTACTGTGATGTCACACTGGAGACTGTGATTAGACCGGATTCAAACACATATGTTTCATAACCCGATGAAACTCAGGGTGAGGTCAGAGGTTATTAAAGGGATAGTAGCATGTTTTTAAAGTGTGGTTGTATGATCTACAAATAGCCCCTAAGTACTTTAATTGCAGTAGAAGACTCTCTGCACTCCTCCCGTTAGCAACGCCAGCCCATAATAGCCCTGCCCAGAGATTTACAACATACATTGTTGTGAATGGACCCAAAGAAATGGAAAAAAAATACACAGTTCCATTGTTCGCTATAATATAATTTTTTCCAGCCCTTCAAAGTGCAGGAAAAACACAGTTTTTATTTGGAGCTAACCAACTGCTGATCCCTCGCCCAGGGGGCGCCTAATCCCTCCGCCCAGGGTTAGCGTGAGGCGCTATCCCTCCACGGAGGGTTAGCGCCTGAGGCGTATCCCTGGGCGGAGGGTTAGCGTCTGAGGCGTATCCCTGGGCGGAGGGTTAGCGTGAGGCGCTATCCCTCCGCGGAGGGTTAGCGTCTGAGGCGCTATCCCTCCGCGGAGGGTTAGCGCCTGAGGCGCTATCCCTGGGCGGAGGGTTAGCGTGAGGCGCTATCCCTGGGCGGAGGGTTAGCGTGAGGCGTATCCCTGGGCGGAGGGAGCGCCTGAGGCGCTATCCCTCTGCGGAGGGAGTGCCTGAGGCGTATCCCTGGGCGGAGGGTACGTGAGGCGCTAACCCTGGAGGGAGGGATACGTGAGTTGGTTAGCTCCAAATAAAAACTGTGTTTTTCCTGCAAAAATTATATTATAGCCAACAATGGAACTGTGTTTTTTTTTCACATAAAACTTCTTTCAAGCCGTGAAAATAGGCCGTTTCTTTGGGTCCATTCACAACAATGTATGTTGTAAATCTCTGGGCAGGGCTATTATGGGCTGGCGTTGCTAACGGGAGGAGTGCAGAGAGTCTTCTACTGCAATTAAAGTACTTAGGGGCTATTTGTAGATCATACAACCACACTTTAAAAAAAAATGATACTATCCCTTTAATAACCTCTGACCTCACCCCGAGGGAGGCTCCGCAGCAGCTCAGGGGCTGAGGCGACAAAGGTCACGACCTCAGCAGCACATGAACCACCTTTTTAGTCAAGTGTCAGACACCTTTAACCACGGAGACAAGGGAGGGACATGAAGGAGGGAGATGAGAAGATGAGCAGAGGACGGAAGAGAAGCAGAGGAGGGAAAGACAGAGATGATTAGAGCTGCACAGGGTGAGACAAAGACACAGAGGTGAGAGACAGAAAGACATGAGAAGAGATAGAAGGATAAACAGAGACAGAAAGACAGATAGAGAGACAGAAATAGACAGAGATGAGGAGATAGAGATGAAGATAGAGCGCTGCAGAGATACAGGGACGTCCCGCTTTCCTGCTTCCACAGGGACAACAGCAGTACTACAACAGTACTACAGCAGTATTACAACAGTACTACAGCAGTATTACAACAGTACTACATCAGTATTACAACAGTACTACAGCAGTATTACAACAGTACTACAGCAGTATTACAACAGTACTACTGCATGAGTACTTCTGGCTCTGCTCCTTTGTTTGTTTCTGTTTGCCTTTTTCTTAGTTTCCGTCTTTGTCTTCGGTTCACCTTCAGGATGTCGTCTGCTCACTTTATTATTATTCTCACACACACACACACACACACACACACACACACACACACACACACACACACACACACTGAAAGACACTCTCCTGGTGAGATCATGAATATTTTTTGGTGCTCAAAGAAACAAGGATGGTTTGATATCAGAGTGTGGATGACAGCTGTGATACACACACACGGCCACGCACACACACACACACACACACACGGCCACGCACACACACACACACACAGTATTCCCAGTGGGATGGATGTTGTCAGTGGTAGTCAGAAAATAAAAAAGTCATTTCCCAAAAATGCGTGTTTTCTTCTTCTTCTTCTGTGAGTCAGAGGCTGACTGTACACACACCTTCATCATCATCGCCATCGACAACGCTGTCCCAACAGGAAGTCAATTTGTTGCCGTGGAGACGCAGCGTGCTGCTGTTCAGTAGGGGACACGATGAGCTGTTTAGACACAAAGAGCTCGTTACATCCCAAGCAGTGTCACATCGCTGTCCTCCATCTTTGATTCCACAGTCGTGTTGGACGATCACGACATCCTCATATCGGCCCAATCAGCCGATAGACCTTCTATGGCCGGACGCCGTCAGGCTGTGACATCACTGGGTCACAGCCACGACACCGGCTAAACGTGTTTCCTCAAATTTGAGGCAGAGTGGCCCCTCTGTTTACAACAGAGATTTTGTGTGCGGTCATGTGACGACCTGGCTCCGTCTGATTGGACGTCGCCAGTGGCTTCATTAAAACAAAACAAACAGATTTGACGGCGCAGTGGATCAATAAAAAAAGTAGCGAGTATGTGTGTAAAATCGGCAAGAAAACAAAACATCGCCGATCGTCCTTCCATCGGATCGCCAGTCGGCACAACCCTACTCCACAGCAACACACAGTCAGAAGACCACCATCATCATCATCATCACTCAAGTCTAGACCTCTACTTCCAGACTGAAGCAGAATCACATCAGACAAACAGTGTCGATGCTCCTCGTCCTCGGGGACCGAGGTCGTTCACTCTGAGAGAGGCCGTCTGAGATTCCAGATTCAAGACAGTCATTAATCCCTAGAGGGAAACAACTCCATGTGGCAGCTCGAAAGAAAGAAAGAAAGAAAGAAAGACAGACTTGTCAGCTGTTTGCTAAATCTGCTCTAATAATAAGTTATTCATTCCCCCTCTCCCCCCCCTCCTTTCCTGTTTATCTCTACTGCGTGCTATCAAATAAAGGCAAAAAGCACAAAAATATACTTTAAAAAAAGAAAAAAAACAAGTGCAATCTCTAAATGATAAATAGTACACAGGTGGAGGCCACGCCCACTGTCTTTGTTCAGATCATTCGTACAGACTACGGTGGCTGGGAGGTGCAAATCAACTTTACAAAATGTGACAAAGTTTGAGACAAATGTACATTTTAGAAAATTTGACATATTGTAAAACAAAACGACATGACCAACACAATTTACAAGTCCCGAAACAAATTTACATCAACCGGAAAGGGAACGTCCCAACTCCGGGGTTGAACCGGAAGTGATAACGGGAGCAGCCAACACGAGTTGTTGTTGTTGTTAAATGCCAAAGAAGAAGAAGAGTTGTTGTTGTCATTGATGGTTCATGGTGGTGATGGATAGTGATTTCAAGTGCGAAACTTTACGTCAACCGGAAAGGAACGTCCCAACTCCAGGGTTGAACCGGCTGATAACAGTATCCTAACAACGGTTGGGATACTGGCAACGGCGTCGGTGCCCGTAACCGAGCTGTCAGTAACGACAGCAGCGACGGCACCAATCGCTGTCCATCCTGGGTCACCATGAACCATCAGTGACAACAACAGCTCGTGTTGGACGCTCCCGTTCTCACTTCCGGTTCAACCCCGGAGTTGGGACGTTCCAAACTCAAACAGGAAAAACCTCCTGGAGCCTCAAGGAACAGGAGTTCTGCAGAGTCCAGGTTCTGGAGTGAACCAGTTTGCTGAGTCGTGTGTTGGTGAGTTTGAACAGACTGATCCTGCTCCGTCAGGACTTTCTGTCTTTCTGCAGCAGCAGGACTCGGATTCTGGGCCGTTGTGTTCCGATCTGGTCCGAGTTGAATGGAGCTAATTCCTCTTTTCTGCTGCTGCTATTCCTGCCTCTCTGTCTCTAATCTGGATTAAATCCTGTTTGTCCTGATGTAAACACACAGAGTCCAGTGTTTGACAGGAGGATCAGATGAGAATAAGAAGAATTAGAGATTCTCCTCAGTTTAATCCAGGACAGAAGATCAGAATAATAAGAGAATAACAACAGATCTGAGAGCAGATTAACAGACTCAGCGCTCCCTGCAGCAGCAAACAACTGCTCCGTCTAAAAATATCAGAGGCATTAAAGGCATCGGATTCAGTCTGAAGCAGCTGCAGTGAAACGTCTCAGAGCCGGGACCAGCAACACTGATCTGGACCTGGGGGGACCGGATTCTCCTGGTCTCAGCGTCCCTGCAGGGGTCGCAACAGGCCCCGGAGCTGCACTCTTAGAAATAAGGGTTCCACATGGGTTCTGAGGTTCTACCTGGAACCATTTGCTCCTGAAAAACCCTTTCCTGAAGAAAGGGTTTTTCGAGGGTTCTTGGTAACACTAAGGGTTCCAGTAAGAACCATTTTGATCCAGAGAACCCTTAAAAACCCTTTCCACAAAGAAATGGTTTTTCAAGGGTTCCAGTAAAAGGGTTCTTGGTGGAACTCTCTGTGTGGGTTCCAGATGAAACCGTAAGAAGTCGGATATTTTCTGGATGAAACCCCCAGTAAGGGTTCTGGGTGAAACCAATACGCCATAAAAGGGATTTTTGTAGAACCTCTCATTGGAGGTTCTAGGTGTAACCCTTTATTTGGGTTCTAGATATAACCCTTTATGTTGGGTTCTTGGTATATTTTAAATTGGGTTCTGGGTATAACCCTCCAAAAGGGTTCCAGGTACCTTTGTAAAAGGTTCTACATGGAGCCAAAAAGCGTTCTCCTATGAGGACCTTATATGGTTCTATATAGTACTTTTATTTCTAAGAGTGTTGACCTGTATGACCAGGTGCAGGAGACGGTCTCCATGGTATCAGAGGAGGAGTCTCCTCAGATGGACAGGTGTTTCTCATTTATTACAGTTGAGTTCTCAGGTGAGCTGGATCTGACCTCAGATCTGTTTCTACTGCCTCTACTGTAACTCCACTGTGTTACTCCACTGTAAGTGTTTCTACTGTTTGACTGCAGAACTCTGCAGCTGCAGCTACTGATCTGAGCAAAACCTCCACAGACTGAATACTGATCACTGCAAACATGAAATATTAATAACTAGAAGACTTTGATACTCAAACATTATAATACACACACGCACACACACACACACAGAGTGATGGAATTAGCATCAATATCATTAACGCCCATCACCTCTCGCTGCGTGTTCACACATTTCCCCTGAAACACACATCTGTCTGTGGCTGTGTGTGTGTGTGTGTGTGTGTGTGTGTGTGTGTTAATGTGTGTATGAATATATTATCTCTGCAGCCTCCTCTCCAATTAGCTGAGTGTGTAAGTGGTTTTGATCAGCAGGAGATGACGGGGGTTTACCTCCTCCACCCTCTGCTCACAGGTTTCATCACATGCAACTGAGAGGCTGTTGTTAACACACCCTGCTGTTACAAACACGCCTCACAGTATCAAACACACCTCACAGTTTATGTTGTATTCACATCCATGCAAAGTGAAACTGGAGTTTTGTTTCAAAATATATTAAAAGTGTTTGAATTGCATTGATAAAAAACATGCAAAAAGACCCATTTCTGCACCGTGTCTCCGCTGCAGACAGGAGACAGGAGACAGGACCCGCCGGGCTCCGATGGTGACCTGCAACAGTTTCAATCACCGCGAGGTCGTTGTGCAGAGTTTTTTTTTTTTTTTTACTGCTCTTGTTGTTGTTGTTTTCTGGCTGTATAGACGCTGTCTTAACAAAAAAAATGCTGCCTCAATTGTCACGTAATCCTGGGCCGCGATCGCCTACTGCTACTCTCGTCTTTTACTGAGTTATTCTCTCTTTTTTCCGTCCGTTTTTCTGTTTTTAGTAACGTTGGGTTATAAAATGCATGTTATTTTGGGGCTAACGGGGCTAGCGTTAGCCGCCGAGCCGCCATCAGCATGGGATCAACATTAAAATATGATTAAACATTAAATATGCATTTATTTGTTAATTCCTCGTCTTTACCTGGATTCAAACTAAGACTAAAAAATGCTCTGATCACAAAACATTGTCGCATATGATATTGACAGTTTGCACGTTGTAATTTTTTGTTTTGTTTTGTTTTTCTGTTGTTTGTTCTTTTTTTGTTGTTGTTTCTCTTCTTAATTGTGTATGTATGATTTTTATATATATATATATATTTTTTTTTCTCATGGGATTTGTATTTCTTGTTTTTAATGCTTATCAAGATATATTAAGTTTTTGTTTTGCCATGTTTTGCTATTTCAACAATTATTTTTATAGGTGAGGTTTAAACAGGGCCCGTAATGGGTTTCCATCAGCATGGGATCAACATGTATTTTCTTCATTTTGTTATTTGTTTTTATTGTTGTCTTTATAATTGTGCAAATAAACACTAAACACTAAACACTAAACAGGGCTAGCGTTAGCCGCCGAGCCGCCATCAGCATGGCATCAACAGGGCTAGCGTTAGCCACCGAGCCGCCATCAGCACAGGATCAACAGGGCTAGCGTTAGCCACCGAGCCGCGATCAGCATGGGATCAACAGGGCTAGCGTTAGCCGCCGAGCCGCCATCAGCATGGGATCAACAGGGCTAGCGTTAGCCGCCGAGCCGCCATCAGCACGGCATCAACAGGGCTAGCGTTAGCCACCGAGCCGCCATCAGCATGGGATCAACAGGGCTAGCGTTAGCCGCCGAGCCGCGCTATCAGGGCTAGCGGAGACTGATGTGCTGACGGCAGCGGCTCAGCATGTTTACTTTCCCTCGCTGCTAGCTGTGAATCTGAAAGCTCAAACCCGTCGCTGCTCGGGTACGATGTGACGGTTAGCATTAGCGTAGTTGCCCGGTATTTGATTGACAGTTAAAACTTGATGGAGCTCAGCAAGTGGGCGGGGCTTCGGTGCCTGTAGCAGACACGCCCCCAGCTTCCAGAGCTGACAGAACTGCCTCATGATTTTAAAACCTGATTTCACCGACTAAACACATTCTTCTGGCGTTCACATTTGTCAGGACGGTGAGGAAGACGTCTGTGATTCACTCAGAAGACGAATCTAATGTCACTTTGCAGGGACTTTAATCACACCTCAATGTATTTGTATAGTTGGTCTCAAAGGGCCAATGACAATGTGGCCTGATGCAAGTCAGATATAAAAGAGAGGGGGGTTGGGGCAGACCCTCTAGTTACCAGAGGGGGGCCCTGAAACCCTGCTTTGTGTCAGCTCTACAACCAGCATCACACCACACCAGGTGCTTGTTTCTGCATTTCATCTTCAACCCCAAAGCCTGAAGCCGTGTTCCATCCTGACCTGAGACCAGTCGACCCTCACACGCTCACCTGCAGCTACAGGACCCCGTCACGGATCTGATCAGGGCCCAGAACTGCAGCTGCTCCTGGTAATAATAATAATTCCTGAGCTGTTGCACTGAGACCCTCCATTAAATCACATGTTCGGTTGTCATGACAACAACACGAGACCAGTCAAAGACAACAGCTGGACAGAAACACCAGAATATATAAAAAAATCAGAATCAGGAAGTCGACCTCAGAGAGGCCACGGCGTCGCTGACTGGAGATAATCCGGCGTGAGGACGGCGCTAAACAGCAGATTACTGAGGAGAGAAGAAGAAGAAGAGCGTCGGGTGGAGATGGAGAGTGAAGGAGGAACAGGAGGAGGAGGTGCAGTTTTATTAAAACCCATCCTGAGTGTTTTCCAGCTCCGTCGCTGCCCCTCCCTGTGTCTGCTCGCTGTAGTTAACAGGCGTGAACCAGCTCCATAATGTGTTTGTGAGAGCAGAATTTTACAAGATTAAAACAAGGCTTTGAAGAGGAGGGTGTGTGTATGGGGACAGAAATACCATAATAGTTGGAGGAGGGGAGGGGAGGGGAGGGGGGGGGGGGCGGGGGGGGGTGAGTCAGAGAGGAGAAACAGGGAGAGACAGACATTTAACTGCTATTCATTATGTTACACAACAACTACAACGATCTGTTTCATTCACCGCACATGGAAACACAAAGACGTTGAATGAGACTTTATAATCCATCAGTTGCTCCTCCTCCTCTCCATCCTCTCCTCCTCCTCCTCCTCCTCCTCCTCCTCCTCCTCCTCCTCTTCATCCTCTCCTCCTTCTCTCCTCCTTCTCTCCATCCTCTCCTCCTCCTCCCTCCTCTACTCCTCCTCCTCCTCTCCTCCTCATCAGCCGCTGCCTCGCCCCTGACCACACCTTCACTCCACCGGCAGCAGAAACACTGCTGCAATATTTAAACATTCAACTATCAGGCTCTACTCTGTCCATCCCATCATGAGTGTGGAGATTGATCAATTACATCAAGCTCTAAACACAATCTGTTCTGTGCTTCATACCAGCTTCTTCTTTAGTTCTGCATGTTGTTTACCATCACAGTCACTGCCCAGGTTGGGAACCATGTGCACGGCCGTTCTGTGTCCAGTAGACACAGGAGACATAACGAACATTACATTACGAAACGGAGCCATTTTCCAGCTAAATACAGGTAAATGCGGATCTGCTTGCTGAAAAACTGTCATGCGGTTTTGCAAGAATTTACCTCTAAAACGTCTCCGTCTCGTAACATTCCATTATTATCTCATGTTGTGGTGAATGTGCAGGTCACAACTTGTCCAACAGAGCGTTGTGGAGTTGTTGGATTGTGTATTTGATGAGTTTGATGAGGGAAACCATGAAATCCCATAATGAGCCTCCGTAGCGTAGCTCTGAGCAGCTCACGGCTCTGCTCCGCCGTTCTAAAAATAGCTTGCACCGACAATTAAAGGTAACAAACCTACTGCTGTGACTATAGGGATTATGGCAATGGGCCAATTTGCCAAAATGTTGAACTATCCCTTTAATGTATCACCTTGTACATTGTCTAAAGTTACCAACTGGTCACGTGTTTCTCTGGTTATGAGTCGTACATGTGCAGAAGCTCCTGGGGCTCAGCTCTCCTGCTCCAAGAACTGAATGAAGCTCATTGATGTTGCGTTCAGGTGTAAACTCCTGGGTCGGAACTTCTAACATCTACAAGCATATAAACTTTGTCTTTTCATTTCATTTAACTGGAAAGCGCTCAACATTGTTCCGAGTTCCAGTGTAACTGAAAGGCAGCGTTACATACTGTGATATATTATATCCTGCTCTTGATAACAGGCCTATAACACACCGGCTCCACCACGACCCGCCGTAGTGGCAGCGTATCTCAGACAGAGTCTACAGAGGTGAGGTAGAAGCTGGGCTACATGAGGTGTTGTTATTCATAGTAGTGCTGTATTGTGCACACAGGTGGCTCAAAATTCAAAGCACACTCAAAACGTATTCCTAGTCAGTATAAATCAGTGCAAATAACTAAACAATAATAAATGGCACTCAATGCTAATCTCCAGCCTCATCAGGTGCCGTCTGTCCTTTCGTCCGGTGGACCGACCCGACCGCTGCCTCCTGAAGCTGCAGAGTTACACTGTTTAGAAACAGCTTATCTTCCCACGAGGCCTTGCTGGTTGTTGCAGGTCACACATACACACCAGCAGAAACTCAGATTGTTGCATATCCAATAGATTCTCAGCAGCTGATGAGATGGAACAGCAAAGACAACGCTGCTAGCAACAATGACAAGGTCAGTAACACGTTGGTAATTCATTATCCGTGTTGTTTTCACCCCTTCAGCAGATAAGAGCTAATGAGAGGGGGACTATGGATTCTGCATCAGTTTTTCCATACATTTCTATTTCCACATGTTTGGTCAACAACATCACCTTTGAATTTTCACCTAAAACAGAGACAGTCTCAGTTTACAGTGTTTGAAAATACCAACGAGGGAAGAATCATAAAATAAACGAAGCAGTTAGTTGTAGCCTAAATACCACAATATTGGAAAAAACTAACATTGCAATATATTTTTTTTCTGCAATATATATTGTGATATTAAAGGAGTCATCACCCGGAAATCGCAATTTCTCTTGTTAAAACATGCATATTGGTGTTTGACCTGAGTTGAAACTTGCCTGAAAAGCTGGAGTTTGAAAGTGGCGCCGTTTTTTCGCTTCGGCTCTTTTTCCGAACAGGAATAGCACACAATGGGTGTGCCTTCCTAAAGCGCGAGATTTTGATTCTGCTCCTACGGTGACCTCACCGTGGAGGCTACTTGCCTCTTTCACCATATTAAAAAATACAGGAGGCTGTTTATGTTTTGGAGTCTGCATGCAGGCAAGCCCCCCCGGCTCTGTCCTTCCTTTCATTACATATTATACAATGCACATCCGGACCAGTCAAAACTTCGCGTGATAAAGTCGTGGTAGGAAAAAGGGTCAGAACAAGCTCAATGTTTGATTAAAATTTTTTTTTTTTCTAATAAGTTTTACGAATTGATCCAAAGCGATCCAAGGGGGGCTGGATACGTAAAAAACCAGGTTGTGACTCCTTTAAGAAATACAATACATATACATGTTTGCATGAATGTAACCGGACGCGCTTGGTTCGGGTCACATTTGGACTAAAAATATAAACAAATGTCTCCGGCCAGGTCGGCCAAGAAGTAACGCTGAGTCTGGCTGCAGCGGGTCCTGCAGGTCGACGGGTCGGCTTCTAACTGTCAATGTTGACGACACTCCGTGGAGTGTGGAGCTGCTCAGACGCTTTTATGAAGCAAAACAAGTTTACATGTTACAAAAAAAAGAGAGAAAACATTACACATCCTGCGCACATTGCGATGGCGACGCTCAGACGATATATTGTGCAGCCCCACACTGTAGGACCATCAGCTGTCCAACCTACTGCCCTCTGGTGGACGCTCAGGTCCATCAGACAGACAGACAGAGGATCCCACCTCCAGCGCTACGACCACCTGCTCAACACCTGCTCCACACCTGCATGTTTACACTGCACCAGCACCAGCGCCTCAGCACATCCTCAACTCTCTGCTGCGTCACGTTGCATTTTTCTACAACATTCAAACAAGACTTTACAGCTTCCGCTCTTTACTTTTAATTGGTTCAGTCTGAACTCTCCTGTCTGCAGTGGCATTCATCTTATTTTTTATCTTTTTCAGCTGAGCTCTGAGCTGGTCTGAGTCTCCAGGTCATCAAAGATCCACCACTCAGAGCTCAGACAGCGATGGAGAACACGATGGAGATCTGATAAGAGGACACGTTGGAGATCTGTTGGTTTCATGTGGGGAAGTTTCCGTAGGAAGACGCTGAGAACAAAGAGCTGAGCGTTCTCCTCTGAGATCATCAGACTCTTCAGTCGGAGGCTGCGAGCTGCTGCGGCTGCAGCTGCGAGACGTGTCAGCGTTACCACAGGAAGACAAACAGCTTTAAGTGAGACGTCTCTGTTCCTGCTCAGCAACACCCTCGCACCTTCGCACCTTCTCTCAGCAGCTCTGTTTCCTGAAGGCTGGAAACTGCTGAGCACTTCTCTGACAGCATCTGATGCTCCCGCCCCGGAGACACAACACAAGCTGTGTGATCGACCAACCAACAAACCACACAAACTTGTTCGTCACGACTGAAAACATGCATCAAATTATACTCTCAGTCATCTTTGGTGTTTAAAATGTCCTGGTGTCTCAACTGGAAGAGGATGGGATGGCCGTCACCATCCTGACGGACACTATGACATCCATCCCATCCCATCTGCTTCATTCCTGATTTAGTGTTTTAATTTTTAAGTCACTGCAGTTCTGTTTGAAAAGTTTTCATTAAAAAAAAAAGAAACAAATTGCATGTTGGAGAAAGGGAAGCCAATCATACACACATTTTCTGAGGATGTCAGAAACTTAGACTTAAAATGAACACCGAGAAAAATAGAAGGACAGAAATGGACTCAAAAGGGTACAAACCCTTGTCGCTCCAGGTGTACCTTTTTTTTAGAGACAATTTTGTACCCATTGCAACATTTATGCGCCTTTTTTTTACCCCCAAAAGGTACACACAGGTACAATAATTGCCCCTATAGGCTCCAATAGGACAGAACTGTACCTTTAAGTACAGAAATGTCCATATTTTTCTCTGTGAAGGAAAATGTCTTTTTGACTAAATGGGAGAAGTGGACCTGATACTTGAAATCTGTCTTATTTATATATATTTTTTTTCTCCTGGATCTGTCTACAGTGTAATTTACTAATGGACACATGGAGCCACGACTGTCGGACTTTTTTTGTTTTTGTTTTCCAGCTGCTCCACACACATGGATCTATATGTAAACCCTGTTGTTTACATGTGGAGATGAAACATTTCAATAAAAATTCAAGTTTAAAAAAGAAAATAATTAAATAGCACTATGCCAGGTTTAATTGTAAAGCTCCACCCTGTCTCTCCAACTCCAACTTCATCTGTTTTTGTCCTGGAGTGAATTGCAGCAGGATGTCGGAGCACAGCGAGCACCGCAGAGACCAGACTACATGTCTTAGAGTCAGACGTGGCTTCATTGATTACACATTTAAATTAATGACCTTAAAGCTTCACTGGAGACGTTACAGCCCAGAAACATCTGGACATGAAAGTGTGAACCAGTGACAGAGTGAAATCAATGACACAGTGAAACGTGCGACTGCAGCTGCATCGTCCGTTTCCTCTACAACTTACTAACAACAGAGTCTATCGCTGATCTGATTCCCGCTCCGCTAATTCAATCACAGCGCAATTAACGAGAGTCAGCTGTCAATCAAAGCCTCATCACAGAGAGAGAGACAGGGAGGGAGGGAGGGAGGGATGGAGGGAGGGGGGGAGACACACAGCCCATAAGGAGAGAGAGACACTTACTTCCTTCAGGAAACAGTCCGTCTTTCTTTCATTCCTCCAAAAAACAGACAACAGACAAAACCTGAAAGAACCCGCACGCCGGGCGCGAGAGAGAGAGATGGAGGGGTCGAACGGCTACGACAGACAGATGGAGAGAGAGAGAGAGGGAGAGAGAGAGGGAGGGAGGGAGGGGGGCGAGCTGTAATCCCATTATTGTGAACGACACATTGTTCTGAGAGAGAGAGGGCGAGAGGCATTCAGACACAGAGAGAGAGTCTCAGTGGGAATAAAAAGGGGGCGGGGCCTGCACACAGGAGGGGGGGCGGGGCCAGACTCATTAATATTTAATCAGAGGTTTGAGGCGTGAAGTTAGAGAGAGAGAGAGGGAGCGGGAGGGAAGGAGAGGCAGTAAATCAATGGGACACCACCCTCTGACTGAGGTCTCTAAACCAGAACCAAGACCAGACCCACATCACGGGGCTCACAAGCACCTGGACCGGTTCTGACTCAGCAAGTCAGGAACCAATCAGGAGGGAGCTCATTAAGCAGCTGTGACTGATGAGTCCAGAGCAGGACCAGCCAGACCAGCTCCTTCTGGTTCTGGTCCTCATGCTGAGTCTGATCAGGTCCAACACAATGTGGATCAGGTCTGAGTCTGATCAGGACCAGCACATCCTGGATCATGTAGACTGTGAGCTGTTGTGGATCCAGTCTCGAGGGTTCCTGGTCTCCTTAGACCACCTCGGCAGGACCGGTCCCACAGCTGAGCGGCTCCTTTGATTCTCCTCCAGCGGCTGCTGCTGTGGGCGGGTCCTTATTCCCACTGTGAGCAGGGTGCATGATGGGAAACAGCTGCTGCATATGCAACACGGTTTCACAACAGCAGCAGAAGAAGAAGAAGAAGAAGAAGAAGAGGAGGATCCTGCTGGTCCAGAGAAGAAGACTATGAGCTAATTAGCATGTTAGCTTCCATTTCTTTAGGTTATTTACCAATAAACTCCTCAGACGTATTTGCCTTCGCTCCGTTGGCCTGAGGAGCAGGAGTTAGCATTAAATCAGTCTAATAAAGAAACTGTAGTGTGTAGTAAAGGGATCGTCCCTGTTCCCCGGGTCCTATGTTCCCTGCTTTTCCCCAAAAGGAGCCGGGAACATGCAATGTTTTGTAGCCACACCTGGAAGTGGAGTTGTGAGTGACTTGGCAGATTTGGGCCTATTTTTGAGAAGTTGAGGTGTAGTGTAGGCTGATTGTCCCATTGGTTGGGTTTAGACAAGGTAGAGGCCAAGGGGGCAGTCGTCGGTCTGAGAAGTGAAGCTCACTTCCGCGTTCTAAAAACTGCAATCCCAGAAGGGAGCAACTCTCCATAGACCCCCATGTTAAAATACCCGACTTTACAGCTTTCAAAAACATATTTACAGCCTGGTACATCTTATTTTTTTGGTCTCAATCAATATTTGAGGCACAAAAACGACTGCACAAAACCAATGGGTGATGTCACGGATGCTACGTCCATTCTTTTTACAGTCTATGGTAGAGGCTGGACGGGACAGATGGACAGGCCGAGAGAGAGTCCAGATAAGAGTCCAGCAACAGTAGGGAACATAGGACCCTTTTTTTAGAAAGAAGGTCCTATGTTCCCCAGTATTGCAACCAGGAAACACAGGACCCTTTCTGGGAAAAATGGGGAACATGGGACCCTTTTTCAAAAAGAGGTTATTCCCTGATGGGGGAACATAGCTACGCTCCCGTAGTAAATAGCCAAATAGCCGAAGTAGCCACAGAGCCGTTATGGCTCACGGTCGGGACACACAACAGTCAACCAAGCCAAACGTCCGATATTTCAACAGTTTATTCTCCGAGAAACACAACGACACAGAATCACATCCTGAAATGTTCCCACAAGTGTCCACAAGTTTTCCTATTTTATTTTTACGTGTCCTATTTTTACGTTTACATCTGCTTCCATCACTGCAACACCTGGCACATCTGCAGAAAACGACCGCGTGGCGTCCGAATCCTCCTCCCGTCGTTCCCTCCGCCGTGTACATGATGTAGCGGATAGAGAGGGAAGGGGTGGAGGGGAGGTGGGGGGGGAGTGGATGGTCTCAAACACAGACTCTTGTCTCTGCTCAGGTGAGTCCACATGTCGTCTGATTGGTTCACAGCTGACAGGTCACAGCAGGTGAGAGTCATAAAGTGTTCATGTCGTCTTGGCAACCACAGAGTTTAATGTGATGTGAAGACAGCATGAAGAGAGTGTGTGTGTGTGTGTGTGTGTGTGTGTGTGTGTGTGTGTGTGTGTGTGTGTGTGTGTGTTATCGCCATCATCTTATCTGTGACACAACACACTGCTCGTAAAACATGTCAGTGTGGCAATACATTCACTTTGTGTGTCTGTGTGTGTGTGTGTGTGTGTGTGTGTGTGTGTGTGTGTGTGTGTGTGTGTGTGTGTGTGTGTGTGTTCTAGAGCTCAGCTGGGAGTGTTTGTCCACCTCTCATCAGGAACCTCATGTAATATTAATCTCACACACACACACACCAAGGGTCACATGCACCACACACACACATGCACGCACGCATCAATCAAACACACAAAGAGAAAACACACACATACAGCCTGAGGTCTACCAGTGTGTGTGTGTGTGTGTGTGTGTGTGTGTGTGTGTGTGTGTGGACAGCTGGTGGAGCAGCAGACATAAATATTGTGTCTATGATGTGATTTTATATCTGCATTAAGTCAAAGAGAAAGTCACGGAGCGGAACAATCACCGGCCGCTCTGCAGGGTCTGCAGGGTCTCTGCTGCTGCTGCTGCTGCTGCTGCTGCTATAGTAACAACATCTAACTAGATTAATAACAGTAATAAAAAATATACTCTAAATAAACTGATTTGTTTTTTCATCCAATTGAGATTACATGTTGTCTCATGATGTTACATCCTCGTTTATAAATACGTTTTATTGCAGATGAATGGATTGTATTTTACTGATCAAAAAAAAAAGTGCATTAGATAAGAAATCATGTGTAATACTCATAAAGGCACATTTTTCCATTGTATCTGAATGTGAGAAAATGAAAGCATTTTGGAAGTATTACTGTACATAGAATTTCCCAAATAATTTCCAGACCTATTCCAGTCTCCCATAAACTCTGTATCTTTCCTTAAAATCCCATGAAATCAAATTGATTAATCTTTGCCTTGCCCATTCATTCAAAACGGTTCATTACTATGTAAGTTTCTATATCTATTTTTTCATGTCACTATATCACCGTTTAGAGGAATCTGATGTTTGTAAAGTCTATAAAACCAATGATGATACGTGTGCACATTTTTGTAATTAGTCATGGTTAGCATAGATTAGCCGGGCTAGCGGTTAGCTACCTGTTTAACTTTAATAGTGACTCAATAAACGGTCCATAAAAAAAATTCTCCAGCGGATATCTGAGTTACAACATGACTGAGCTACTGGAGTAGTTTCATGTTGTCTCCGACAACGAGAGGGTTTTAACAGCTGACGTCCTGATGTTAGCTTAGCTACCGCCGTTAGCTTAGCTACCGTTAGCTTAGCTGCCGCCGTTAGCTTAGCTACCGTTAGCTGTCCCTGTCAGCTGCAGCCACTGATGCTTTCTAGACACTGTGATTCCCCCAAACTGAATAAATACAACACATAGCAACACAAAACACACACACAGAAATAATAAGGTTTTTCAATGCTTTCAGATTTGTTTAAACGGTGACAGGGCCTGAAAAATATGATATTTGTGGGACTGCCTAGTGCCTGTCTGCACAACAAATTTACCAGCTGGTATTAATAAAGAAACCTTGAACCTTGAACCTTGATTTAGCTAAACTCTCGTTCGTTACTACTGTTTCCATTCAAATTACGTGCAGGTTTTCTACCCGGAAGTAGTTGTAAACAACAAGGAGATTCGGTATTATTATTATTAGTTGTCATCGTAGTAGTAGTAGTAGTAGGCTATTACTTGATACTGCTCTATGCTCTATGTATTCTTACTTCTTATTTACTTTCCATTTATTTGTTATTTACTTTCCTGTCTTTTTCTTTCTTTCTTTCTGTGAACCTCCATGAGAGATGGGAGGGGTTGTTCAAGTTTGTGTTTATATGTTAATGTCTTATCCTTTTTTTATTGACATTTTGATTTACAGAATAAGAAATCATGCACAAACCCTCCAGACAGTGTGGGGCTTTTTTCACTTTCATTTGATTCTATTTTATTTGATATGTTGCAGGGTGTGGTGGTGCGGGATGTTGTTTTTTTTTAGGTATCTGAGGCTTTCAAGCAGAAACAAAAGCTGAAGGACAAGTGAAGAGGCTTTAAAGGGGGAGGAGGAGGAGGAGGAGGAGGAGGAGGAGGCAGAGGGGTGATGGAGGGTGATGGGAGGGGTGAAAAGCAGCTTGTAGAGAGACGAACCAACCAGGCGGAGTAATGAATGCAGGGGGAGGGGAGGGGAGGGGGAGGGGGAGGTGAAAGGTGACACGCAGTAATTGGGAGGAAATGTGCATATAGGCGTGTGTGTGTGTGTGAAAGTCTGATGATGAACACTGAATGAAGCACTGAAATGTCTTTTTTTTGTTTATTCCCAGTTTGACTCCATCAGGCTATAAATCAACTGACTGCGAGCTGATTGGTCAGAGCTCTGATCCATTCATCATCTATTTAGATGTTTCTATTTCAAACTGGAAGGAAAATAAATTTTAACTTATTTCAAATGAGTTAAAAAAAAAAAAAAAAAACTTTCCCAGATTTTACCCGTTACCATGACGACGCCTCAGACGATTTCACCGTGTGCTCATGTTCTTACAACAACACAAAGACTCAGTGTCACAATTTGTTTTGTCAACTGAGAGAGACACACAACAACAACAACAAAGAACGCTCTGTTACACACACAAACATGAACACACACATTTTAGGTCAATGAGGCAGAATCTGCAGATTCCTCTCCAACAGCCAATCAGATCACTGCATCCATCACCAATCGCTGAACGGGCCGCTTGGACCTGCTGCACCATCATTAAAACATGAACAGCAGCGCGGCACGCTTCGGTCACTGTGGATGACATCATCGGTCGCCGTGCGGCAGCTGTGTGTGAGGTCACTATTTTGTCATGGTAACCGTACGGACGCCCTGACTCAGCAGACGGAGAGAGATTAGATCTGCACCTACCTGCTGCGTCTGCACTGAGGAAGCTGAGGAGGAACCTTCTTCATCAGGAGGACGTTTCCTGTGGGAACACAAACACAGACACACGTTCACGACACAGGTGGAGACCGGATCAACCAATCAGATCAATCAGACCAATCAGATCAATCAGTAAACCTCAGGTCACATGACCAGACCAGGCTGTTCACGCCGCACCTGGAAACGACTCCAGGACAGTTTCACATCAGTTTCCGTGACAAATTGATACTTTCTTTACTTTAAAGAACCATAGTTTTATCGATTAAAGGAATAGTTCACCCCAGAATGATATTTCACTCATCATCTCCTCCCCCTCATGTGGACTAAGGTCTGGGAGAAGTTTCAGATCCTCCGTGTCTTCTCTGAGTTACAGGGTCTCGGCGTAGCAGTGCATGTCCATGTAACGGTTGCAGATGGACACCAGCGGTCTTCGTCACAAAAAGACACTCCAGAAAACATCCAAATACCTCCATGCTGCTCGGATGTAATGTCCGTCTTGTATTGAAGCCTTGAAATGCAAAATTGTCCTGAAAAAAATTAAATAAGTCCACATTTCAAGCTTGTTTGCAGCAGATGCTCCTCTTCTTTGGATGTTTTCTGGTGTGTCTTTTTGTGACGAAGACCGCTGGTGTCCATTTACAACTGTTACATGGACATACACTGCTACGCCGAGACCCTGTAACTCAGAGAAGCCACGGAGGATCTGAAACTTCTCCAGCCCTTAGTCCACATGAGGGGGAGGAGATAATGAGTGAAATATCATTCTGGGGTGAACTATTCCTTTAACCTATCTGACTGGTCTGGTATACTTACTATAGTTAGTGTAGTTACTATTTTTCAGTAACTAGCTCAACGCTGCTCACAGGGCTGATGCTATATTTACACAAACAACGCCCACACACACAGAGTCTCCATTAATCACTAGTGTGCACGTTGGGCCAGAGCTGGAGCCCAGAATGGCGGCTTCGCGGCGAGCGAGAGTCGTATACGGTTCAGCCTCCAGACAAACACTATCAACGATCAGGAGGAAAAACGCAGCGATGAAAGAGAAGCATCATGTGACGAGGCGCGGCCGTTGGGCCTCACATCCCATCATGACCACGTCCTCTGCCCTCAGGACGTCACATGTGACCACTTCTGTGATTTCCTCACTTTGTGTGCCTTTTCACACCGTGGCGTGAAGCGGTCTGATGTCTGTTGTTGGGACCTGCGCTGCTGCAGCAACGCTTTGGGTCTCCTGGTGTCGCTTTGCACCTGCTCTTCTACAGCTGTGTCTCAGCTCCACTCCTCAAAGTTTCTATTTCACAACACTGTCATTTATTATCAGGACATATTACCATACAGGACGCCACGGGCCTTTCACATGTTATTTATCATTTTCAAGATGATGAAACGTTTTTTTTTAACTGTGCATTCATTTAAATTTAATGGGAAATCAAAGTTTGATGTTGTTGCAACCGTCTCTACTCTACGACGGTTGCAAGTCGTTGTACCTGAGGACACCTGTTCTGACACGTGATTGGTTGTGTTTACCACCATGTGTTTGTATGAAGCTCAGAGTGACAGTTCAGGTTGTGTGAGGTTGTCATGTATCGTCAGGTTGAACCTGCAGTCGGGGGAGGAAGCAGCAGCAGCACAGGTAGCTACAGTACACTACCGGAGTGTTACCGTGTCAACCATCCATCAACACTGGGATGTGAAAATAAGCCACGGGCAGTAAATGACCCCTAATCAACCACTTACAAACTACAAGATGGTGTGGTATATTTTCACAGCTCCTACTTCCTGTAATTAGGTCAGATTTTTAAAGTATTTTTGGGGCTTTTTATTGGCTTTAAAGGGATAGTTCAACATTTTGGCAAATTGGCCCATTGCCATAATAATCCCTATAGTCATAGCAGTAGGTTCGTTACCTTTAATTGTCGGTGCAAGCTGTTTTTAGAACGGCGGAGCAGAGCCGTGAGCTGCTCAGAGCTACGCTACGGAGGCTCATGGGATTTCTTGGTTTCCCTCATCAAACTCATCAAATACACAATCCAACAACTCCACAACGCTCTGGTGGACAAGTTGTGACCTGCACATTCACCACGCTATGAGATAATAACACAACGTTACCACACAGAGTTGTTTCAGAGGGAAATACAGAGACTGCTTGCAGAAAAACTGCGCCCGATGGGAACCCACGTCAGCAGTTTTGCATGAATTTCCCTCTAAAACAACTCTGTGTGGTAACGTTGTGTTATTATCTCATAGCGTGGTGAATGTGCAGGTCACAACTTGTCCACCAGAGCGTTGTGGAGTTGTTGGATTGTGTATTTGATGAGTTTGAAGTAAGAAATCCCATGAGCCTCCGTAGCGTAGCTCTGAGCAGCTCACGGCTCTGCTCCGCCGTTCTAAAAATAGCTTGCATTGACAATCAAAGGTAACGAACCTACTGCTATGACTATAGGGGTTATGGTGATGGGACAATTTGCCAAAATGTTGAACTATCTCTTTAATTGATAGCACAGTGGAGAGAGAGAGACAGGAAATGGGAAGGCAGAGAGGGGGAATGTGTTGCCCGATGCAGGATTCGATGCGCGACCACCTGCAGTGAGGACTGTAGCCTCAACATGACTTAAACACCATCCCTCAGGTGGGTGTTTTTATTTCCTGTCCTTTATTATTGGGTGAAGTGATTAATCAATAATCATTAATCACTTCATCCAATAATGCTGGACATGAGCTACAGGAGCTGTGAGTGGGGTTTCGCGCTCGCGAATCTCCATGCGTACTTGTGGCGCTACAACTACTGTACTGCCACCTGCTGGGCCAGAGGAGAAACACCGGATGTTTATGGGAAAACATGTAAACAGGAAGACGGCGGGACAGATGATTAAAATAAAGGAATTTCCCAGGGAAAACGGTCAATCTTAGCTAGGAATAGTTGTCTAACAAACAACTAGAATAGATGTTGGATTTATTCACTGCAGGTGATACACAACTGTACACAACCACCTCACACACACACACACGACCCCAGGACAGAGGATCTGGAGCTTCAGTCAATAACAAGAGCTTTAACAAGTCCAGCCGAGCAATAATCGACAAGCAACTTGAGTGTGAAGAACCTTGATGAAGTGGTTGTGATCAGATCCACCGCCGCCGCTGCCATCCCCCCACCGCCCACTGTAAACCTGACGGTGCGTTCAGGGCCCCCCCCCCCCCCCTCTGAAGACTGTTCATCGACCATCTGCTCTCAGGGTCGACTCAGGTCAAGCAATGAATCACTTCCTGTTTATCCTCTGCAGCGCGTAATGAGTTAATGAGCACAGATAATCAATCACTGCACATATTGATTGATGATCTATCAAACTCAGCTGCTCTGATTAATCAGCTGAGACAGGAAGTCTCATTGCTAACGGAGTCGGATCCTGACCTCGGATCAGATCATATTGTGGTCCAGGTTCCTGTTCCATCAGGACACATTTTCATGTTTGATATTTCCATGAACTAGAAGTTTCCAGCCATTCATAACTGTTCTAATAACTGAGATCGTCCTCTCAGATCAGAAGTTACGGGCATTTTAATCTATTAAGACCAAAAAACTGAAAAGTGAGAAAAATGGCTTTAACTAGAACGTTGCTGTTTTAATAAAGACTGATTTACAAAACATTAAACAACTTCTGAACCGTTTATGACAGAGATGAGCTGTAAACTGTGTCTGAATCGTGGGATTCTCTGCTTTCAGAGGGTCATTGAATGCCTCTCTGACAAGAAGGGACCGTATAGGGCGCCTGTAATCACGTGGTACGGGAACAGACGCTAAACAGAACGTAGCATCAATGCTAACAGAATGTAGCATCGGCACTTGCACGTTTTACAAAACATCAACAACATATTATAACTCAGTGTTTCCTCTAGGATTTTTTTAAGGAGTGGCGCTCAACCCCCCCCCCCCCCCCCCCCCCCCCGTGAGACCCCCATACGGTACCCCCCCCCCCCATCGGCACCTGTAAAGCCAGGTTTCCACCCTATGGTTTCCACCTAATCAACATCTCTTTCTCTCTTTTTCCTCACGTCATGATAACTTGATGTCATGATTTATTTTTGCTTCCAACAAACTACCACAGATCATATTTCTCTTAGTTTGATAGCCTGGGCCACTTCAAGACACTTTTGGTTAAGTAACCGCATGGACAGCTACACAGGATCTGAATCGTCGGGGTGTCTCATCGCGTCACCCCCCCCCCCCGCACTCGCACCCGCACCCAGCGACACCAGCGGACTGCCACGGGGAGGAGGGGGAGTTTAAATGTAGCTACGTTTATGTTTCAGCGCAGTAGAGGCTGTGTCCTGTTAAACTTAGCTACTGTATGCGCTACAATAACATCATTATAAGTCCAGCGGACTGACGCACTTGTTGGTTTTTTTTCTTTTCCACCAGCAGCGCGACGTCCGACACGAGGATCAAACCCGCTAATTCTAACACACCGGCAACAGCGACCACTGATCTGTCCGGAGTCTGTTGTCATTCTGTCACCTGAGTTAAATAATTCTGGTGAAAAACACGCTGTGGTCTGTCATCCAGGTGCAGAGGGGGTGCAAAGAGTAGATACTGAACAAGATAGTTAGTTTACCCTAGTAGCTACTCGCGAGGTGCAGCGCAGGACTCTGCTGTGAAGGTGGAGGCATGTGGTGGTAGTGGATTAGTGACAATTAAAAAAAAAAAAAAAAGACAGAAATTTGAAGGAGCGGCGGCGAGGATTTAGGTGTGGCGGTGCGCCACTGCTAAATGAATGTAGCGGAAACACTGTAACTTCTAGACTGTTTATGATAAAGACGAGCTGCAAAAAAGCATCTGCATCACGGGATTCTCTGCTTTCCGATGGTCCTTGAATGTTACTTCTACAACAACAATGGACGTCCTCTCCTCTAGCGCTGCTGCTGCTGCGGCTCAGATGGAAACGCTCTATTCGCTACAAAAACATAAAAATAAATGCTTTACGTTTTGTTTTCTTGAAATATTTATTCACCACGATGTAGTAGGGAGTTCAAAGTGCCAGAATCACACAAAATATCATAATCATGGTAATATTTGCCACAATAGAACGTCAGCGACTTCGAGACCAGCAGGTGGCGCTGTGCCCAAGCCAGACACACAGCGGTGATAAACCATGTTCATCATTGACATCATGCACCGTCTCTCAGTCAAGTATAAAGTAGTGGATGTGACAGAAACACAAGGCTGTTGTAGAGAAAGGCTTTAGAAACCTCACACCTGAGCAACACTGTCAGCCTCCGACGCCACGGCAACAAGCCACTCACACTCACACACACATACACACAGATACTCATTCAGGAGCTTTACAGTCTGTCGGATGTTTGCACCGTCTGAAGGACAACACACACACACACACACACACACACACACACACACACAGCCAGCTGAGCCTAATGTTGTCCTTGAAGACAAAAAGCAGTGATCAACAAACACCTCCATGTGTGTGTGTGTGTGTGTGTGTGTGTGTGTGTGTGTGTGTGTGTGTGTGTGTGTGTGTGTTTATGTCTTTGTGAGGACCAGTCTCCACCATTCCTACTTTGTCTTTGGGTCTAAAAGAGTCTGGTTAGTGTATCATCGTCATACCCACATCACATCAACAGTGTGTGTGTGTCCAGCAGTGTGTGTGTGTGTGTGCCAGAGGAACTGGTCCTCCAGCGGGGTCAGAGGTCAGAGTCCCACACAGAGCGACTATTCACTCACACACTGATTCATTCATTACAGTAAAGATCAGCTCTATCAGTTAACACACTCACTTCCTGTCACTTTACTTCCTCTTGCTTCGCCTCCCAAGGACCCACACACACACACACACACACACACACACCTTGGATCACCCTCCGCCCCTCCACCCCCACCCACACCCCCCTGCACGTGCCTGAGATCACGGATCAAGATCTGGCAAATTCAGTCCATCATCAGACATCTGATCCACTTCAGACCAGGTCTCTGAGTCCACACAGGACAAAAGAAGTTTGAAGACCACTTTCTACAGGACAGACCAAGACTGGACCACAGGACCTTATTAAGACCTCCTCTAT
Source organism: Decapterus maruadsi (assembly GCA_030347415.2). Lineage (NCBI taxonomy): Eukaryota > Metazoa > Chordata > Actinopteri > Carangiformes > Carangidae > Decapterus > Decapterus maruadsi. The sequence goes on from CM064899.1 coordinate 1,967,250, forward strand.
GTTGTTGTGTCCCTCTGATGTGTCGTAGAGCAGTGGTTCTCAACCTTAGGCCTGAGGTTAAACACCAGAAACACACAAATATTTGTTCTGAGACTGAAGAGCATTACTTGTTTTATACTTTTCAATTAGGGCCACTGGCGTGAAATTTTGAAATATTATAGAGAAATTTCTGGAAAAAAGTGGTCCAATTTCTCAACAAAAAAAAAAAGTGGTAAAAGTTCTTGTAAAACATGTTCAAATTAAACATTTTCTAGAAAAAAATGTGTTAAAATTTCTAAAACAAAAAAATCTAGAAAAAGTGGTCAAATTTAAAAAAAAAAAAAAAGTGGTAAAATTTCTCATAAACAATGTTCAAAACAAAAAAGTAAACATTTTCTAGAAAAAAGTGATAAAAATTTCTAAAAGAAAAAAGGAAAAAAAAAATCTAGAAAAAGTGGTCAAATTAAAAAAAAAACTTTTTGAAAAAAAGTGGTTAAATTTCTTGTAAAAAATGTTCAAAACAAAAAAGAGTAAACATTTTCTAGAAAAAAGTGGTAAAATTTCTAAAACAAAAAAGTTTAAAAAAAATCTACAAAAAGTGGTAAAATTAAAAAAAAACTTCTAGAAAAAAAAAGTTTAAACATGACAATACACTCATTTAAATACGGTCTGTATCTGCTGATGGTCTGTGGTCTGCAGGTCACCATGGCGACATGATGTTACTGTCCAACTGATCACACAGTTCATCAACAGACGTTATCATCTTTATTGTTGACAGACTGAAGAACCGACTGTGTTTACATCAACCTGAACTCAGTTCAGTCAGAGGACTTGAACTGGTTCTTCTGGTTCCTCTGGATCTACTGGTTCCACTCCTTTGGTTTCATTTTTACTTTCTGAGCAGAAAAATAAAAACTGCAGCCTCCAAATAGGCCACCAGTGGATTTAATCCCCATTAAACCTGACCCACACACACACACACACACACACACACACACACACACACACACACACACACACACACACACACACACACACACACACACACACACACACACACACACTAGATTAGGCTGCCTGCCTTCATTCACTAATCTGTGGAGTTAATCTTTCGGTTGTAACTCTGCAATGAGACATTATAGAGCTGTAATCTGCATATATAGAGCGTGCACACACACACACACACACACACACACACACACACAGAGACACAAATACACGCACTCTCTCTCAGCCATATGCGCTCTGATGCAGTTTTCCTGTTTGTATCTGTCACTGGTTTCAGTGTCAATCTGGTATCTGGTCTGCAGACACCATGACTGGACTGACTGAGGACTCAGACTAATGTGGGTCAGAGCGGGTGGTCTCTCCAGTCAACATCCTGGTCTTGAACCCGGGTCAGGATGGCTAACGTATCCACAGGGACTGGATGAGTCTGGGACTCAGGCTACCTGGATCCAGCCACTTTGAACTCTGTGTAACAAAGCTTCATTCAAATTGGGCGACTGTTAAAGGGATACGCCAACATTTTTTTTCCATGTCTTGCCTCACTCCTGAGTCCATGACCAGCAGATAGACTCCATCCTTTCCACTGTGCGTGCAGTAACAAGGGAGATAGAGCCGTATCACCTGTAATTAGCTTAGCTCAAACACTGGAAGTGTATGGGTAGTGTTAGCCTGCCTCCTACCTGAGCTGAAATCAGCATCATTTTAGCTCTAAACTCTGTAAATATATCACTTTATCAACATTTCAAACATGTTTAGGTGAGAAAGTAGCCGTTTAGATCAGCAGTGTGTCGTTAATTTGTCTAAATACCAGCTGTTTACTATTTTGTTCAGACCAATTCGGCGCTACTCAAGCTAGCCGTTGTGACCAACGCACTTCCTGTTACTTTCACAAAATAAAACACCTGTTGCCCTTTACATACAGAAGTGCTTTTACTTTGAAACAGGAAGCTAACCTACCCTCGATGTAGCTAGCTTGAACCAATATAAACCGTCTTTGCTTGAACCCTCTGTTTTGACCAATCTCGTCCCGTTAGCGGCATTTGACCGCTCAAGATGCCTTACCGGAGAGTTTTGTCAGCTCTGAGACGAAGATCGGTCCGTTTAGAGTTGATGAAGAGTTTCTCTGATGACTTTAGGTGGAGGCAGGCTAACACTACCCATACACTTCCAGTGTTTGAGCTAAGCTAATTAGCTACTTTAGGTGGAGGCAGGCTAACACTACCCATACACTTTCAGCATTTGAGCTAAGCTAATTAGCTACTTTAGGTGGAGGCAGGCTAACACTACCCATACACTTCCAGTGTTTGAGCTAAGCTAATTACAGGCGATACGGCTCTATCTCCCTTGTTACTGCACGCACAGTGGAAAGGATGGTGTCTATCTGCTGGTCATGGACTCAGGAGTGAGGCGAGATGAAAAAAAAAAAGTTGGCGTATCCCTTTAAGATAATCAATTCAACTGATAAGCTGATCGTCAAAAAATCAAAGGGGTTATTTTCTGAATTCTCTTGAGTAGAAACATGAGAACAAGGAGCTGGTTAACATGCATGCAAGTGTGAGTGTGTCTGCGTGTTTCTAAGTTGGGGGTGTAACAGATGCCAGTGACTAAAGACAGCTGCAAACCAACATACCAATTACACACACATACACACACACACGCACACACACACACACACACACACACACACACACACAGTCAGACAGTGTAATCTTTACTGTGATGGCAGTGACACCACATTATTCCACAGTCTGTAATCTGAACATTCACAGTGAGACAAGGGGGTCCTTAAAGGAACAGTTCGACATTTAAAGTGAGAGTCCAATACTGAAAGGAACAGTCAGACATTTAAAGAAACAGTCCGTCATTTAAAAAAAAAACACTCAACATTAAAGGGAACAGACTGACACTTGAAGGAACAGTCCACCTTAAAAAAAAACAACACTCAGACATTCAAAGGAACAGCCAGACATTTAGCTAAAGGCTCATTTCAGCCATTTGGATTCATAAAGGAACAATCAAGGTTGAAATGAACAGCTCAGTGGTTAAAGAATCGGTCTGACGCTTAAAACAGTCCAACATTAAAAAACCCTGTCAACATTAAAGGGAACAGTCGGACAGGAACAGTCCACCATTAAAAAAACAGTCAGACATTTAAAGGAACAGTCAACGTTTAAATGAACAGTTCAGTGTTTTAAGGAACAGCCTGACATTTACAGCAACAGTTTGACATTTAAAGCAACACTGAGACGTTCAACGCCACAGTCTGACATTTAAAGGAAGAGTCTGACATTTTAAAGGAACAATCAGACATTGACAGTCATTTTTCAGCCAAATTCTTGTAATATGCTCTACTGTATGCTTTTCCATTGTTGATTTTGTCTGCAGTGTGATTTGGTTGAATCATTAAAGTCTCTTCTAATTTGACAAAGAGAGAAAGAGAGAGAGAGAGAGAGACGCAGATAAACAGACAGACAGACAGATGTAGAGGAAGAGGGAAGGAAGAGGTTGTTCCAGCAGAGGAAATGGAAACAGAGCCATGGTGAACACAGACCATCTCACCACACAAGAGAGACTTCCTCCAAACAGAAGGACACACACGCACACACACACACACACACACACACACACATACTTGTATCTCTATCTTTGTGGGGACATTCAGTGACATGATGCTTTCCATGTCCCGTTGCCAAAACAACCTCAATACATGCCTTACCTGACAACCAAGTCTTAACCCTCAAAATGCCATTTAAAGGGTGACAGGAAGTGAGGAACGGCCAAAATCAACTCAACGGTATTTTGGTCGGTCGTCACTATGTAGCATTAACAAGAACACACAATCACACTCAAACACACGCACACACTGTTCCTGGAGAGCTGGTGTCTGGAGCTCAGTGAGAAGCTGGTGCATAATAGTGACAACATTGTAGTAGTACCACTGTTTGGACAAGTTGTGAATGAATGAGGTTTTTTTGCCGTAGTATTGTTGTGACAGACTGTGACGACCTCTGACCTCCGCTCAGCTGTGGGTCGCAGCCTTCAGGTGAATAAAACTAACTAAAACCTCGTCATTAGTTGTGAGACAGTCATGTGACAGAGCTATGGGACAGCAGCCCATAAACACTGAAGCTCTGTGTTCAATCTGGTGAATTAATCTTTTCACTGAACGTCATGTTTTTTGTCTCTGTTCAGAGACCGTGTTTAAATAAAGCTTCTGTGTTCATTAACATTGCTCACCCCGAGCTTTCAAGAAAGTTCATTTAAATTCAGATCCCTTTGTCCCAGCGGTCTTTGTTCACAGAGCTTGTTTCAATAAAGACACAGTGTCGACCCTCTCCATCAGCTGAGGTCAGTCCGTGGTGACTGACAGCGCCCCCTACAGGCTGCTCCCTCAACACAAACACATCCTAATGTCGTTTTGATCAACATTATGTTTCAAATTAATAATTTCACTCATAAACCGTGTAATAAGAGGGATAATGTATCGTTAGTCGGTTGTTATAGGAGAATAAACCCCTTCTGGATGTATGATGTCAGCTCTATACTTCCTGTCAGGGTTTATTTCTCCATAACAACCACCAAACTACACATTATCCCTTACACCACTGGTTCTCAACCTTTTTACATCTAGGACCCCTAAATTGACACAAATTAGACCATGGACCCCCACTGAACAAATTTTTTAAAGTAAACACCAGAAATACTTGTTCTGAGACTGGATAATGTTACTTTTTTTGTACATTCAAATTAGGGCCAATGGTGTGAATTTTTGACAGACATTTCTGGAAAAAAAATTCTCCAAAAACTTTTGAACATTTGTAAGAAGAAGTAATTTAAAAAAATCTCAAAAAAAGTTAAAAAAAAAAAAAAAAAAAAAAAAAAAGTTGATTTTCTACATAAAAGTGGTAAATTCTATATAAAAAAAACTATCAAAAAAAATTCAATTCTCAAAAATAAAAATTAGAAATTCTGGAATAGAAAAAAAAATTCAATTATCCCAAAAAATTTTTTTTTAAATTATCAAAAATATTTATTTTTAATTCTCAAAAAAAAATTTAATTCTCAAAAGAAAAAAAATTGAAATTCTCAAAACCAACATTTTTTTTTTAATTATAAAAAAAAAAAAAAAAAAATTGGTAGAATTTCAAGAAAAGTTGGGGACCCCCTTGAACTCTCCCAAGGACCCCTGAGGGTCCCCAGACCTCACGTTGAGAACCACTGCCTTACACAACACTCTTGGAGCTAATATTAACTTGTTGACCGAAACTTTACTGAGAACGTCAGGTGAAGAGATAATAACACGAGAAACATGCGACCAATCGGTAACTTTAGACAACGTACAACCTGTTTAATCTACAGGTGATTTAACTCACTTTAATCTTGCTCATCTAAACATATTTACTTTACAAAGTATTTTTATTTTATTTTTTAAAGCTTTATTCGGGCAGTGCCCTAGCGCCTTCTACTGACCAACCACCACTGCTAAATACTCCTTTATACTAAATTGAAATTATCGGATTTTGCTACTTTTAAAAATGAAACTCTTTTTACAGTGCAAGTCAATAAAAACCCACTGATCTTTGAACATCAACTACTTCAGCATTCTTTCAGATAAAGACTTCAATCTTTCAGTTGTTTACAGGATTTTTATTTATTGAATTTATATTCAACTTTTTTTTAATATCTTCTATTGTTTTTGATTTATCAGAGTCTATAATGGCTTCTGTGACTGGAGTGGATGACATCACTGCTAGAGAGGCAGAAGCTCTTGAACTTTGTCTGGAAAACAAATCTGTTTAACTTGGCCACGCGTTTCTCTTTTCACACATTTTTAGACCAGTTTGTCCTGGTTCATACAATATGATCACCATGTCTGCTCTACACATTCAGCAGCAGGATGTTCTGAGGAAAATAGAAAAAACACATTTTAAACTTTCTCCTGTTTGCACATGTTGGACTCCAGGACCATCTAGACCACGTCCCTGCGTTCAGATCTTTCTGACGAGGCCGTGTTTGTGGTTCTAGTGGTTCATGGAGCCAGTTTGCACTAATCTCCGTGGCGGCTCCGTGTCCTCCTGCTGCACACAGCTGTACGATACAGCTCGTTAACAGCCTCTCTGATCTCTGAGATGTTTACACACACAGCAAGACTCTGACTCACACACACGCACACACACACTGACACTCATGGAAACACTGTATTACACAGTTTCCAGGCATTGTCCTTCCACCTTTGGCAAAATGTTATTATTATCATGACGCTGGTCTGTTTACAGGCTCCTGGCTGACTGGTTCCTGATAGGCTGGTTCTGACCGGTTGGTTCAGTGCTGAGTCAGGGTCAGCTGACCGGTTCCTGGCTGACTGGTTTGTGGACTTGTACCTGACTGATCTGATTGGAACCGACTGGTTCATGAATGACCGGTTCGCCAACTCATTTGTGACTGGTTTCTGAATGACTGGTTCACTGATGGGTTCTGACTGACTGGCTTCCAGCTGCCCCGTTTACTGCTCCTTCCTGGCTGACTGGCCCTGGTTTGACTGGCCCACTACCTGACTGGTTTGACAGGCCCACTTGTACCTGACTGGGATTTACCGACTGGTTCCTGACTGGTTTGACTGACCCACTACCTGACTGGGACTTGCTGACTGGTTCCTGGTCCTGGTTTGACTGGCCCACTACCTGACTGGGACTTGCTGACTGGTTCCTGGCTGGTTTGACTGATCCACTACCTGACTGGTCCTGGTTTGACTGGCCCACTACCTGACTGGGACTTACTGACTGGTCCTGGTTTGACTGGCCCACTACCTGACTGGTCCCTGGTCCTGGTTTGACTGGTCCACTACCTGACTGGTCCTGGTTTGACTGGCCCACTACCTGACTGGGACTTACTGACTGGTCCTGGTTTGACTGGCCCACTACCTGACTGGTCCCTGGTCCTGGTTTGACCGGCCCACTACCTGACTGGTTCCTGGTCCTGGTTTGACTGGCCCACTACCTGACTGGGACTTGCTGACTGGTCCTGGTTTGACTGGCCCACTACCTGACTGGTCCCTGGTCCTGGTTTGACTGATCCACTACCTGACTGGTCCTGGTTTGACCGGCCCACTACCTGACTGGTCCCTGGTCCTGGTCTGACCGGCCCACTACCTGACTGGTCCCTGCTGCTCTCTGAAGGTCTGATTTGCTGACTGGTTCCTGGTCCTGGTCTGACTGGTCCACTACCTGACTGGTCCTGGTCTGACTGGTCCACTACCTGACTGGTCCCTGGCAGCTCTCTGAAGGTCTGATTTGCTGACTGGTACCTGGATGACTTGTTTGCTGACTAGTTTCTCTCTGGTTTTCGAGGCACTCCGACTTCACTTGAACATCAAAGAGAATTTTTCATCACAGCCCGTTTTAAACACACACACACACGTGTTGGTATTACCATCATTCTGAGGTCCCTCCGACCATGCCGTCAGCCATACTCCTCATCACCATGGTTACCTCAATCTTCACCATGGAAACCTCGACCATCAGAGGGAAGTGAAGGAGGGCTGCACACACACACACACTTCTTTTTGTGTGATTATAAAAAGTAATATGAAAATACACACATACACAAGCGCTGCCTCCAGGTGTCGTGTTTCCAGCAGGTTTCACTCCCAGCTGGAGTTCTGAGACCTGCTGGGACCCGGTCCTGAATCCAGACCCAGACCAGGTCTAAGAGTCTGACCTCAACCACAGCTGCAGGTGAGTTTCTATGAGTCACCTCGTGATGTGGCCTGAGATCCGGACCAATCAGCTGAGTCACAGGTTCACACCCTCACTCTTTAAATATAACACAACCACCTTAAATATAATGACTTCCTTAAATATGAAAACCTCCTTAAAACCTCTTCAATATAACAAGCTCCTTAAATACAGCAGAGACTGTCTGTCTGTCAGGCTGCGTGTGTGTGTGTGAGTGTGTGTGTGTGTGTGTGTGAGTTAACTCCACAGGGAACGATCCAGAGAAACCAGTTTCTTTATGGATTATTAATATCACCTCTAGCTACAGAGTCGGTGTGTGTGTGTGTGATCTGACACACTGGGAGGGGGAGGGGGAGGGGCTCAGCAGTTGGTGTGATCAAGGACGCTTCATTCACACTCAAGTGAGTTTGTGTGTCTGTCTGTGTGTGTGCGTGTGTGTGTGTGTGTGTGCATAATCTGTAGAGACCACGCCCTAATCTGGGATCAACAATAGACCCTCTTTGTGAGTTTCTTGTTTGTTTCCTTACATCCTCTGGTTGCTGGTGCCCCCCCCCCACCCCCCCCTAACCCCCAAACACACACACATACACACGTTGTCAGTGCAGGTTCACGCTGCTACAACACAAATGTAGAACCACACAGTGAAGACTCACTCGTCCTAAAAACTCTGAGGTATTGTCTCCACCAAACCAAGCCAGGTGCATGTCTGGAGTTGTGGCCTGATGATGAGACCAGTAGCACAGACAGCTGAGGAGAGAGACAAAGAGCAGAACCACAGAGTGTAGATTTAAAGGGATAGGCCAACTTTTCTTTTTTTACATGTCCTGCCTCACTCCTGAGTCCATGACCAGCAGATAGACACCATCCTTCCCACTGTGTGTGCAGTAACAAGGGAGATAGAGCCGTATCACCTGTAATTAGCTTAGCTCAAACACTGGAGGTGTATGGGTAGTGTTAGCCTTAGCTTAGCTCAAACACTGGAAGTGTATGGGTAGTGTTAGCCTTAGCTTAGCTCAAACACTGGAAGTGTATGGGTAGTGTTAGCCTTAGCTTAGCTCAAACACTGGAAGTGTATGGGTAGTGTTAGCCTTAGCTTAGCTCAAACACTGGAAGAGTATGGGTAGTGTTAGCCTTAGCTTAGCTCAAACACTGGAAGTGTATGGGTAGTGTTAGCCTGCCTCCTACCTGAGCTGAAATCAGCATCATTTTAGCTCTAAACTCTGTAAATATATCACTTTATCAACATTTCAAACATGTTTAGGTGAGAAAGTAGCCGTTTAGATCAGCAGTGTGTCGTTAATTTGTCTAAATACCAGCTGTTTACTATTTTGTTTGGACGAATTCGGCGCTACTCAAGCTAGCTGTTGTGACCAACGCACTTCCTGTTACTTTCACAAAATAAAACACCCGTTGCCCTTTACATACAGAAGTGCTTTGACTTTGAAACAGGAAGCTAACCTACCCTCGATGTAGCTAGCTTGAACCAAAATAAACCATCTTTGGAGGCAGGCTAACACTACCCATACACTTCCAGTGTTTGAGCTAAGCTAATTACAGGCGATACGGCTCTATCTCCCTTGTTACTGCACGCACAGTGGAAAGGATGGAGTCTATCTGCTTGTCATCGCCTCAGGAGTGAGGTAAGACACGAAGAAAAAAATGTTGGCGTATCCCTTTAAGACCAGAAACCTTCTGAAAGAATTTAACAAGAGCAACAACAGAAATGCATATTGAGAACTGATCACACACACACACACGCCCTCAGAGAATGTGTGTGTGTGTGTCTCTGAGGTACAGCAGCAGGCGGCCGCTGGCTCAGAGTCCCCGAGGAATCGAACCAGCAACTCTTTCATCTGCAGGAACAGATGAAAAACACACACACACACACACACACACACACACACACACACACACACACACACACACACACACACACACACACACACACACACACACAGAGCGAGAGAGAGAGAGAGGTTGGTCTCTGTAGTTGCCTGAATCCTTTTTCACATTATGCATTCCTTGGTCCCCAAACCCAAACCTAGACCTGGTTCCTATACCTAGACCCTTAAAGGGATGTTTCAACATTTTGGCAAATTGTCCCATCACCATAACCCCTATAGTCACAGCAGTAGGTTCGTTACCTTTAATTGTCTAAAAAAGCTATTTTTAGAACGGCGGAGCAGAGCCGTGAGCTGCTCAGAGCTACGCTACGGAGGCTCATGGGATTTCTTGGTTTCCCTCATCAAACTCATCAAATACACAATCCAACAACTCCACAACGCTCTGGTGGACAAGTTGTGACCTGCACATTCACCACGCTATGAGATAATAATGGAAGATTACGAGACAGAGCACACGCTGAAAAGAGACTCCCTGCCCCGACGGGATGGTGCACCGGCAGCTTCAGATTTACCTCTAAAAACAACTGTGTCTCACAGACGGGGACAACGTGGGTCAGCTGAGCTGAATTACTGAAGGTTTCAGATTTCTGGTGGTCCAGACTGAGACCAACTAAGGAGAGGGGTCCCAGTCTGGAACCAGCTGCTGAACTAAAGAATCCATGTATTCCCACAATGCACTTGTGTGTGTACATCATCTGATATGAGTAGATATATAAGTAGATATTCAGAATCAGCTCGTCAAACACATCGCTGCTTTAACAGAGTAGAAGGAGTGAAGAAAACAGCCTCGGGTTAGGAAGCACAAATCCAGAGAGCAGAGAGCTGTACCTGCAACGACCCAACACAGAGCCAACCTGACCCAGCAGAAACAACTGGTCCAACTGAGCATAAACCTGAGAGATGACGAGAACCAGCCCAGAGTGAAGCTCCAACACCAGCCTCAGCTCTGAAGCCTCTGCTCCTCCACTGATCTCTGATCAGCAGCTTCATCATTCTGTCTGAGCTGAAACGTATGTGTTCAATCTTTAAAACAAATGAATGTGAAAACACAAGAACAGGTGACCTGCAGGTATCACACACACAAACACACACTGCTGCACCTGAGTGTTGCTATGTTCCCATACATAATGTAACAACAACACACTCCCAGGAGCATCGCAACACACACACACACACACACACACACACACGGAACAGAGTGTTTAAAGTTGAGTTAAGCAGATGGTCTGGCAGATTGTATAAGAAACTGACTGCTAATCAGACACACACACACACACACACACACACACACACACACACACACACACACACACACACACACACACGCACACTCTTTCTGCAGGTTAGAGTTCCCTCTCTTTGTTTCACAACTGAGAACACAAAGTAACATGAAACAGAACACGACGTCTTCCTGCTGCTGCACAGACTGAAGACAACAACATGATCTACATGAAGCAGGACCTGAAGACCTGCTGCTGTGAAGACGGGTCACACAGGACCACAGGACCAGGAGGGACAGGGACAGGGTCAGGGTCTGAGGAGGGACGGGGTCTGAGGAGGGACGGGGTCTGAGGAGGGACGGGGTCTGAGGAGGGACGGGGTCTGAGGAGGGACAGGGTCTGAGGAGGGAAAGGGTCTGAGGAGGGACGGGGTCTGAGGAGGGACAGGGTCTGAGGAGGGACGGGGTCTGAGGAGAGACAGGGTCTGAGGAGGGACAGGGTCTGAGGAGGGACAGGGTCTGAGGAGGGACGGGGTCTGAGGAGAGACAGGGTCTGAGGAGGGACGGGGTCTGAGGAGAGACAGGGTCTGAGGAGGGACGGGGTCTGAGGAGGGACGGGGTCTGAGGAGGGACGGGGTCTGAGGAGGGACGGGGTCTGAGGTGGGACGGGGTCTGAGGAGGGACGGGGTCTGAGGAGGGACGGGGTCTGAGGAGGGACGGGGTCTGAGGAGGGACGGGGTCTGAGGAGGGACGGGGTCTAAGGAGGGACAGGGTCTGAGGAGGGACAGGGTCTGAGGAGGGACGGGGTCTGAGGAGGGACGGGGTCTGAGGAGGGACAGGGTCTGAGGAGGGACGGGGTCTGAGGAGGGACAGGGAGATCCAGGTCCAGGAGATGATGTAAAAGTGTGACAGACAGAGTTCACCTCTCCTCCCACAGTGTGTGTGTGTGTGTGTCCCTGAGCAGTAACAACGCAGACTCTTTGTCCTGGTGTGTGTGTGTGTGTGTGTGTGTGTGTGTGTGTGCGTGCGTGCGTGTGTCCCACAGAACATGATGGTCGTCGTCACCGTTGTGTATCTCAGACGTTTCTGTGTAAATCCTGTCATATCCTGTTCCTGGAGACACAACCTCATCAGCCCCCTGCACACACACACACACGCATGTCGCACACACACACGCACGCACGCACACACACATGCACACACACACACACATGCACACACACACGGCAGCGAAGAAACCTCCACATTCAGTAACTGGAACATGTGTAGGATACCACAAATGTGAAGACGTTAAGATAAACCTGCAGATTACAGCACATTAACACACTGTGAGTGTGTGTGTGTGTGAGTCTGTGTGTGTGTGTGAATGTGTGTGTGAGTGTGTGTGTCTGTGTATGTGTGTGTGTGTGTATGTGTGTGTAGATTAGAGGTGATTAAGTAGAAACGGTAATCTGACTCTGAATCTGGACTCAGACTAAATCCTTCAGATTAGTCAAATGGACGTTTCAGTTAAATCATCTTCATCACAGCGATGATGATGATGGTGGTGGTGGTGGTGAGGGTGATGTCACCGCCGCCGCCGCCTGATGGAGGTCACATGATGCAGGCGTCAGTGGGTCAGCTGCAGGTTTCCAGGCTGAACCATTTCTGAAGATCACATTCAGAAAAACTACTTCTCAGTTTTTATCACTGTGACCCTAAAGTGTGTGTGAGTGTACTTGTAAAGCTGTACATGTGAGGACCGAGCGTTTAGACCTTATAATAACTAGGGTATTGTAATTAGGTTTAAAGGGATACGGCAACATTTTTACGTGTCTTGCCTCACTCCTGAGTCCATGACCAGCAGATAGACTCCATCCTTTCCACTGTGCGTGCAGTAACAAGGGAGATAGAGCTGTATCACCTGTAATTAGCTTAGCTCAAACACTGGAAGTGTATGGGTAGTGTTAGCCTGCCTCCACCTAAAGTAGCTAATTAGCTTAGCTCAAACACTGGAAGTGTATGGGTAGTGTTAGCCTGCCTCCACCTAAAGTAGCCTCCAAACACTGGAAAGTCACAAACAGTGACCTAAAGTAGCTAATTAGCTTAGCTCAAACACTGGAAGTGTATGGGTAAGCCTTAGCATCTTGAGTGTTAGCCTGTCAAAGTCATCAGAGAAACTCTTCAGCAACTAAACGGACCGATCAGAGTCAAAACGCATCTTGAGCGGTCAAATGGTTCGGTCAAAACAGAGGACTAAGACAGTTTATTTTGGTTCAAGCTAGCTACATTGAGGGTAGGTTAGCTTCCTGTTTCAAAGTAAAAGCACTTCTGTATTTAAAGGACAACGGGTGTTTTATTTTGTGAAAGTAACCAGAAGTGCGTTGGTCACAACGGCTAGCTTGAGTAGCGCCGAATTTGTCTGAACAAAATAGTAAACAGCTGGAATTTAAACAAATTAACGACACACTGCTGATCTAAACGGATACTTTCTCACCTAAACATGTTTGAAATGTTGATAAAGTGATATATTTACAGAGTTTAGAGCTAAAATGATGCTGATTTCAGCTCAGGTAGGAGGCAGGCTAACACTACCCATACACTTCCAGTGTTTGAGCTAAGCTAAGGCTAACACTACCCATACACTTCCAGTGTTTGAGCTAAGCTAAGGCTAACACTACCCATACACTTCCAGTGTTTGAGCTAAGCTAATTACAGGCGATACAGCTCTATCTCCCTTGTTACTGAACGCACAGTGGAAAGGATGGAGTCTATCTGCTGGTCATGGACTCAGGAGTGAGGCAAGACATGAAAAAAAAATGTTGGCGTGTCACTTTAAGTTAGGTTAAAAGTAATGGTTAAGAGGGATTACCAGCCTACGTCACAGACGTTCTACTGCGCATGTCAGCTGCAGAAAGAGAGCAGTAACAGCCGGGAGTCAATGGGAGGCCGTTAGTTGCACTCGCAAATTTTACAGAAAACGTCAACTCGCACCCCTTTCAAGGCAAACGAGAGAGAAAACAGTACATTGTTGATTAATTTGGAGCAATATAAGGTGTTAGATACGTTGGTTTGAATGGTGATGAAGCTAAATGCCCACGGGCAGCACAGCTGTGACTGCAGCCAATGAGCTGTCAAATGTTTACTACGACAGTGACTGAAGACCAGGTCACATACTAATGGAAAGCAAGCTGAGATTAATTAACGGTAAGATATATTGTTTTACATTACCGGTACATACGCAGCCATGCACGTAGCGTTACAGTTCATGATGCAGTTGTTCCAGACGTTAGACAGGTCCGTCCTCTCCCCTCGTCTCTGACCAGCAGCACCTCAGTCCTCACAGCCACAGAGTTTTGTAACCGTGAGTGTTTTCCTGAACATTACTGTCTGTAGGTACCGTTAGGGATGCACAGCGTTGTTTTTACCGATGACCGACGCCATGCTGCTGTGAGTGTCCCTGCCTTGTCCCGTGGCTGAGTTGCCGTCGCTGCGGTATAAACTGGTGTTGAGTCTGGAGTGTCTGCTAGCGTGTGGCTAGGCTAGCATTAGCTCATGATGTGTTACTGGCTCCGTCTGTCTGGCTCCTTTTTCGCTGTTTGTTCCTGATTTGATGCACAGCGTTGTTTCTACCGATGACCGACGCTATGCTGTGAGCGTCTGTGGCTTGTCCCGTTGCCATCGCCGTAGTTGCGGTATAAACTCGATCCTCCGTCCTGACGTTTTTTTTTTCCCTGCCGTTATAAAACCTACAGTCTATAAAACACACACTACATCAGTAGGTGATAAACTGTTGTAGTAGGCTGACAACATCGCTGGCTAACACCGCTTTGACTGCACTAGATCCATGGAGGTAACCATGACAACCGGTTCTTTCTGCAGTCAGGCTGCGCACGCATCCTGATTTGTTGGTAAACAGGTAATCCCTCTTAAGGTTAGGCATTTGTTTTGGATGGTTAAGGTAAGGGGCTAGGGTATACATTATGTCAATGAGTGTCCTCACAAAGATAGCCAGACAAACATGTGTGTGTGTTACAGAGATGTAACTTTGAAGCAGATCATCTGAACGTCTCATCTCGCCTGCAGACAAACATCCTGAGCTCAACAATTCATCTATTCACAGACTTTATTCGTCACAAACCAAACACAGAAAACACTTCTCTCTCCGAGTACGACAACAGCCAATGACAAAATGACCTGAAATTCAACCAACCAATCGGCTTCACCGCTGTGTGGTTTTATTTCCGTTTCACTTGCATAGATTCAAAAAAACAAAATAACATTCACGGCACCTGTCAGAAAATCTCTATTCCTGTGTGAAGGCATCATGGGCTGACTCAGCAGGTTCATGTGTTTGTCATAATCCAGCAACACACTCATTGTGAAACATCTCTGTGTCATTAATGGAACACACGCAGCTGCAACATCACACACACACCGAGATCTCACCGCATAAATAATGTATCACAAACAAAGCAAAACAAGTGCATTTCTAAACCCTACATAACAAACCCTGTAAACCGTATCACTGCTAAATTTACATTTGTCAACGACTCCTGTACTTTTTGTGAAAACAGTACGGAAACAACTACGCATTTATTTTAGTTTCGTATTTGTGACATATCAAAAAGATTTTGAAATGATCTTGAGACTCACTTTTTCAGTGCTGACTGGCTTAACCTTGAAGATGTGATTTGCTACTATGTTAAGCCAGAAGATTGCGCTCTTGAACACTTTTCTTTTTTATTCTTCATCCCTTTTGTATCCATCCTTCACTTTTTTTTCTTCGAACTGTATTTTATCATTTCTTCATCATTATACATTGCTTCTGACTATTTGCTTTTTGATGTACTGTTCTGCATCAATGTATACCTTATTGCTTCTGCTTCCGCGGCCCGGGTCAGAACCACAGCAGAGTAAATAAGTGTATCACAAAATCCGGTTTTAAAAGCTTCAGTGGCTCAGTTTGGTATATGGTTCATTAAAGGGATAGTTCAACATTTTGGCAAATTGGCCTATGCCCATAATCCCTATAGTCATAGCAGTAGGTTTGTTACCCTTATTTGTCGGTGCAAGCTGTTTTTAGAAGGGTGGAGCAGAGCCGTGAGCTGCTCAGAGCTACGCTACGGAGGCTAATGGGATTTCTTGGTTTCCCTCATCAAACTCATCAAATACACAATCCAACAACTCCACAACGCTCTGGTGGACAAGTTGTGACCTGCACATTCACCACGCTATAAGATAATAACACAACGTTACCACACAGAGTTGTTTTAGAGGTAAACTCATGCAAAACCGCTGATGTGCGTTCCCGTCGGAGGCAGTTTTTCAGCAAGCAGTCTCTGCATCTGCCTTGAAAACAACTCTGTGTGGTAACGTTGTGTTATTATCTCATTGCGT
Source organism: Decapterus maruadsi (assembly GCA_030347415.2). Classification (NCBI taxonomy): domain Eukaryota; kingdom Metazoa; phylum Chordata; class Actinopteri; order Carangiformes; family Carangidae; genus Decapterus; species Decapterus maruadsi. The sequence goes on from CM064899.1 coordinate 1,983,473, forward strand.
GGTGAATGTGCAGGTCACAACTTGTCCACCAGAGCGTTTCAGAATTATTGGATTGTGTATTTGATGAGTTTGATGAGGGAAACCAAGAAATCCCATGAGCCTCTGTAGCGTAGCTCTGAGCAGCTCACGGCTCTGCTCCGCCATTCTAAAAATAGCTTGCACCAACAATTAAAGGTAACGACCCTACTGCTATGACTATAGCGGTTATTGTGATGGGCCAATTTGCCAAAATGTTGAACTATCCCCCATTTAAGCCCCCTATACAGCAGATCTGAGACCAGGTAGGCCTAAGTAAATGCACACACTGCACATGTAGCTGAGGGTGGGGGAAGAGAGGTGTTATTGATTGACCAATCAATTCATCAAATGACAGGGAGCCAAGACACAGTCAGACCCAGGCAGGCCTGACCCAGACTCACTTCTAATCTTCAGGACTAAATCACTGGGTGACCAACGTCCTGTGTGTGTGTTGGGGGGTGGGGAGGGGGTCCATACTTATTGTCTTTATTGTTTTTGTTCAAAAAGTCATGTGAGTGAGACTTCCCCTGTGTAACGTCCGCAAAGGTGACTTTTAAATTCACTCCAGTCCATAAACACACTAGAGCAGCAGTGAGCGCGTGCGTGCGTGCGCGAGCGAATGTGTGTGCGCGCGCGCGTGTGTTGGAATGTCAGCTATTCAGTGTACGGCTGCGGGCTGAACCGTGCCGTGCCAGGACAAGCTGGGAACACAGCACCGACACACTGACAGCCACTGATAAAAACTAGAATCAAAACATTTCCCTGTTGACGCCGACAGATGAGACATGATGAAGAGGAGCAGGTCTGTCCTCACTGTCTCTGCTGGACACCGAGACACAGTCCAGACACCGTTACACTCAGGTCAACTTAGAAACTCCCAGCTCTCCAGCCTCCACCGCTCCGTCTCCACCGACTGGGAATACTCAAACCCACGGAACCGACAATAACTACTGACAACGACCTGAACCGTTAAAGCCGAATTAAAGACCATGACCTCCCGGTCCTAGAACACACATTCCCACTCTTCACCGTGATGCACAGGCTCAAAGACACGAGGGAACGTTTTAAACCGTGTAACGAGTGAAAGGGAGTCTGGTGCGTGGCTGTCAGACACGCCTGACTGTGACACGCTCCTTCCTTCCTGCAGCAGCAGCAGCAGCTGCGGTTCGGGACAAGTTGGCGCCGTGAAAAGAGCCGCGGTGTGATCGGTGTCCGACTCACCTGAGCTCGGCGGGCTGCTCCGCGGTCCCCCGGAGTTCGACCCGCCCGGAGAAACTTCCAGAACCGGCAGACAAGTCCGACAAGAGACACAACCCTGATTGTTTCCCACCCGCTGAGCCGCACAACAGGTCCGACAGAGACCCCGCCCCGCTCCACTCCGCGCGGCGCCGGGAGGCTTTTCTGACGCTCCTCAACAGCGGCAGCGGTGCCTGGCTCCTCTGCGGGAAACGGAACCGACAACCTGCCGCAGTCAGGACCATCATCATCATCATCATCATCATCATCATCATCATCATCATCACTTCCAGCGCGGTTCAGTTAACACATGAATAGTGCTCTGAGTTAAATTGATCATGCTTCAGTGTTGCAAATAAATTGAGCAGTTTTGATTGATTATTGATTAGTTATTGATTCTCAATCATCCAACCAGCAAAAGCCCGTTATTCATACAGTTAAAGCTTTAAACCATTTGCTAAAGCTTTAAACTGGAGATGATGAATCACACACACACATGATCACACCAGTGTTCAGTGGTCATCAGGGCCCCCTTAAAAAATACTATCAATCTTTTTTTGTTTGTTTGTTTGTTTTGTTGTCTTTTTTTCGACTACGTATTATCATTTTTTATTTAGCCTACTTTGTTTTGAAACTAATGCATGCATTAGTATTAGTCAGGGTCTTATGCAGAATAAATCAGTCATATAAATATTAGACTACTGGGGGTTTTGAGGGCCCTACTGGGCGCTGGGCCCCTAGAGTTATCGTCAGCTTTCTCCCCTATAGGTACAACGGCCCTGGTGGTCATTAGACTATTATGAACTAGCCTACTGAGTTACAGAGGTTGTTACAGCTGATCTCTGTGGTTGTACATTATCACATCAGTAATAATCAGCAGTCTCACTTGATTACTAGTAGTGTTGATGACTACATTATGACTCATCTGTGGTTATTGTCATATCAATACATCAGTAGTCAGTGGTTATACTACTGTATATTACTATAGTAATTTCTCAATTGAATGGACTCATCTGAACCAGCCCTGTTGTGCTCATGTTACTGCTCCACTATCATAACCCTAATCCTCCAGCACTAAGTCACAATTCCTTCTGTAGTTACAGTATCACAGTCAGGGTTGGGAGGGTTACTTTAAAAATGTATTCCAGTACAATTACAAGTTACCTGTTAAAAAATGTAATTAGGAACTTACTCTAAGTATCCCAACTGATTACTTTTAGTTACTTTTGGATTACTTTAATACCAAACATATGCATCGAACATCCGGTAAATGTCAAAATAAAACACAATGGATAAATTCTCGTCATCACAGTTTATCACAGTTTATCTGCTACACAGATCAGCTGTTATTAAAACCCAACTCATCAATAACAGGATCGTGATATTGAACCACCGCTAATATTAGCCACACAACAAATCCACACTCAAACCAAAACAGCAATAATGTTAACTGTTACCCAACTACTATTATTATTACAAGGTTTATAGTCTCGCTCGGCAGACCCTCCTCCAGAAAAGAAGGTTTACAATAGATGAGACAGACAACCTGGGCCAGGTAAAAGCTGCTAAGATAGGGAGGTGTTGGGAGGGAGGCTAACTGTTAGAGAGGTGTTGGTCTCCGTCAGGTAAAAGCTGCTAACTGTTAGCTACCGTAGCTCAGGTGTCGGTCTCCGTCAGGTAAAAGCTGCTAACTGTTAGCTACCGTAGCTCAGGTGTTGGTCTCCGTCAGGTAAAAGCTGCTAACTGTTAGCTACCGTAGCTCAGGTGTTGGTCTCCGTCAGGTAAAAGCTGCTAACTGTTAGCTACCGTAGCTCAGGTGTCGGTCTCCGTCAGGTAAAAGCTGCTAACTGTTAGCTACCATAGCTCAGGTGTTGGTCTCCGTCAGGTAAAAGCTGCTAACTGTTAGCTACCGTAGCTCAGCCGTTGGTCTCCTTTATTCCTCAAATGAAGCTCATGAGGTTGTTGATCCTCTCCGGTACAGTTATCCATCACTGCAGGTGAATTAGCCGCTAAACTGCTGGACGCAAAAACCGAGGGGGCGACAGTTTGTTTACAATTCACGAAAGCAACGTGAACGCACCTGCCGCTCAAACTCAGTAGAGTAATGACGCAGCGTAATGTGCGTAGCCACATAAACACCAGTGACGAGTGTCTACTACGGCCGCTCTAGCCTGTGGTTGATTTTTAAAATGTGCAATAATCAGACAAGTAATCTCTGTTTTTATCAAATGTACCAGTAATCTGATTACGTTTTTTATCTGTACTTGTGATCAGAGTAAAGTACTTTCTGTATCAGCGAGTATAGCCTACTTCCTGCTGTTAAAGTACACCAGTAAGAGTTCTTCTGACAGATAACTGTCTGCTGTGCCTGATTTCTGATCAGACCACTGATCCAGAGCTGTTTTAATGTTTTAGCTGCTCTAAATAGTTGAGTTCACTACTCCACAACCCCAGCTGTCAAGTCACCTGATCAGTGTTAACAGGTGTGATGATTCATTGTCTGGATTCAAGACCTCAGTCAGTCCTGATTCACTGACCTGGAAGCAGCTTCTGGACTGAAACCAAACCAGAAGCAGCTTCTCAGTGATTCTGTGAAGGCTACTATGACAGAAATATCTGTTGTTCTTGTCAATGTAATTTGTAACTGCAGTTGTGTGGAAAATGTAGAGAAGTCCAAGTTGTCCCTTGGTGCAGCGTGGAACAAACAGTCCTTTGATGTGACGGTGAGGAGACAGAACATGAAGCAGGAAGTGGAGACACGACGTGTTTCTGTGATCAGACTCTTTTTATTCCTCCTTTGTTTTTATCGAAATCATTTGTGAGTTTCATTTAAAAAGCTTGACACAGGTATCGATTATAATCATTTTCTACTGAACAAAGTTCAAGACATTTTCATCTTAACGGTATCACTTTAAAGGGATAGTTCACCCAAAATTCTAATTTCATTATCCACTCAACCTCATGTCGACGAGCAGTATGGAGGTATTTGGATGGTTTTTGGTGTCTTTTTGGACGAAGAAAAGTGAATCCCGTTCGCAACCATCATATGGACATGCAGTGCTGCGTGGACCCCCCCCCCCCGTAACTCAGAGAAGGCACGGAGGACTCTGATGATTCTCCCAGCCATTAGCTGACATGAGAATGAAATGAAAATGAAATAAAATGAAGTTTGAATTTTGGGTGAACTATCCCTTTAACTCTTCAGCAGCAGTTTATTGATTTAATGATCAACTGATTGATTATAATCATTATAATATATATATATTTATGTAATAATAATAATATATATATATGGTTTCTACATAAAACATTTGATTGTATAAACAGTAACAAACCATGTGATTTCTGGGAGGATTTATGGATATGTGGGACCTGACTGCAGAGGTCAAGAGGTCAAGTCCAGTAGACTAGACCAGACTGGACCAGACCAGACCAGACCGGTCCAGACCAGACCAGATTGGACCGGTCCAGACCGGTCCAGAGGGATAAAACATGGTTTCACATCAGACTTGTGTTTAACATCAGTTTCAGTCACGTGGCTGCCCTGTAATGTGTTTCCATGGTAACCAGTAAAAGCAGCAAACGTCTTCCATCCCAGTTGAAACTCATGAGAGAGGCTCCTCTTCATCTTCACTACTCCTCCTCCTCCTGCCTCCCCCACTCTCCCCCAGCAGGGCACACAGCTCCGCCAGCCGCTGCTGCACCTTCGGGATCCCCGACAGCTGGTTCTCCAGACGCTGCTTCTCCTCCTGACAGAGCAGAGACCCCCCCCCAGAGACCAGAGACCAATGAGACCACAGACCAGATACATGAGAGTGAGCAGAGAGATCAGGGAGACCAGAGGACCCACAAGTTAAAGTCCAGTCTGGTCCAGAGGTGCTGATCTCATCTGTGAGACTGAACTAATGATCAACTGCATCACATGACACCGTCTCCAACTGCTGATTGGCTGTATTCAGTCTCCCCACTCCAAACTTTGCCCTCACACACACACACACACACACACACACGCATCATGCATACCGGAGGCGTGTTGTTGTGCATCTGGTGGTTACCATAGAAACCGGAGCATCTGCAGAGGAAGCGTTCGGAGGGGTCTGCAGGTCAGCTGAGGAGCTTCAGTTATTTTAACATGTGATTCACTGTGTGTGTGTGTGTGTGTGTGAACCCTGAGATCCAGATTCAAACGAAGCCGCCTCTTCAGCTCCGACTAGAGACGGGTCCACGTCGGGGCTCGGAGACATGGTCTATTTGTAATATCACAAAATATGAAGGTTGTATCAAGTGAAGGTTTCCATCCCTTTGACTCAGAAACACACACACGCTCCCTGCTACGTTCTGTGATCTGCAGCTTGTGTGCAGCAGCTCCCAGCCAAAAAACACACACATAGTCCCACTGACAGGATGCTAGCAACACTGCATCCAACTGACACCTTTAAAGGTACATTGCAAAGGAATTACTCCCATCTTGCAAGTAACTCAGTCGTATTTTTCATGCTGCATTCACGTGAATTTGGGCAGACGGCAGACGGACGACAGCCGCTGCAGGTAACGGCTTCAACAAGCCTCTTTGTAAACACGTGGTCCGTCAGCACGAGGCAAAACAATATGTCGTATTGTTGACCTGACTCACGTTTTACCGTCTTTCTCTGGATTTCTGTGACTAAAATGACATCTGGTTTGTTACCGACGGCCGTCTGTCCGACTGCACCTGAACGCAGCATCAGTGTAACGCTCCGTTCCTCCGGATTACTGATGAATGAAAAACTGACTTTTGAATGAAATGATCGATTTTTTTGTGAATAGATACCAGGAGAAGTTACACGACGTCCCCTCAGCCATCCCATAGTTTCAATGTCTGCACTGATCATGACACAGACACGAGAAGAATGTAAGAAGTTCATGTTCTTAACATTTTAGCAGCTGCACAGAGACAGAGGAGGAAACTCAGCCATGGTTATAATTATATTATGCTAATAATAACACTGTAGGGCAGCTTCTTCCTGATGTGTTTTCTCTCTCTCTCTCTCTCGCTTTCTGTGTGTGTGTGTGTGTGTGTGTGTGTGTGTGTGTGCGTGTGTGTGTGTGTTGCGCTGAACGAGGGCTAATGAAAGACAAGGGAAATGTAACTGGTTAAAACAAAGCAGCGACGCAGCTGCTTCATCTGCTCCATCTTCACTCTGTTTCTGAACACAACTTTACATGCTCACACACACACACAGACACACACACACACCCCTCCCCAGCTGGATCAGGTCCAGTCGTTCCGACCCAGAGAATCGTTCTGGGCTCATATTATTGGATGTCTGTGTCAGTGGGTTTGGTTTCAATACCTGCAGAGAGAGGCGGGTGGAGGCATCCAGAGGCTCAAACCTCCATCCTCCTTCTCCGTCAAACTGGAGCAGGTGAGAGTGGTACTTCCTGTCACACAGAGGAGGAGGAGGAGAAGAGGATCAGGGTGGGGCAGGGCAGAGCAGCCCAGAGCTCTGCTGCCCCCCGCAGGAGGAACAGACAACTACTTCATGTTTTTTAACATAATGTAACTCTGAGTAAATCAATAAATCAATCAGATTATCTTTTGCAGCTAATATCATTGATATGCAGTGTGTGTGTGTGTGTGTGTGTGTGTGTGTGTGTGTGTGTGTGTGTGTGTGTGTGTACTGACCACAGTGACGGTCTATGTGTGATTGACAGCAGAGTTATCCCAGCATCCTTTGCAGCCTGGAAGATGCTTCCCTCCACGTCGATGCTGATGGCGCTGGTGCACTCGTCCAGCAAAGCGTACCGCGGGCTGGGCGAGAGACATTCACACCGCAGGGAGAGAGAGAGAGACAGTCAGATACCGAGGAGCTCAGAGTCCAGGACCACAGAGTCCAGGACCACAGACTCTATAGCAGGGGTCTCAAACTCAAATACGCCGAGGGCCAGATTTGAAAAAATGGCACAAGCCGAGGGCCACACGGTTGTTTATTGAGAAATGACCTTTTTATATTCAACCTAAAACTAATGAAGCTTGTAAGTTATTGCATATAAAACAACAATAATCATTAAATAGGCCTACATTAAAAAAAACTTTTTTTAAAACAACTTTGACTGATTAAAGGACAATTCCAGGCAAATTCAACTTGGGGGTGTATGTTACTATCATTTTAGGTCTAAAAGAAGGAATGTGATGATTTTCAGTTTAATCGCTCCTGTTTTGCGGTAGTTGTGTCTGTCCGCGGATCAGGCGGCAGCAATGAATGGAGTGGATGGAGTTCCCTAGTTTGGCTGTTTACATCCCTCAAAGATCCGCAATTTTTTCCACAGACAGTGTCAGATGGCGACTCAAACATGTACCGAGCAGTTTATTTTTTCAAAAGCCGACATGCTTGAAAACTAGATCTAAATTCAAAGTCTCCCGGAGTCTCGCGCGAGACCCAGTCTCCGTGCTCGGTGCATTCAGGGGCCGTCAGAAAGCTACCGTTTGTGTCATAAACACAGGAATATCAACTCTTGACTTGCTTCAAGTAAAAAAAACTTATCGGTGCATGTTTGAGTCGCCACCTGACGCTGTCTGTTGAAAAAAAATGTACACTTGAAGCAAGTAAAGAGTTGATATTCCTGTGTTTATGACACAAACGGTAGCTCCTACTGCACCTGAATGCACCGAGCACGGCAGCAGGGTCTTGCGCGAGACTTTGAATTAGATCTAGTTTTACAAGCATGTCGGCTTGCTTGAAGTAAATAAACTTATCGGTACATGTTTGAGTAGCCATCTGACGCTGTCTGTGGAAAAAAATTGCGGCTTTGAGGGATGTAAACAGCCAAACTAGCGGAACTTGCATCCACTCCCATTCATTGCTGCTGTAGCGATGCAGGGACAGACGCAGCTACCGCAAAACAGGAGCGATTAAACTGAAAATCTTCACATTCCTTCTTTTAGACCTAAAATGATAGTAACATACACCCCCAAGTTGAATTTGCCTGGAATTGTCCTTTAATATCAATTCTTTTTTTTTAACTTAACTTATGGGGGCTTGACGATACAGTACGTGCATACCTGGTGCAGACTTACATCGTGCCTTCAGTCATATCAGTCATTCGTTTCTCAGCAGGAAATTAGACATTTGTGACAGTTCTGCACATGGATCTATAATAATATAATGCATCCATGGTTCTGCAGCGCAGTCCAGTGACAGACGGTCAGACGACAAAACGTAAAGGACGTGTTGTCGTGTGAATCACCTGTAACAACGGCGTTAATTCAAAAAAAAAAAAAAGGTGGGGGGGAAGTCCGGTACTGTGTTCTCCAGCGGTCCTCAGTGTTGACCTGCAGCAAAGCCTGCAGCTCCACAGTGGAGCTGTCAGAGGAACTCTGCTGTTCAGCTGCACTCTGTGCTGTGTTTCATAACGGCAAGAAAAAAGGACATCGTCGATCGCCCGCTCAATTGACAACAGAGGAACAGGTTGCTGGTGCTGATGAACAAGTGGGACCAGGACTCTGGCGCTCGCGGGGACTCCTCTCTGACGTGCACTGGCAGTGCATTGTGGGATTTGTAGTTTTGGTGGTACGTGCAACATACCGGCGGACCATAAATATTATCATGCGGGCCAAAGATAATTGGACATAATTAAGCACACGCGGGCCACATAAAATGACGTGGCGGGCCGGATCTGGCCCGCGGGCCGGGAGTTTGAGACCCCTGCTCTATAGAGTGGAACCTCACCGGTGGTAGAACATGCGAGCCATCCCCATCCTCTGCTTCTCTCCTCCAGACAGGACGTCTTTCCAGTCGCTGACAGACTCCCAGCCTCCCTCGCGGTCCAGGATGTAGACCAGGTGGACGGTTCGGAGGATCTCCTCCAGACTAGAATCAGTGACCCCTCTCTGGACCATCTCCTCCACTGAGTCTGGATAGATCACCTGGTCCCTGAGGGTCCCCTCGGACATGTAGGGCCTGCACACGACACAGACCACATCACTACTACAGTACACTGCTGCAGGCGCAGATTTACGAGGATCCCATTTTCAAGTCTAAAGATCCGGAAATAATCACATGCCTGAACTAAGCAGAGGGGCAGACCTTCTCCCTTTCTGTCTTTTTGAAAATGAAAAAGATGAAAACAAAAGGAACATATACTAAGGGCTGGGAGAAGTTTCAGATCCTCCGTGTCTTCTCTGAGTTACAGGGTCTCGGCGTAGCAGTGCATGTCCATGTAACGGTTGCAAATGGACACCAACTGTCTTCATAACAAAAAGACACACCAGAAAACATCCAAATACCTCCATGCTGCTCGTATGTAATGTCCCTCTTGTATTGAAGCCATGAAATCCGAAATTGTCCCGAAAAAAGTCCATATTTCAAGCTTGTTTGCAGCAGGAGCTTCTGCTACAAACTTAAAATATAGACTTACTTAATTTTTTTTGGGACGATTTCACATTTTGGACATTACAGACGAGCAGAATGGAGGTATTTGGATGTTTTCTGGTGTGTTTTTTTGTTACGAAGACCGCCGGTGTCCATTTGCAACCGTTACATGGACATGCACTGCTACGCCGAGACCCTGTAACTCAGAGAAGACACGGAGGATCTGAAACTTCTCCCAGCCCTTAGTCCACATGAGGGGGAGGAGATAATGAGTGCAATTCGAATTTTGAGTGAACTATCCCTTTAAGAGAGATTTTGACCAGGGGTGTCCAGACTTTTGCATGACACTGTACGAGATACAAAATGCTGATAGGACAGTGTTGTCTGGAATCAATTAAAAGAAGTTAATTACAAACAAAACAGAAACAGACAGGTGGGTCTGACAGGACGGAGCGTCCACTGGGACGACTGACCCTCAGTTAGAGAGTGTCTGTCCACTGTCCAGTGAGGACAGCTGTCTGTGAAATAACAGCTGAACAGCACAGCAGCAGGACAACTAGTAGCAGCAGCAGCAGCAGTACCTCTGAGGGATGTAGAACATCTGCTGTGGTTCTGGACGGTGCAGGACTCCTCCGTAAACCGGCCACAGACCACCGAGGATCCTGAACAGAGAACTCTTCCCACAGCCGTTTGGACCTGTGATCAACACATTCATCCCCTCATCCATCTGACACACAGGGACAGAGAACATATACACTGATTAGATCTTTTAAAGGGATAGTTCAACATTTTGGCAAATTGGCCTATAATCCCTATAGTCATAGCAGTAGGTTTGTTACCTTTAATTGTTGGTGCAAGCTATTTTTAGAACGGCGGAGCAGAGCCGTGAGCTGCTCAGAGCTACGCTACGGAGGCTCATGGGATTTCTTGGTTTCCCTCATCAAACTCATCAAATACACAATCCAACAACTCCACAACGCTCTGGTGGACAAGTTGTGGTTGGAACTAGGGACATATTAATAATAGCAGATATCCAATAAAATACCGCCATAATTCTCAATAACAAATATCACAACGTGAGCCCACTGTGAACTTTGTGTGTCTGTCACAGTCCACACACAGTAACAGTTACACACAGTATCAGGACAGAAACATGTTGAGCACACAGTGCTGATAAGGAGAGAACAGACAGCTGCTCACATCTGTCTGAACTGTCCCTTTTTGTTGGGCGTCTAGAACTCGTCCTTGACGTTCTGATAAAACACTAAATATCTCAATAAACCAGTCGTGGGTTGGTTCCTTTTTTAAAGGAGACTTATTATGGAAATATCATTTTTTGAAGGCTCTGTAACTCATTGAGTGCCGCGCTCCTTTCCAGAGTTTTAGTCAAGTGTAGCAGCAGTTTAGACCATTTTTGACGATTTCTGTAGAGCCACAGTGTATTCTATATTATTGCCACCAAGTTTCTCTGCTGATAATGTGTTATTTAGAGGCTGCATTCTGCTGCCCTGTAGACTCACATTATACAGATATACGCAGCTCTGGATGGATCTCATTTCATCAGAACGACTTGTAATGACAGAAAAGTTATCTGGGGGAGGAAATGATCGTATTTTATGCTAGAAATAAGGTCCAGATTGTAATAAACGGTAATTATCCTTTAAGTTGTGATTGGAGCTGTGTTGCTGTCACTGTTTATTGCGCTCGTCTTCCTCTTCTCTTCCAGTTTGATGTCAGGAAGAATCAGTACCTACACATCTACGCTGCCTTCAGTGTCTGTGCTGCTGCAGAGAAACCAGCGCCGCCACAGTTTCAGCGTGTTGACATTCACTCAGTGGAATCCTCGACTGAAACTCTTCTGGGGCCCTCGCACTGGTTTGCAAATAACTTTCTATGAAGTGTGGTTTCTGTGGAAGTGGAAAGAGCAATACCCTGCAGCAGCAGCAGAGGAACAAAGAGCCAGAAGAAGCACACGGTGCAGGAGAGCAGCTACGACCCGACTACAAGCTGAAGAAGTGGAGAGACAACAGGCAACGTGACGCCTGACTGAGAGAAGAGCTGCAGGTTTCTTCAGATCCTGGTCACTTTGTTCTTTAAAGGGATAGTTCAACATTTTGCAGGAAGCAGTTGCCATAGGGGGCGTGGCTCTATAGTCCTAGCAGGAAGCAGTGCACCTTTAATTGTAGGTGTAAGCTATTTTTCAGGAAGCAGTGCATGTGAGCTGCTCGTGGCCTAACGGAGGCTCAGGATTTCAGTTTCCCTCATCAAACTCATCAAATAGACAATCCAAAAACTTCCATTAAACGGTTGTTTTGGGCCAAGATTGAGCTGCAGAACCACGACGCTATGAGATAATAACGGAACGATACGAAACGGAGCCATTTTCGAGGTAAATACAGGGTAAATACGGAGACTGCTTGCTGAAAAACTGTCCCTGAACGCAACGCACATCAGCGGTTTTGCATGAATTTACCTCGAAAACGGCTCCGTTTCGTATCGTTTTGTTATTATCTCATAGCGTGGTGGTTCTGCAGCTCACAACGTGTCCACGACAGCGCTTTTGAGTTGCTGGGTTGTGTATTTGATGAGTTTGATGAGGGAAACCAAGAAATCCCATGAGCCTCCGTAGCGTAGCTCTGAGCAGCTCACGGCTCTGCTCCGCCGTTCTAAAAATAGCTTGCACTGACAATTAAAGGTAAGGAACCTACTGCTATGACTATAGGGGTTATGGCAATGGGCCAATTTTCAAAAATGTTGAACTATCCCTTTAAACACTTGTGTTGTGACTTTCTGGCTTCAACCACGTGTCACTCAGCGAACGGAGCCTCGGCTGCATGACAACAGCTGCTTCTACACGTGGGAACAGTTTTTCTAGATCAGATCCATATTCATCTGTCTGTCAGTCACACATCAGCTCAGTATTGATTCTATCTGCAGCTCGTCTCCTGTGAACCGTCTTCTCACACCAAACATGAACGATGAACCGGTTCTCTGAACATTTTTTCCGGCTCCTCAGGTGACGACACTCTGAGGAAAGCGACCAATCAGAGCGCGGCCGCGGCAGTGGAGGGATCAGAGGTCGAGCACCAGACGAGAGAGAGGATGTTCTGTTTCCATCAATGTTCCTCTTCTTCTTCTGTCATGTTTTCATCTGCTGAGTCTGTGCCACAAGAATTTCACCCTGTTTAATCCCTCTGTTGTGTGTCTGTGTGCGCACACACACACACACACATTCAGTCAGTGTTTCAGTAATGCTAATGAGCTGAGGGCTCTGCTGTGACCTCTGACCTCAGTCAGATGGAAACACTGCTGAAAGAATAGAGACTTGAAGGGTCCGATCCCAGTGTCCCCCCCCAGGGCCGAGGCTTGAACCTTCACACACTTGATTGACGTCACCTGGTGTGTGTTATAGTTATTATCCTGTGTTTGGGAACGTTTTTTATTCTTCTCTTTGCTTCATGTTTGTAAATAAAACTAGAGAATGCATTTAGGAAATACGGGCGAATGCTGAAAGCTGGAAGCTGAATGAGCTGAATGAATTGTTGCTGAATGAAGTGAAGAAACTGAAGAACAACCGTGAAGAGATGAAACAATATGAAGAGAGAAGCATAAACCGCAACTATGCAGGTTGTTAAGCACGTGGGTTGAAGAGAGTTTAATGTGTAAATGTGCTAAACCTTTTATACAGTCATGGAAAAAATTAAGAGACCACTTTCACAAGTGTTTTAAAAGCATCTCGACATGTATTACAGTCATTCTTTTCTTTTCTTTTTAAAATATCAACACAAACACAACTCCTTCTCCTTAATGAGACACTGATGAGGTCATCACCTGATGAGGTCATCACCTGAACCACATCTGGTTTTATAGGAAGATTATAAAAACCACTGCTGGGATTAAACATTGACATTATCCCACAAAAACTGATTTATAAACTTCCTGAGTTTAAATATTCTTGTTGTTCTTTAGGAATAAATATGAACATGTTTTCTTAGCATTATTATTATTATTCAAGGTCTGAAAAGACTTGATATTTCTGTTATTTAGACTAGTTTAATCATTAGCCAATAAAAGCTCAAAAAAATGTTCAGTTTTGGGAGAAATGTTGTCGGTAGTTGATAGAATAAAACAACAAAAATTAGTTTAATCGGACTCAAACACATACCGGTACCTATAAATAGTAAAACTAGTGGTCATGACTGTATTCAGTGGAATATACAAGGATGTGTTGGACTGTCCCTTTATCACACAAACTGTCCTTCGTTGACTCTCATTGCTCTCCTGTAAACGGTTGCATAAACAGGAAAAGGACTACAGTAAAGACCAATTTTGTATTTTTGTACTGTTGATTTGGATGGAAAATGCCTTTTCCAAACAAAATTTTAAAAAAACCCTAACCCTAACCCTTGAATTGTTGAAGATTAGTATGAAGAAACTGAAAAGCTTGAGTTTACTCAAATAGCAGCTTGAAAACATTTTTGAACCATTACTAATATACGTAGATGAAACGATATGTGAAGAGTAAAAGTATAATAACATAGAAGTAGTAGTAGAATAAGTTAGAGTAACTACATCATATGTGAAGGTAAAGGGTTGAAATCTGAAATACGTGAGAAAAGATTAAAAAGTAGAATTTATAAGACAAACGCTGAATTCGTATTAAAAGTTGAGTCCAAGCCGGAATCTCCTGAAGAAGCCGCACGGTTTGATGCTGTATAGGAATAGTTTGAATATTATGAAGTAGTTGAAGGCCAAAAAAGGAAAGAATCCATAATAATAATAATAATAATAATAAAGATTTGAAGAAGGATAATGTGGAAAGAGATCTGATGAAAGCAGGTTTATAATAACCATGTCGTGTCATAGGACAGATCACTGCTCTGGCTCTGACTCTGGATCAGCTGAGCTCTGTATTTATACTGTCATGTGCAGCCGTGATATAAAGCTAATGCTGGGTTTGTTCCTTTCATGCTCGTCTGCTCGCTGTTCTCCTATTTCATTATTTGTTCTGTTTTATGGCCATTGTTCTCCGCTTTTTTTTCTTCTTTTTTTTTTCCAAACACTTCCGGGAAACGGTTGCTGAGCGCGGCAAACCGGTGTTTAATGTCACTGTGTCAGCTCGGTTCAACAGCTTAGGGTACAACTCTTAAAACCTGTTGTCAAGGTTGCTAGGCGACAGGAGCTGCGGACACAGCTGTTGACGACGAGCAATAAATCCCTCCACGGAGCCACATTGTCTGGTTTTCACAGGAGGAGCCACACCTGAACCGACCCCGTCCTCCAGAGGGCGTGGCCCCTGGATCTGGACACAGGGAGGGAGGGTGTGTGTGGGTGTAAAGGGCTCAACATGTCTCCTTTAGTGGGGGGGGGGGGGGGCATAGTGGTTTAACAGTGAGAGCAGTCACAGATTCACAGCAGTGACCACAGTAACATCCATGCAGCAGAGCTGGAACAGCAGCTTGTTACCAGAGTTGACAGACGCCAACAGTGACGCCCTGTGGCCCCCGACGCACACTGCACACAGTCAACCGCATGAGACTGTGGGTAAGAGCTGGATTAAAGGGATAGTATCATTTTTTCAAAGTGTGGTTGTATGATCTACAAATAGCCCCTAAGTACTTTAATTGCAGCAGAAGACTCTCTGTTAGCAACGCCAGCCCATAATAGCCCTGCCCAGAGATTTACAACATACATTGTTGTGAATGGACCCAAAGAAACGGCCTATTTTCACGGCCTAAAAGAGGTTTTACCTGAAAAATAAATACACAGCTCCATTGTTGGCTATAATATAATTTTTTCCAGCCCTTCAAAGTGCAGGAAAAACACAGTTTTTATTTGGAGCTAACCACCTGCTGATCGGCGGGCGCTAACCCTGGGCGGAGGGATACGTGAGGCGTTAACCCTGGGCGGAGGGATACGTGAGGCGCTAACCCTGGGCGGAGGGATACGTGAGGCGCTAACCCTGGGCGGAGGGATACGTGAGGCGCTAACCCTGGGCGGAGGGATACGTGAGGCGCTGACCCTGGGCGGAGGGATACGTGAGGCGCTGACCCTGGGCGGAGGGATACGTGAGGCGCTGACCCTGGGCGGAGGGATACGTGAGGCGCTGACCCTGGGCGGAGGGATACGTGAGGCGCTAACCCTGGGCGGAGGGATACGTGAGGCTCTAACCCTGGGCGGAGGGATACGTGAGGCTCTAACCCTGGGCGGAGGGATACGTGAGGCGCTGACCCTGGGCGGAGGGATACGTGAAAGCCCTGTGCGGAGGGATACGTGAGGCGCTAGCCCTGTGCGGAGGGATACGTGAGGCGCTAGCCCTGTGCGGAGGGATACGTGAGGCGCTAACCCTGGGCGGAGGGATACGTGAGGCGCTGACCCTGGGCGGAGGGATACGTGAGGCGCTAGCCCTGTGCGGAGGGATACGTGAGGCGCTAGCCCTGTGCGGAGGGATACGTGAGGCGCTAGCCCTGGGCGGAGGGATACGTGAGGCGTTAACCCTGGGCGGAGGGATACGTGAGGCGCTAACCCTGGGCGGAGGGATACGTGAGGCGCTAACCCCGGGCGGAGGGATACGTGAGGCGCTAACCCTGGGCGGAGGGATACGTGAGGCGCTAACCCTGGGCGGAGGGATACGTGAGGCGCTAACCCTGGGCGGAGGGATACGTGGGTTGGTTGTTGTTGGAATGAAAAGTGCAAAAGCTTCAGGTGTGTAATAGACAGAAAGAGCTAGAGAGCTAAACTCCGCCCCCATCGGAGACGATGATCTCAGCCGACTCCAGGGTTTATACACAAATCTTTGAGTCAATTTACTACCATTTAATACCTTTTTTCACTACCTTCAGATTTTTTTTAATACCACCACGACGAGTTGCACCAAGTATCAATCAGAAAGAGATTCACTAGCACTTCTATCCGCCTGACAAATATGCGCGCGAAGACGATTTTAGATTTCTAGCGGCCAATGAATACAATGAATTGATATGACGTCAATATCATTCCTTTTTTTTTGAAGTAGCGGCGCAAGCAAGTAATGCTTTATTTATTTTATTACGCCTATTTCATCAAAATAAAACCAGTCATTGTCCAAAAGAAAAAAACAAACAAACTATTCTTTAAAATTAATACCTTTGGACCAAATTTATCACTTTTTAAGGCCATTAAATTTTGCTTTTTTGATTTATCACTTTTTAATACTTTTTAAAACCCCGCGGAAACCCTGGACTCTGCATCTCGTCTGCAGAATCTGTCTGACCCCGTTGTGTGTGTCCCACTCTGAGTGTGCGTATTAGCATCCCACACACACACACAACATTGGTTTGCCAGAGTTTGACACATTTTAGATCTGTGTCGAACTAAGTTAAGGGTTAGATAATGCAGCAGCTGTGACTGTGGACAGAGACGACACCGTCCCTCTGTGTGTGTACACTTTAAACAGGTGTGTTTGAGCTTTTTTACCTGGTTTTATTGCTTATTGTCTTATTTACAGTAACTATGAGTGTAGTTCATGAACTCTGTTTGACCTGCAGTGACGCCCTGTCTGTGTGTGTGTCTGTCTGAACCCATCTCAGTAACAGAGGTGTTGGTCTGTCCTCAGATCTGTGTGTAGATAACATAAGGCTGGACCTCTGTTTAACTGTAACCAAAGTTTAGAAAATGTTAGACTCCATAATTCTTTATTCATAAATGGACTCGGTTGTTCAATCAGTTCAAATAAAATCAGTTTCTAGTGTGTGTGTGTGTGTGTGTGTGTGTGTGTGTGTGTGTGTGTGTGTGTGTGTGTGTGTGTGTGTGTGTGTGTGTGTGTGTGTGTGTGTGTGTGTGTGTGTGTGTGTTACCTGGATGTTGAGGCTGGACACCACCACGTCTCCAGTGGGTGTGATGATTGGCAGGTTCTCGCAGCGAATCCCGTTCTCTGCACTGATCACCTGACCTGTTCGTGACGACAATATAACAACAACAAAACGATAATAACTACCGGTACTGACCAATAACAAAACATCACCATGACAACAATACAACAACAACAACAAGTCGTTTCCTCCATCATGACAGCAAGAGCCATAATGAGAGAATATAAATGAATCCCCATCTTAAAGGGACAGTTAGCACGATGTCTGAAGATCCACCACTGAGTCACCCTCACGCTACAGCGCCACCGCTACAAGCTCCACCCACCCCTGATCTGCAGTCGGCCGCAGACTCTCTGACCGTGCTGCACCACAGCTCCGCCTCCCGCCGCCGCCTCCTTCTCCTCTCTGTCCGCAGAGCGACGGAAGACGCCCTGATTCATGTCTTCAAACACGTCCAGCATCTCAAAGACACGAGCGGTGTAACCGGCCAGCTCTGTCACCTGGAGACGGAAACACACAGTTCAATCACTGAGGAGAGAGGACGACGTTAGAGGAGTAGGGATGGGTAGCGTTCAGGTTTTTATCCGATACCAGCGCCAAACCGGTTCTTTTGACATGGTTCTGGTGCTTTAAGAATGGAAAACATACAAACTTTGTCCAAAAAACGCTGCCTTTTTATTTTTAAGGCATTTTGTGACGTGAAGTTGAATAATATAAATACAACTTAGACCATGGAGAAAAAATCTATCTATCTATCTATCTATCTATCTATCTATCTATCTATCTATCTATACATCTATCTATCTATCTATCTATCTATCTATCTATCTATCTATCTATCTATCTATCTATCTATCTATCTATCTATCTATCTATACATCTATCTATCTATCTATCTATCTATCTATCTATACATCTATCTATACATCTATCTATCTATAAAGGCACACCACCGCACCAAAATATACAGGAGTGAAATTTGAATTTTGGGCGAACTATCCCTTTAATTAAAACCTCTTAAATCTGTGTTTTTTGCACTTTTCAGTCTGGTTACTACCGTTTACGTCAGTTCTGTTTCCATTACGGTATCGGTACCCATCCCTAGTTAGGAGGAGGAGGAGGAGGAGGAGGAGGAGGAGGATGTGTGTATGTGAGGAGGAGGAGGAGGAGGAGGAGGAGGAGGAGGAGGAGGAGGAGGAGGAGGAGGAGGATGTGTGTATGTGAGGAGGAGGAGGAGGAGGAGGAGGAGGAGGAGGAGGAGGAGGATGTGTGTATATGAGGAGGAGGAGGAGGAGGAGGATGTGTGTATATGAGGAGGAGGAGGAGGAGGAGGAGGAGGAGGATGTGTGTATGTGAGGAGGAGGAGGAGGAGGAGGAGGAGGAGGAGGAGGAGGAGGAGGAGGAGGAGGAGGAGGATGTGTGTATGTGAGGAGGAGGAGGAGGATGTGTGTATGTGAGGAGGAGGAGGAGGATGTGTGTATGTGAGGAGGAGGAGGATGTGTGTATATGAGGAGGAGGAGGAGGATGTGTGTATGTGAGGAGGAGGAGGAGGATGTGTGTATGTGAGGAGGAGGAGGAGGATGTGTGTATGTGAGGAGGAGGAGGAGGAGGAGGAGGAGGAGGAGGAGGAGGAGGAGGAGGAGGAGGAGGAGGAGGAGGAGGAGGAGGAGGAGGAGGAGGAGGAGGATGTGTGTATATGAGGAGGAGGAGGAGGAGGAGGAGGATGTGTGT